>VZQC01000191.1:313536-376067 GCA_009823505.1 Rhizomys pruinosus | reverse complement strand
TTTTTTTTTTTTGACACAGGGTCTCCTTTTAGTCCCAGCTGGTCTGGAGCTCTATGTAGACCAGGCTGGCCTTGAACTCAGAGCAATCCGCCTGCCTCTGCCTCCTTAGTGCTGAGATTAAAGGTGTTTGCCACCACGCCCAGCCTAAGACAGTTCTTAGCCACCATGTGGGTGCTAAGAATCAAACCCAGGTCCTCTGCAAGAGCAGTTGCTGCTCTTAACCGCTGAGTCATCTCTCCACCCCCATCACTATCCTCATTTTAAGGAGTACTACAGAGCTTCAGTGTGAAAATAGAATGACACTGCCATGAACACACTCACTGATCAAGAGAATAGAATTGAGAACCAAAATAGAAGTCCATGAACCTGTGCCTTATTTTTGACAAAGGACCAAAAATACACACTGAAAAAAAAAAAGCATCTCCAACAAATGGTACTCAGAAAATTTGATAACTGCATGTAGAAGATAGAACCATATCCCCATCTCTCATCTACATAAAACTTAACTCCAAACAGATCAAGGACCAGAACATAAGACCTGATACTCTCAGTCTGATAGAGGAAAGGGCAAGGAATACACGAGACTTTATGGATGCAGGCAAGGACTTTCTGAACAAAATGCTGATAATAGCACAGACATTCAGACCAATAATTGACAAATGGGACCATGTGAAAATAAAAAGCTTCTGTACAGCAAAGGATACTATCATTCAAATGGAAAGGTGCCCTATAGAATGGGAAAGTTCTTTACCAGCTACACATCTGACAGAGGGTTAATATCTAGAATATACCGACACTCAAAAAAACAACCAACCCAATTTTTTTAATGGAATATAAAACTAAATAGGGCGTTCTCAAAGATGAAACACAACCCAAAAAAAGGAAGGAAAGAAAGAGAGAGAGAGAGAGAAGGGAGGGAGGGAGGGAGGAAGGAAAGAAGGAAGGAAGGAAGGAAGGAAGGAAGGAAGGAAGAAAAAAAAGAAACAGAAATATGGCTATGAAAACCTTAAAAATATTCAATGTCCTTAGGAAAATGCAAATTAAGACTATTTTAGATTTCATTTTAGCCCATTCAGAATGACTAAGACCCCGAAAACCAATGACAATAAATTCTAGCATGGATTTTCAGTTACTCAGTCCTGGTGGGAATAGAAGCTGATATGGTCATTATGGAAATCTGTGGCAGTTCCTCAAAAAGCAAGAGATAGACCTACCATAAGATCTAGCTATAGCACTCTTTTTTTTAAGCCAATGTTTTATTGAAGCTCTGTGCATTTCATACAAAATTATATTACAAATCAAATCTAGACCCATGCCCCCTTTCCTGTCCCCCCTCCCCACCAAAGCTCATGCATTCTGCCAAACATGCTATAGCACTCTTGGGCATATAACCCAAAGGCTCCATATCCTACTACAGAGATACTTACCCATCCATTTTCTTTGCTACTCAGCTCACAATAGCCATGAAATGCAAACAACCTGGTGCCCATCAAGAGATGAATGGCCAATAAAAATGTGAATTTACACAATGGAATGTATTTGGCTGGCAAGAAAAAACAAAATTATAAAGTTCACAGGTAAATGTGGGGAACTCAAAACAATCACCCTGAGTGAGATAACACAGATCCAGAAGGAAAAAAGTTACATGATTTCCCTCAAATGTGGTATTAGCTTTGAATCTTTAGATATATGTATTTGTTTGGGAAACCCATAGAGGTTAAGGAATTAATAAGGGGCTATGGTGTAGGGGGATGTTTCAAGGGAGGGGAGTTAGAATACATCAGAATAAAGGAGAAAAGCAGAATAATGGAACAGGAAGGATTAAATGGGTGGAGATGGAAGGGCAGAGTGGAGTAGGGAACAGGGGAAGGGACGACTAACACTAAAGACCTTTGAAAAGCCGTATGGAAATCACTAGTGTAGAAGCTTTCTTTTCAAAATATTTTATTACTTTCATTTTATTTGTATGAGTGTAAGCTCACCCATGTCGTGTGCTCCCCACAGAGTCAGAGGAGGGTGTTGGATTCCCCTGGAACTGGAGTTACTATGGTTGATAGCCACCATGTAGGTGCTGGAAACAAAACTCGTGTCCCCCCCAAGAGCAGCCAGTGCTCTTAACCACTGAGATATCATCTCTCTGTCCTTCTTTGTCCATTTTTAAATTGAGTAATCATTTTTATTATTGATTTGTGAGGGTATTTCATGCATTCTTGATGTGAGTCCCTTAGACATATGATTCATAAATATTTTCTCTCATTCTCTATTGTGTGTATGTCCCTTTGGGTTTGTTGTTGTTGTCATCATTATTTTGTTTTGCTATCTTTGTGGATATTATTTGAAGCACAAGAGTGTCTGATTTTGATGAAATCAAATTTGCATTTTTCTTTTTTCATTTGCATTTTTGGTGTCAAATCCAAGAAGTCTTCCCTAACCCAAGATTTACACCTATGTATTCTTTTAAGTACTTTTAATTTTAGCTTTCCATTTGGGTCTATGTTAATTTTGTATATGATGTAAGAAGAGGTCAAGTTCATTCTTCTGCATGTGAATGTATAATTTACCTTAGCAGAAGATTTTGAGGAGATTATTCTTTGCCCCATTAAACTATTTTGGTACCTCGACTAAACTCTTCCATTGACCATCAATGAATGAGATGATTCTTTTTTTTTTTTTTAAATTAGTTTTTATTGATGCTTTGTGCATTTCATACATTTTTTCCAATTCAGTTCAGGCTTATTTCCCTTTCCCTCCCCCCCCCACCCCCACCCCATCCCAGATCATGCATTCTGCCATAACTGTCCTGCATCTTTCTCTCAGTTATTTTTTTTTTTCATTTTTAGCTATAAGTGATAATCCATGAGTACAAGCATCCTTCATGCAAAACCTATCTGCAGGCTGTTGTGCCCAAACACCTACAGCCCCACCATCCAGTGGGGGGTGACAGGTTGTTTGTTCAATCAAGTTGATCAAATGAGTGTCCAGACTACATTGCTGTAGTTTCACCATTCACCCCAATCGCAGCCCTTACATTCTACCACGCCCCCTCTTCCGCAGGTTGTTCCCTAGGCTTAGAAAAGGGGCACAGGTGGATGAGAGGTAAAACAGTCCACTCTCTCTGGAGCTGTTGACTTGGACTCTGGTCAATTCTGGCTGTTTCCTTTCATGGGCTGACAGTTTGTCCAGGAATAACCTTTCGATCCTACTAATGAAGAACAAGCAATTAGATATATAGGTATTTAAGCAGCACTAATAGTTATGGTAGGTTACTTTAGCATAGACACATGTTTGGATATGTTAGTCCATGAATTACGAGATGATTCTTATATTTCTCAATTTCAGTCCACTGTTCTATATATCTATTCCTCTGCAAAAACCATGCTAAGTTTTGCTTTGATGAATTAGTTATGTTTTTTGTTGCTGCAATAAAACCCCAATTTACAGAAGAAGTTTATTTGAGCTTATGATTCCAGAGAGATGAGTCTATTATGGTGGGGAAACGTGGCAGCAAGAGGCAGCAGAAGACAAAAGCTGAGAGCTCACATCTTCAGTGCCAAACACAGAGAAAGCAACAGGAAGTTGGACCAGGTAATGAACACTCAAAGTCTGCCCCCTAGTGACATGCTTCTCCCAGCAAGGCTAGGAGAAGAGTCCGTGACCAAACAGCACCACCAACTGAACAAGTATTCAAATATTTGGATAAATGGAAGACAATTCTCATTCAAACCACCATAGTTTGGTATCTGTTTTATTGCTTGTTTTTCTTTTCTTTTCAATTCAAAGGGTTTGAACAAGCTAGACAAGAGCTCTGCAGCTCAAACTATACTCCTAGCCCAGCACCATTGTCTTGATTATTGTGGCTTTCTTGAAAAATTTCCAATTCGAAAGTATAATTCTTCTGTGTTTTTTATGTGACTATTTTGCTATCCTGATCCCCTTACCTATCCATATGAACCTTGGAATCAGTTTGCAATTTCTACCAAAAAAAAAAAGTTATGTGAACTTTGACAGGAAAAACATATAGCCTATAGAATGATTTGGGCAATATTATCATCCTAACAATATTAGGTTTTGGAATCCATAATCTTAAATGTCTTCCCATTTAACTTAGGTCTTCTTTAATTTTTTTTCCCAATATTGTAATTGGTTTACTTGCAGGAAGGAGGATTTTTTTTCTTGGGGGGAGAGGGGTCTTTTCTGAGACAGAGTCTCCCTTTAGTCCCAGCTGGCCTGGAGCTCGAAAAGTTTTGCCTGTCTATGCCTCCCAAGTGCTGGGATTAAAGGCATCCACCACCACACACGGAAAGGAAGAAGGATGTTTTAAAGAGGCACTCGTGCCTTGCCCTTTTGCTATGAAACTATTGAAATAATAGACCCCATGAAATTATAATTCTCCCAGGAATCTCATGCCAAGGGACTAAAAAGGCTGAAGTGCCAGCCAAGGGGAATGGGAGTATGAATCTTATCTCTTGCAAAGAGATTTTAGAACTTGTCAGACTATCTTTCTGGAGTCCTGGAGCTGATGGTCAGTGACGTGTGGGCCCACCCTTTGAGCAGGACTGCTTAGTTATGCATACCTTTATGCAAATCTAAACCTCAAGTCAGAATCCAGAACATAGGTTTGGGAGTCACTGGATCTCTTTGTTGCTCTTCCCAATGTACCCAAACCGAATAAATCTCCTTTTCTGCTTTTTATTATAACTGGTTTACTTAATTGACTTATTAAAGATGAGTGACTGAAACTTGCTTATTGGGGCTGTTAAGGGACCATACTTTGACTTTAAATAACTCTGACAATAAGATGTTTTTATTGTTCTCTGTGTATGAATTTTATACTTTTGCTGTAAATTTATGACTATTTCATTCAGTTATTCTTTTATTTTTATTTTTATTTTTATTTTTTTGGTCTTTTTGAGACAGTCTCCCTGTAGACCTGACTGGCCTGGAACTTGCTATATAGACCAGGTTGGCATTGTCCTCTATACAGAGAACCACCTGCCTCTCCCTCCCGAGTGCTAGGATTAAAGTTATGGGCCACCATGTCTGGCTAATTTTTCTGTTCTTTCTGATGCTACTAAAACTTGTGATGAAAAAGTGATGTTCATAGAAAAATCAAGCTGGAACCGATCTGAAACCTTCCTCTCTGATGGCTAGCTTTCAAAGTGCTGGAAGGTGCTATATGGAGGCTGCCAGGAGAGAAAACGCATCAAAAGCATTACCCAGCACTAGACACTGCCTGCAAGATTTGCCCACTTGTAAAGTAATAGCATGACTGTTACAGAGTAACCAACCACTTTCTGCTCGAACTCGAAGCCTGCTTCTCAGTAGGAAATTCTGGTTTTGAAAACCTGGTCAAAGGCCTGTGTCTTAGTGGTAGGAGGCCCTAGAGAACCTGTTAGTGTTGTTTTGCTAAAGGGTCATGTTGCCTTCTAAATATTTATGTTTACGCCCCTGTATATTAGTGCTCCTCTCAATCTCAGCCAGAGAAGCTTCTTTCTGTAGTGGGCAATTAATGCAGAGGCTCATAACTGGTCAAAAGTGCTGAGAATTACTGTTGAATGCTTAGCCCTAAATGGGATATCTATATCACACACACACACACACACACACACACACACACATTCTTTTTTTATTATTTATTTATTTATTTATTTATTTATTTATTTATTTATTTATTTATTATGTGTATGAATGTACTGTCTGCATGTAGGTTTGCACACACTCTTAAGGCTCAAGAATATAATGGAAGCTGGATCAGAAAGAATGCAGAAACCAGAGGCCAGGAAGGAGTACTGTGGAAATGCTGTCTTCTGGAAATGACACGGCCATTGCACTCACAAATTCTCTCAATTCATGGTTCCTTGTATAAGACCTGCACAAGATCAAGTCAGCAACAGCAGTCAATATTTCATCAGACAGCACGAATTGGACCCAGTAAGTTATAAAAGACAGACAGACATGCACAGAGAGTGAAACAGAGACAGAGCCACACAGAGAGATAGGATGAGAGACAGAGAGTCAAAGAAAAAGAGAACCTGAAGGTGGGAGGGATCTGGGCTGGAATTGCCTGGGGAGTGTGGGAAGGAGGAGTTGAGGGGAGGTGTGACCAAGATACAGTATATACATATAGGAAACTGTCAAAGATAAATAAAAGATACTCTAAAAAAGGAAAGAAAAGTGATGATTTTTCTTCATTTCATATTTGGATCCTCTAGAACTGGAGTTATTAGCTACCATGTGGGTTCAGGGAATCGAAGCCAGGTCCTCTATAAGAGCAGTCTGCTCCTAACCACTGAGCCATCTCTCCACCCTAAGACATCCAGCTTCTTAGCATGTATTACTCAGCATTTGCCCTTCTGTCTGTTCAGATCCTTTGCCCATTAGTTGGACTATTTATTCCTTTGGTGCCCGTTTGCGTGTGTGTGTGTGTGTGTGTGTGTGTGTGTGTGTGTATGTGTGTGTGTGTGTATTCTAATATTAATTCCTTTTCCTGCTGCATAGCTTTAGTTGTCAACTTGACACACCTGTGTAGAGATAATCTCAGTTGAAGACTAGTCTCCATTGGATTGACCTGTGGCCATGTCTGCGGGGCATTTTCCTTTTTTAAATTTTAATTTATTATTTTTATTTTATGTGTATGGGTGTATTGCCTGCATGTGTGTAAGTACACCCATGTCATGCAGTGCCCAAAGAGTTAGACAGGATTGGAACCCCTGGAACTGGAGTTACAGGGATGTTGTTAGCCACCATGTGGGTGCTGGAAACCAAATCCAGGCCCCTTACAAGAGGAGTCAGTGCTCTTAACCACTGAGCCATCTCCCCAGTGTGTGGCATTTTCTTAATTGTTGAGTGATATGGGAGTGTCCATCCCACTGTGGTCAGTGCCACCCCTGGGCAGGTTGTCCTGTATTGTATGTGAAAGTAGGCTTGAGCATGGGTCAGAAGAGCAAGCTTGTAAGCAGCTATCCTCCATGGTCTGTACTCCAGGTTCCTGACCTGAGTTCCTGCCTTGGGCTCCATAAATGATGGACTGTTCTGTAGGCCAAAGAAACCTTTTCTTCCCCAGGTTGTTTTTTGTCCATGCTTTTATCACAGCAATTGAAAGCTAACTAAGGCACCTGTAAAATAAATAGTTGGAAAGGATTTGCACTGTTCTGGAGATTTGCTCTACTTACGTGGTTGATTATTTCTTCTGCTGTGGATAGGCTTTCTAGTTTACTGCAATCCCATTTGTCACTTCTTGCTACTAAGACATACATATTCAGAAAGTTCTTGCCTATGCCTATATCTTAAGTATTTCCTCTACATTTTTCCTTTAGTAGTTTCAGAGTTTCATGTCTTTTATCAGTGTTTTTTTTTTTTTTTCTATTTTGAGTTGATTTTTGTACAAAGTGAAAAGGATGTGGCTTCATTCTTCAACATGAGGGAATCCACTTTCCTTGGCAGCACTGGCTAAATACACTCTTTTTTCTAGTGTATATTTATGGCTGTACCTGTATGGAATTACTTCTGGGTATTGTCACAGTCCATTGCTCTGTCTGTATTGGCACTAGTGCCAGACTGCTTTTGTGCCTAGTGCTCTGTAGCGTAGTTGGAAATCAGGACTTATGATGTTTCTGGCATTGCTTCTTTGGCTGAGGATTGCTTTGGCTACTGGGGTCTTTTGTTTTTCTATATGAATTCAGGATTGTTTGGTTTTCTCTTTCTGTGAAGACTATCATTGGAATTTTTATTTTAAAAATTGACTGCATGGGATCTGTAGATGGGTTTTAGTAATATGCCCTCAACAATAATGATTTTGTTTGTCCCTGAACATGGAGCTTTTTTATCTTTTAATGTCCTCTTTGGTACTTTATCCTTTCACAGATCCTCCTGAATGCTATGATTACAGGCTATGCACCATCATATCCTGCTCACATTTATTCATTTTCTCAGGTAAGTGTTAATAGCTGTTTCTTACGTAACATTTTGTTCAATGAAGATATGTTGGTCTACCTGAAGGATTTTACTTCTCTATGTATTTATATATTATTTTGGTTTTGTGAAACAGGGTCTCACTCTATGCTGGCCTGGACCTCACTATGTAGTTAGTCCAGGGTGGTTTTGAACTTGTAGCAATCCTCCTGACTCAGCCACTCAAGTTCCTAGGATTACAGGCATGAGTTACTGCTCCTGGCTTTTTTCTTAGTTTATTGATACTTGATGCATGGATTAACATCTAGTCAATATTGGGGGATGTTCAATGTGTGCTTGAGAAGAATGTGGTTTCATCTATTAGTGTGTTTTTACAAATAATGGTTTGATGTGGTTAAATTATAAAATACAAACTATTCTATTTCTTATGGCTCTATTTCTATTATAGTCTTTTATCCATTACTAAGAGTTAGATTTTTAAATTCTTTTTTAATACTTCTATCTTATTAACATCTGCCCTAATCTTTATATTTTTGCAATGTTCATTCTTTAGTTATTTCATGTTCTAAATTTATTTATTATTTATTTATGTGTTTTACCTGCATATATGTAACTGCACCATATATGTGCAATCCCTTGGAAATCAGAATGCCCTGGGGCTGAAATCAGAGTTATTAGCCACCACGTGGGTGCTGGGAACTAACCCAGGTCCTATGGAAGAGCAGCCAGTGCTCTTAACCACTGAACCATCTCTCCAGCCCTGCAATGTTCACTCTTCTATCTAGGCCTTTTTATGCACTTCAAGTTATTTCCTTAGATATCTAGAATTACTGAAGCAAAAGATACAAAGGTCTTTAAAGATGTTGATACACGTTTCTAAACTTTCTTTCATGACAAAGTGGCACTGAGTTAAGATACCTACAGAAAGAAGTCCATGCTTTTCCAAAGAATTACAATTTTTTTTGAGACAGGTTCTCCCTATAGCCCCAGTTCACTCTGTAGAATGAGTGAGTTGAACTCACAGAATCTGCTTGCCTCTGCCTCCCCAGTGCTAGGATCAAAGGAGTGTACCACCACACCCAGCTTAAAGACGGTTCTTAGCCACCTTGTGGGTGCTGGGAATCAAACCCGGGTCCTCTGCAAGAGCAGCTGGTGCTCTTAACCGCTGACCCATCTCTCCAGCCCCAGAATTACAATTTTCACAAATTACAATGAAATAGTCATTACAAGTCTCAAACACATGTGGCACCCACTACGTTATAGGGTGTAAGGCGGGTGAAAAGGATTTTTCTGGTTTTCTTAAAGGAAGAATCTTTGGGTACAATTTATTTTTTCTGTTAAGAAACTCTTCTTTCTTAATGGCATTGTGTTTTGGTATATGATACTCTGTTCTACAGGCTAATGCTATTGCTGAAATGCATAAAATGTTTTTATGAGAAAGGATGCCTGTATCTCTTGGATAGCAATTGATCAAAGAAAATATAGACATCTTAAGCTAATATATTGTTTCTTAAACCTTTGGTATTTTATTTATTTTCAACTTTGATGAAAACTTTCAGATATTTAAAGATAAAATCCAGGCTGTGATTGATTTTATATTGAGAAATGCTAACACAGAGGGTTTAGGTTTGAAAATAAGAAGTGTTAAGGTTCCAGTGTGGGGAAGGGAACTGATAGGTAACTAAGCAAGGGTCTGCTGTGAACCCATATTGGCTTTTTGTTGTTACTATAACAAACTGCCACAAACTTAGTGCCTCAAAACAATACAAATTTATCCCCTTATATTTTGGAAACTAATTGACTAAGTCAGTTTAGTGGTCAAAGGTTGTGGGGGTTTTTTCTTTTGTCTTTTTGAGACAAGGTCTCCCTGTAGCCCCAGTTGGCCTGGAACTCAATATGTAGACCAGGATGGCCTTGAACTCACAGAGATCCGCCTGCCTCTGCCTCCTGAGTGCTGGGATTAAAAGTGTGCACCACCACACCCAGCAAAAGTTGTTTTTTTTAAATTTTTTTTTTATTTATTTCTGTATGTGTATGAATGTACTGACTGCATGCAAGTTTGTGCACCCATGTCGTGCAATGCCGCGGAGGTCAGAAGAGGGTCTCAGATTCCCCTGGAACTGGAGTTCTCCTAGAATTGGAGTTTCAGACGGTTTTCGGCCGCCATGTGGGTGCTGGGGATCAAACCCAGGTCCTCTGTAAGAGCGGTCGGTGCTCTTAACCGCTAGGCTATCTCTCCAGCCCCCAAAAGTTGTTTTTTAAAGGCTGTTTTCTGTTGTTGTTTCTGCAGGTTTCTGAAAGAGAGTGAATTCCTGCATTGTCTTGGTTCCTCAGCTGCTCCTCTGCTTGTGGTCCCTTCCTTTCCTTTCAAAGCATACCACTCTGCTGTGCTTGGCATCTCATTACCTTTCCTCTGACTCATACTCTTCTTGCATTCTGTTTATGCCAGTGCTGCAAATACATCAGACTTACCCAGATAATGTTATATAGAAAAGTTTCTCCAGCCCCAAAACCTTAATGTGATCATGTTGCCAAACTTCTTTTTTCTGTATAAGGTGATATTCACTGGTTCCACGAATTAAGACGTGGATGAATTTGAAGACCAACTAGTCAGTCTACTACATAAAAAAATTTAAAGACACTCCAAAAGAATGTCTTTAAATTTATTTACAAGTAATAAATTCTCAGCCAGGGCTACATAGTAAGATCTTTTCTCAAACAAAACAAGTAATAAATTCTGACTTGTTTTTCACTTACTATGATGAAATTAAATTATAATTATTCCCACCAAAATTCACTTGTGTATATCAATAATGTTACCAGGAATATAACTGAAAAGCATATATTTGAATGAGATAATTCTGTGGCACTGCAGCCAAGAGGCAGAGAGATCACTGTGGTATAAAATACAGCAAAGGAAGAAATTTAACGAGTTTCTTGAATCAAACACAGCTGGGCCAGAGACGCAAAATGAGTTTCAAGTGATGGTTTTCATACTGGTGCTCTAAGTCTAAGTGCCACCCGTCATGCTATCCTTGTGGTCAACAGTGTACAATAATTTTGAATTACTATAGAAGAATGTTTGAAAGCTGGCAATTAGAAAATTATGATCCTCTTTTTTTTTTGGTCTTTTCGAGACAGGGTCTCTCTGTAGCCCCAGCTGTCCTGGAACTCACTCTGTAGACCAGGCTGCCTTTGAACTCACAAAGATCCGCCTGCCTCTGCCTCCCAAGTGCTAGGATTAAAGGCGTGCGCCACCACGCCCAGCTATGATCCTCTTTCTAAAACTACTGTGTTTCCAAATTAGTAGCTCACAAACCATAGTCCACATATTTCTAGCTATTTTCAATATCCTTACAGTCACAAAGGTGAAATTTCTATCTTCTAAATATGTATTCTAGATCAATGCTTATGTTATCATTTTGCATGTATCAATAAATTTTATAAAATATTTAATGGGTGTCACTTCCTTACTAGTGGAAGTCAGGTCTAGACTTGCAGTGAATTGATCTTTTTCATTAATTAATCAGTACTGATACAATGAGGAGGCTGAGGAGGGGCGATGAACCCCTAAACAGGACAGAAAGCTTGAGGACGAATGTCTGGGAGGGAGGAGGTTGATTAACTGCACTCTAGCACCACCTAGTGGAAATTTAGGTGAAACATCATTTTATTATTTATTTATTTATTATTTATTTATTATATATATTATTATATATTTATTATATATATTTATTTATTATTATATATTATATATAATTATATATAAATATATATTATATATAATTATATGTAAATATATTATTTATTTATTTATTATTTTTGGTGTTTTTTGAGACAGGGTCTCCCTGTAGTTCCAGCTGTCCTGGAATTAGCCCTGTAGACCAGGCTTGCCTTGAATTCACAAAAATCCGCCTGCCTCTGCCTCCCGGTGAAAACAACTTTTTAAATTTTTATTTTATTAAGCATTTGTACATTTCATATAATAGTCCCCAATCAAATTTACCCCCCGTACCCCAATATCCCATCAGAACTCATGTATCACATCATCCAAGTTAAGGCCTATCCAGTCAAGCTTTTGAACCCAGATGGCCTTCTGTGCAAATTCATCCACTAGACTCCAGTCAGCACATCTAGAACTCTTAAGTAAGGCATCGTCTTCCTCATCCAGCAGTAATCAGTCTCCAGTAGTTCTCAGTTCAGGGCCACCGATTTCTCTAGCTCCACTCTCGGACCTTGTCTGAGTTGGCGTGAGTCCCATGCCTGATACCAACATCACCACAAGTTCACATGCACAAGCTTCCAGGAGTCTGAAGATCTCTGCTTCCCTGTTCATGCACCAGCCCTGGCTGTTACAATCTTTCCACCACCTCTTCCAAAATGATCCTTGAGCCATGGGTAAGTAAAGTTTAATATAGGAGACCTATCCAGGGACACACACTCTGGAGGCTCCCAGTCTTTGAAACTTGGTCTGTTGTGGCTGCCTCTGCATCACACTCTGTTGTATAGGAAGCTTCACTGGTGAGAATTGAGGGAGGCACCCATTTTCCCTCTGCCCTTCATTCCATGATTTTCCATTAGTCTTGGGCATAGAGGTTGAACTGTAGATGTATCTCCTAGGACTGGACCTCTCTCAGATGTATATTCTCTGTGTCTGACCAGCTTGTGGGATTCTGCAGTAGCCTCCATCTGTTGCAAAGAGAAGCTTCTTTGATGAGTGCTGTACTGTATGGTTGTCTGGAAATATAAGATTCTATATTTACTGTATGGTAACAAATTTCATTTATCTAGAGATATGATAGAAATAGGGTTTTCTCTAGAATCTGTGTCCTCCTCAGGCTGAGTTTACCATGAGTTCACTCCCATTGAAAGAGTTTTATGTCCAATTAGATAATTGTTGATTACCCCCCCCAGATAACAGTGCCACTACTGCGCCAATAGGGGTAGTTTGCGGTGGAGGTCATTGTGGTTATTAGGCTTTAGGACTGGATTGGACCATCGATTGGTTTTCTCCCTTAGGAGTGCGCATATTTTTTTTCAAAGCCAATTTTTTTACTGAAGCTTTGTGCATTTCATACAAAATTTCAAATCAAATCTAGACCCGTGCCCCCCTCCTTGCCCCCCCACTCCACCAGAGCTCATGCATTCTGCCAAACATGTTTTTCATCTTTTTCTCAGTCTCTCTCAAAATTCTCCATGCAGAAGTTTACTGTTTCGAGCAGAAGTTCACTGTTTCAGTCAGTTCTTTGACCCAGTCTTTTGTTGTTGTTGTTGTTGTTGTGTTGTTGTTATTGTTCCTTCCAATATGCATCACTCCAAATATGCATATATGCATACCACATATATCATAGCTTATTCAGCTTATTTTTTTTTCTTTATTGGCTGAAAGATGTCATGTTTGAAGGCTCCTCCTTGGCAAGCCCAAACCACCATCAGTTCTGCCCTTGTGCTCCACACTGGGGTTTTCCCTTCCCATGGTCACCAAATGAGGTCCAGTAAGCAACGCGTCCTGTCTTGATCTTCTTGTATTGGACTCCATGATACAGCCTGGGTAGTCCAACAATGGCAGTCTATACGCTGAAGAGGCTGAAACTCCAGTAGTAGCTCAGTCCACAAGCTGGATGTCTCAGCAGTCCCCATCTGGCACTGAAGGTTTGGAGGATTCTTGGAGAGATATGAGTCTTCAGTCCATATTGGAAGGTTGAAAAGCTGCATCATGTCTTCGAAGGATGGCAAAAGCAGTGGCGGCCACAGGGTAGTTGCACTTGCCAGTAAGACAGGCAAAAAACTGTGCTCTTTTATCTTTTTTTTTTTTTTTTTCACTTTTTGTTTTTTTACTAAGATCTCAAGTTTTATACTTGAAGTACAATTTCTCAGGCCTTACTATTTGCAGTTCACATATTTTCTAGCAGCATGGGCCCTAAACTTCTGGTAGAAGGCTTCCAGGTCAGTTCCTGCTCCATTACTTTAAGTCTTGTTTCTGGAGTATGTCCTGTCTTGAGAAGTAGGGCCTTGTTTTCTATTTCTGGGAGCTAATCATAAGCTTTGGGGATAACCTGTGTTATTTTGAGAGTCTCCTGGATCACTCTCACCAACCACTCAAAGGGAGACGTCTTCTGTCTGGCAGTATTCCTCACCAACCAGCCCCCAGATATACATGTACACTAATGTTCAGACAGTGGATGTGCATTTTTCATGGAGTCTTGGGGGTATCACATTACCCTCTGGGTTCCCTAGCCACCTGAGATCCAGTCATCACCATTCTTTCTTCTTCCCTTCCCACCTCCATCCTCCTTCCCCAGCACCAGTACCCCCATTATCCCCACCTTCCCCCAACCCTCCTCCTGTCCTGAGTTCTCTGGACCCCACCATGCCCTCCTGTATGTCCCTCCCCCCTCCAAGCCCAACACTCCCACTTTCCCCACCTGCCCCCCAGGTGCATCTGTCCCTTACTATCCCCCTCTTTCAGGAGTTTTCTTTGCCTTTACCTCCATGTATCCTTTCCATTTTCTTGGCTCCTGGTGTCATATCAAGATATATACTCACATAAGGGGATTGGTGCTACAATCCACAAATGAGAGAAAACATACATTGCCTGATTTTCTGCCTTTGTGTTACTTCACTTAGTATAATGCTCTCTACTTCCATCCATTTACCTGTGAATTTCATATTTTCATCTTACTGCTGAATAGAGCTCCATTGTGTAGATATACCACCATTTTCATTATCCATTTGTCAGTTGTGGGACATTTAGGTTGTTTCCATTTCTTAGCTATTGTGAAGAGAGCAGCAACAATCATGGATGTACAGGGATCTTTATAGTTTGATGAATCTTTGGGGTATATGCCAAGGAGTGGTATAACTGGTCATATAGAAGGTTTTTTGAGAGTTCCCCACACTGCCTTCAATAGTGGCTGCACTGGTTTGCATTCCCACCAGCAGTGAATGAATAGTCCCCTTTCTCCACATCCTTCATTCTCTTTATCTTAGCCAGTCAGATTGAGGTAAGATGGAATCTTAAAGTGGTTTTCATCTGCATTTCTCTAATTACTAAGGCTGTTGAGCAGTTCTTTTTTTTTTTTTTGGTCTTTTCGAGACAGGGTCTCCTTGTAGCCCCAGCTGTCCTGGAACTCACTCTGTAGACCAGGCTGGCCTTGAACTCACAAAAATCCGCCTGCCTCTGCCTCCCAAGTGCTAGGATTAAAGGCGTACACCACCACGCCCGGCTCTGAGCAGTTCTTAAGATGTTTCTTAGCCATTTCTTTATTTAAGAACTCTCTCTTCGGATCTGTAGCCCATCTTTTTATTGGTCATTTATTTTCTTGCTACTTTGTTTTTTGAGTCCTTTGTGTATTCTGTATATTAATCCTCTGTCAGATATATAGCTAGTAAATATTTTCACCCACTCAGTGGGTTTTCTCTTCACTTCCTTGGTTGTTTCTTTTGCTGTACAGAAGCTTTGTAGCTTTATCAGGTCCCATTTACTGATTGTTGACCTTAATGCCTGAGCAGCTGATGTCTGATTAACAAAGTCTTTTCCTACACTTATGTCTTGCCCGTGTTTTCTTCTAGCAGTGTCAGAGTTTCAAGTTTTATATCAGAGTCATTGGTCCATTTGGGGTTGACTTTTCTACAGGGTAAATGAAAAGGATCCAGTTTCATTCTTCTACAGATGGAGATCCAGTTCTGCCAGCACCATTTGTTAAAGATACTTTATTTATTATTTTATTTTGTGTATATGAGTGTATTGTCTGCATGCATGTAAATGCACCCACATCATGCAATGCCCGAGGAGGTCAGAAGAGGAATCTCTTGGAGTTGGAGTTACAGACAGTTGTTAGCCACCATGCGGGCGGTGGGTACCAAACCCAGGTCCTCTGCAAGAGCAGCCAGTGCTCTTAATCACTGAGCCATGTCTCCAGGCCTTGAAACAACTTTTTAAGGAAAAATAACTCAGCACTGCAAACAAAAGAAAATATGAAGTGAATCCGAATTTACTTAATACTTAAAAGCCAACCCAGTAGAAATGAGCATTTTCCTATCTTAAGGAACTCCCTGTGGTGAGACAACACTGCAAAGCTGGAGAAAAGAAAAACCTTGTTCACAGTTGGTGAGGGTGTAAACTGGTGCAGTCACTATAGAAATCAGTGTCAGAGTTCACTACCATAAGACACAGCTATGCTACTCCTGGGAATGTACCCAATGGATTCTATATCCCACCACAGACATGCTTGCTCATTCATGTTTATTGCTACTCTGTTCACATCAACAAGGAAGTGGAAACAGTCTGATGTCCACTAACAGCTGGAAGGTATACGAGCATAAAGCTCATAATTCCATTATTAAAGAATGTAGGCAGCATAATCTAAATGTCTGCATAGCCATGTTGATTGCAGCACTATCCTTAATAGCCAAGTTACAGAATTACCCCATCAGTGGTTGGGCGAAAGACAGTGAAGTTCTGCCACCATCAGTCAAAGAAGTTCCCTCCTCTGTTAGAGACCTACAGCCTGGTAAAGCCAGATTGTTGACCTCATTTGAAGAAAAGAATTTCAAGAGTAATCAAAGTAAAACAAATTTAGTGAGCTACATAAGACAAGAAAGAGACATACTTAGGAAGATTACAGTATACACCCAAGACATGGGTGATGGCTTTATAAGAATCAGGTTTAGGTATAGATTTTCTTAGTTATGTTCCTCAAAAGATGTAATTTACAACAAGGTTTTACAACTAGGCCAAGCTTAAAATTTGAAGTTTAGGGGCTGGAGAGATGGCTCAGCAGTTAAGGGTGCCAAACTGCTCTTACAGAAGACCCCGGTTGGGTTCCCAGCACCCACATGGCAGCTAAGAACCGTCTTTAACTCCAGTTCCAGGGGAATCCAACACCCTCTTCTGAACTCTGTAGCATTGCATGACACAGGTGCACCAACCTACAGGCAGACAGTACATTCATACACATAAAAATAATTAAAAAAAATTTTAAGTTTAAAAATTAAGTAAAAATATGCAAGCTGCTTTACTTATTTTTCTTATTTTAAGGAACATCCTTTTGTAAATGTAATTACAAGGTGGTTTTATGGGGAACACTGTTTTGATTTAGGGATGAGAGAGTACTAATACCATAAAAGACTAGGTTACAAACATTTTTGTCCTAAGTATAGGTTTTAGCATTCTTGTTTGAGAAGTCTGTAGGTAAACATATATTATCTCTGTAAGCAATGCTGGTTGTGTCAGATGGACTGCAGTTTCTTAACTCCCAGACAGAAGGAAAAGCAAACTGGATCCCAGAGTAGGAGCCTCTTTCTCTTCTCCCGTCCCCTTAATTTCCCTCTTTCCTCTCTCAAGCCTAGATAAAGAAAATGTAGTATTAGCCTGTTGTGGTGGCACATGCCTTTAATCCCAGCACTCAGGAGGCAGAGGCAGGTGGATGTCTGTTAGTTAAAGGCCAGCTGGGACTAAAGGGAGACCCTGTCACAAAAAGACAAAAAAAAGCAAAAGAAAATATGCTATATATATACACAGAGGAATATTTTTCAGTCATAAAGAAAAACGAAATTATGTTATTTCAAGAAAATGAATGAAAGTGGAAACCATATTGATTGAAATAAGCCAGACTCAGGAAGATGAGTATCATAAGTTTTATCTCATACAGAATCTAGATTTTAATAAAAGAAGACATAGGAGTAAAGGACACCTACTTGGAGGAGGAGAGACAGGTGGGAAGGAGAAGGGAGGCAAGGGAGGATGGAGGGTAGACTATGAATACAATTCATCACCTACATGTGTGAAAACGGCACGATGAAATTCATTGCTTTGGACAAATAATAGGCAATGATGATAATTTTAGAAAATACATGCATGTTCTTGCCCACTTGTGTCCCTTTTCTAAAGCCTAGGGAACAATCTGCGGAAGAGGGGATGTGGTAGAATGCAAGGGCTGCGATTGGGGTGAATGGTGAAACTACAGCAATATAGACTGGACTCTTATTTGATCAACATGATAGTACATATAAGCTCCTCCAGCTGGACCTGGGGGCCTCTGGCTGTATAAGTTTGGGCATAGCTACTTGCAAATTGGCTTTACATGAAAGGATGCTTGTATTCATTACTTATTATCTTTTATTAAAAAAATAAATAAATAATAAAAATAGGAAAAATAATACATTTACCAAAAAAAAAAAAAAAAAAAGAAAATACATGCATGGATGCGGGTTAGTTCTATGATAGAATGCTTGCTCAGTTCTGGGGTTATTAGCATGAGTGTGATGTTAGGTTTTAAAAATGTAACTAGAGGGCTGGAGAGATGGCCCAGCGGTTAAGAGCACCGACCGCTCTTGCAGAGGACCCGGGTTCGATCCCCAGCACCCACATGGCAGCTGAGAACCGTCTGAAACTCCAATTCCAGGAGAACTCCAGCTCCAGGGGAATCCGACACCCTCTTCTGACCTCCGCGGCATTGCACGACACGGGTGCACAGACTTGCATGCAGACAGTACATTCGTACACATACAGAAATAAATAAAATTAATAAAAAAATTTTTTTTTAAATGTAACTAGAGACAGAGGCAGGCAGATCTCTGTGAGTTCCAAGCCAGCCTGGACTACAGAGCAAGTTCCAGGCCAGCCAGCTGGGGCTACAGGGAGACCCTGTCTCAAAAACACCAAAAATATTTTTAAAAAGTAACTAATGTGCATACAGCAAGCATTTCCATGCTTCCAAACATTTCCTTATTTATGGACTCTCATCACCATCTGTAAATATATCTTCACATTCACTACTTCTGTGTATTCAATAAACCTCAGATTGAAAATGCTCAGAATATAAAATCTCATGTCTACCAAACAAGTATGGACTTAATTTCTTCTCACTCAAAACAACAGTGTAGCAATTGTTCTGTATCATATACACTACATAAAACATGGTAACTATCTGGGGATTATGTAAACTGCACATGATGATGTGGAGAGTCCATAGATATGCCGTGTTAGTTTCTATGCAAAATGTACATCTTTGGATTTGGGTATCTTAGGGGGTATAGGAACTAATCCCCTTGCTTATCAAGGAGTAACTTAATTTCATAGGATAAACTCCCTGAACATTGAATCCTTATGTCCTACTCCAACCAGTAACTGCAAACACCCTATTTCTGCAGAGCAAGTGAAACCCTGGGCAAGGCAGCCTCCTGTTGATAGCGACTTCTGGAAGAGGACTGTGAACTGTCAGCATCCAACAGTGCTGGCTTTGGGGGAAAGAAGTACACAATCCTCCTCCAGGGCCTGGGGAAATGAGGCAGTACCCCACAGCATCCACTCCAGATAAAGCTTTGGTTGTCTTCCCCAAACTACCTTCCCAGCTAAGACACTGAGCGCATATTGGCAAAGAGTGAGGTGACTGATATTTCATTCCTTACCTTTCCCTGAAGTGGATTTGCTACAGTCAGTAAAATGTACACTTATATGTGTTATCAGACAATTCAGGGGTCTGATATCCTCTATAGAATCTGAAAAACCTATTTTTAAAAATCGTGTCTGAATAAAGGTTACAACCTCTCCAAAAACAATATATGACCCAAAGTGTGCTGAAGGTCAGGTTTAGATTCTTCCTTTTAAAAACTTGAGCCAGTGAGATGGTGAAATAAAGAACTCAATGTGAAAATTCCTGTAGCCTGTGGGTGCTGGTTAGTTTGGGGGTTTTGTTTGGCTTTGTTTTTTGTTTTGGAGTTTTCTTTTTTCTTTTTCTTTTTTTTTTTTCATGAAGCCAGTACCACTCTTTATTAAAATCGTTTCTTTTGCCGGGAGTGGTGGCGCACGCCTTTAATCCTAGCACTTGGGAGGCAGAGGCAGGCGGATCTTTGTGAGTTCAAGGCCAGCCTGGTCTACAGAGTGAGTTCCAGGACAGCTGGGGCTACAGGGAGACCCTGTCTCAAAAAAAACAAAAAAAAAAAATTAAAAAATAAAAATAATAAATAAATAAAATCGTTCTTTTTTTTTTTTTTACAAAAGAAGCAAATCTTTTCAAGTAGAAAAAAATTGCATTCTAGGAAAATATGTACATTAAATCCTGTAAATATTCTTTAGCTTTCTATGTGGAAACAGTATAACGAGTTCTGTTATTACAAACAGATTTTTTGTTTTTTTAAGCTATGTTATTTTTTTTATTATTATTGTTTTTATTTTTTTATTTTTTTTTTCTTTTTTTTTTTTTTTTTTTTAAGGGATTCTACAATATAATAACACAGTTGTTTTCAAGATAACATGATGACCAGAACAATAAGGTAATTGGTGCATTTGGCAAGATCTTGTCCAAATTTTGAACAACCCAAGGCCCATAGCCAGCGGGGTGCTTGATGCACAGGCATGTTTGATCAATTGAGAGTCCAGTCTAATAGTGTGCTGATCTCATGATTCACCCCATTCTCTCGCAGCCCTTACATTCTACGATGCCTCCTCTTCCGAAATTGTCCCTAGGCTTTGGGAAAGGCACACAAGTGGGGAGAAAAAAAACAGCCACTCTTTCTTGGAGTGTTTCATTTTGGACTCGAGTCGTCAGTTGGTTTTCCCTCATGGGTTGACAGCTTATTTCATTCCAGTGATACTTTTTAGTCATACTAACAAAGCACAAGCAATTGGATGTACAGGCATTTAAGGCAGTTACTAATTATTATGGCAAGCTAAGCTGTGAGCATAGACACAGATGCTTGGTGGTATGCTAATACCACAAATCGTGGTTGTCTTTATAAGGGTGACAAGTTCTTATTGTGGCTTAATGTAGTACTCTCCTAACCACTAGAGGACATAAGTTTGTGGCATCTGCTGCTGAGGTTATTCCTCCAAGGAGAGAGCTAGAGCCAGTTAGAATTTGGGATATATATTATAGACACATGGCCACCACTGTTGCATCAGTATCTCCAGGCAGTTGAGGTGGTACTGATAAACTGATGGAGGAACCTTGCTTGTCTCAAGGAGACCATATTTTGCCTGTATTGCGTAGTGGCCTTTGGTAATGCTCCTCTGGCATTTGTCAGAGGCCAGTTTACGTTTAGCAAGTGAATCGGCATATAATGTATTTTCATTGCTCACTACGAGGTCTTCACAACAGAGACTTACTGCCTTTCGCCCGCATGTATCCACTTAATAGAGCAAAAGGGCCTTTTAGTAATTTTCTTGGGGGGGGCTTTTGAATCCCTAGCCAACATTGCCTAGGCAGAGATGATCATTGCTGATGTCAGAGTGCATTCCCTGTATTGTAAATATATTTTTGCGTGTAATTACATCAGCTTATATAAGAATTTTCATCTCATTGAGATTTTGCTCTAGATAAGAGATATATCGCCTTCACAGTTCCTATGCGGCTAGAAGTCAATTAAAAATGGTAGTTATACCTTGTTTTATAGAAAGTTACCATTTAACAGTTGGCTTAGATTATACAGTTAGGAAATGACTTCATGTACGCAATCTATGTTTTTCTTTTTCCTATAAAGGGGAGAAGCGTAGGAAAGGTTTCTCAGCATTGGAAGTAAGACTTCAATTAGGGCGCCACACAAACAGTACCCAAACATTTCAGAGAGATGCTCAGTGTCTGTGACTCTGCCACGGCAGTGCCTAAGGACTCCACTTTCTTTAATGTTCAGTTGGGTCATCGGTCTCTGCTGGCATTTCCCATTCCATCCTGCACAGTCCATAAGTTGAAATATGTTAGTTCAGCTATTTAGATTGGTGATTTTTACTTGTAGGAACATAAATTCTCCTCACGCATTGTTAGTTTCAAGATCTCAATTGAAAATTTATCAATCGAGACTTGGAAACAGCTAAAACAAACGCCGACACGTTTTCCATTTGGATGCCCAGAGGGATACTACCCCACTCCCACTTCCGCTGTTTGTATTTTGTTTAACATTTTTTGTATTTGACCTGATAAGGATGCCTAAGTTTGTATTACATATACCCAATAAACAGGATCCAGGCGTTAAGTTTTCAGTAAATTTTTACCCAAACTGTGTTACTCATTGACTGTATGCACTTACTTGGGAAGTAAAGTTTTAAGCTGTAATTCCTTATAAATTGTCCTATAGTAAAAGAAGAGTGTTCACAGATGTGATTGTTGTAATAATTTCAGAAAAAATATAGAGACCATTTGTATAACCTTAACCCCAACGTTAACTTCGGATAGTTCTAATGACGCATTATAATAATTAAAATCAAATAACTTTTTATAATAGTTCCAAATTTTAAACGTTTCAAATGATTACCATTATCACAGCAAAACCTACAACCAGGTTTACTAGTGCTGAACTCATTTCACTAAGCTTAAAAAATAGTCTATATATGTACATTTGAATATAAGCTTGTCAGCAGAGTTGAGCCTACATGCCACATAATAAGTTATCCATATTTAACTTTGCCACTTTAAACATATAACTGACGATGACTTCCGAGAAAATCAAGTCCTTTAACTTATATGAGTTTTTATTTGTATTTCATGTATCAAATTCTACTGAAATACCTTCGTCTATTATCAAATATATGTTATTTTAAGTAATACCTTTTTAAAAAGCTGCATTCTTAAGTACAATGTGTGCGTTTACTCTCGCTTCATCCCAAGCTCTTGGGGCCTTTCGTTCAGGCGGCGATCCAAACTGCTGTTAATCGACTTTTCAGTATCCAGCAGCCCTTTTTTTTTTTCTTTTTTTGTTTTTTGTTTGCAGTCCCCGCCCTACTCTGCCACCCCTGTGGCCGCAAGTTGTGTCCAAACCCACACAGCCCAAGGCTCCCCCCAACGAGCTGGAGGGGCTTGACTGTTCAATCAAGTTGATCAAATAAGCGTCCAGGCTATATTGTCATAGTTTTACCATTCACCCCAATCTCAGCCCTTACATTCTACCACTCCCCCTCTTCCGCAGATTGTTCCTTAGGCTTAAAAAAAAGGGGGGGGGCACAGGTGGACGAGAAGCAGAACAGTCTACTTTGTCTGGAGATGTAGTTTTGGACTCTGATCAGTTCTGGCTGTTTCCTTTCATGGGCTGACCATTTGTCCAGGAATAACCTTTCAATCCTACTAATGAAGCACAAGCAATTAGATATATAGGTATTTAAACATTGCTAATTACTATGGTAGGTTACTTTGGTATAGACACAGATGTTTGGATGTTGTGTTAATCCATGGATTACTGTTTTTCCTGCGAAAGATGACAAGGTCTTACTGTGGCATATAACATCTCCTAATCACTAGAGGATATAAGTTTGTGGCAACATCCATGAGTTATTCCTCCAAGGAGAGAGCCAATAGCCAAATAGATTTGGGATATACAGACATATAGCTGCCACTGCTGCACAGTATCTCCAAGCAGGTGAGGTGTAGCTGATGTTGGTGGAGGAGTCTTGCTTGACTCAAGGAGACCAACATTTGCTTTATTGGTTCAGTGGCCTTTGGTAACACTCTATGGAATTCCAGAGACCAACTGTATACTTGCAAAGGCAGTCTCCATACAACCTTCCCATGCTTACATCAGGTCATTGACAGCAGTCATTGACTACCACCTCTCCTCCTGCAGGTATACCAGTTTACAGGCAAGAAGCCTTTACCTTTTGGGGGGGGGGGCTTGGATTCCCTGGCCAAGATCTCCCTGGCAGAACAATCCATTGCTGCTATCAGTGCTCTCCTGTATTAATATATTTTGCTTATATGCACCACTTAAAGAGACTTTAGTATTATATTTGGTTCTGAATAGAGAATAATCCCCTTCACAGTTCCTATGTCCATTAGTCAATTAAAGAAAGCACTTCTACCAGTTTTATAAGAGATTACTTCTATAACAGT
Source organism: Rhizomys pruinosus (assembly GCA_009823505.1). Lineage (NCBI taxonomy): Eukaryota > Metazoa > Chordata > Mammalia > Rodentia > Spalacidae > Rhizomys > Rhizomys pruinosus. The sequence goes on along the minus strand of VZQC01000191.1, from coordinate 352,338 downwards.
CAGCTCTAATTTACAGTTAGAGGTTGACTTCATTACCACCATGTTTTTCTTTGTTCTATGAAAAAGAGGTAAGGAGGTCTCTCATATTGAAACTGTGCTGCACCTAGAAGGTAAGATTCATTAGGACTCACTATAAACAGTTGTTACACCTATGGTCCTCAGAGATGTTTGATACCTGTAGCAGTCTGAGGCCTTTCTTCCTTTTAGTGTTAAGATGGGCCAACTTCTCTGCTGGTATTTCTTGGTACAATCTACACAATGAAAGGCTGTATCCTTTCTTTCTCAGCCATTGAGTTGTTTTGGTGTTTTCTTTTTCTTTTTTTTTTNCCAAACACCTACAGCCCCACCATCCAGTGGGGGGTGACAGGTTGTTTGTTCAATCAAGTTGATCAAATGAGTGTCCAGACTACATTGCTGTAGTTTCACCATTCACCCCAATCGCAGCCCTTACATTCTACCACGCCCCCTCTTCCGCAGGTTGTTCCCTAGGCTTAGAAAAGGGGCACAGGTGGATGAGAGGTAAAACAGTCCACTCTCTCTGGAGCTGTTGACTTGGACTCTGGTCAATTCTGGCTGTTTCCTTTCATGGGCTGACAGTTTGTCCAGGAATAACCTTTCGATCCTGGCCTGGCGCGTTATGGCGTCTCCCTGTTTTGGTGTTTTCAAGACAAGGTCTCCCCATAGTCCCAGGTGGCCGGGAACTCCCTCTGTAGACCAGGCTGACCTTGAACTCACAGAGATCTGCCTGCCTCTGTCTCCTGTGCTGGGATTAAAGGCTTGCGCCAAGTTTTTATTGTCAACTTAATATAACCTAGTGTCATCTGGGAAGAAGGAACATCAACTGAGGAGTTTTCAAGATCAGACTGCAAGAGACTGTCTTAATTCATGATTGAGGTAGGAGGGCCCAGCCCACTGTGGGCAGCACCATCCCTGGGCAGGTAGGCTGGGCCTGCCTAAGAAAGCTAGCTGAGCTGAGCATGGTGGCACATGCCTTTAATCCCAGCACTCTGGAGGCAGAGGCAGGCAGATTTCTGTGAGTTCAAGGCCAGCCTGGTCTACATAGCAAGCTCCAGGCCAGTTGGGACTAAAGGGAGACCCTGTCTCAAAAAGACCAAAATAAATAAATAAATAAATAAATAAATAAATAAATAAATACTACTGAGCATGAGCCAAAAACAAGCCACCAGTCAGCAGTGTTCCTCCATGGTTCTGTTTCAAGTTCCAGCCTTGAATTCTTGCCTCAAGGATGCACTCTGACCTGGAAACAGAAGGGGACATAAACCCTTTCTGCCCCTAAGTCTCTCTCAGTCACAGTGTTTATCACAACAGCAGGAAAAAAAAAAAAAACGTGAACACCATAGAGGGAGACTACCTATTCCACAAAGTTGTCCTCTGGCCTTCACGCACACTGTGGCATGCACACTCTCACACAGGTGGCACACACACACACACACACAATGATAATAATAAATTAAATTAAAAAGATAATTTTCAACTTTTTTGCAGTGCCTAGAGAAGCGAGGACTTGAAGCCCTGAAATTCTACTCTGTGTAACATGGCACCAGAGTCTCAAGAATCTGAAAATGAGGATCTCTCCAAGGGTTCAAAGCTTTATTCAGTTAGAACGGGGGAAGTCATTAGAGATGCCTGAGTAAGCAGCAGCACATGAGGAGGAAGCCTGCAGATTAACAATATACTTTTTTAAAGACTGCCTTGGATAAAGTGCACACAGCTGTGAAGCTGGTGAAATGAGTTGTCTTCATCAGGTTTGTCCTTATTCTTCTTTCTGTAGAGCATTCATAATGTTGGGGAAACTCTGCTGTTCCTCCTGATGCTTTGCCTTTAACAGGACCTGCTTTTTCCTCTTGTGAATTCCGAGAGCATCTTCTTTGATTTTCACTCAACATGTTTCTCTTTCTAGGATTATGGAGAACACAGGACAAACTCCACTCTGTACCCATGTGCCTAAGATTCTGCAACTTTAGTGCTTTCCAATATAGCTATCCTTTAGTAGCCTTGAGGTGGGTTCTAGAAACACCAGAAATAACAAAATCTGCAGATGTTCCCCATATTAGTGACTTATTTGCACAGGACTTACATTATTTTTTAATTTCATATATATATATATTCTAATATGCCTTAGCTATCTCTAAACCAATTTGATGTAAATGCTATGTAAATTGTTGTTATATGGTATTGTTTAAGAAATAATGACATGCACTCTTATTTAAAAAAAAAAGAAATAATGACAAGATGTCTGTACATATTTGTTACAGATATAATTTTTTTTCAAACATATTTTTGAGATAGGATCTCACTATGTAGTCCTAGCTAGCCTGGATCATATTTTTTAGAATATCCCAGGCTATGATATCACAGCAATATGCCTGCTTCTGCCTCCTGAGTGCTCAGATTCGAGGCATGTTCCACCTCATGCCTGGCACCTTTCTGAATGTTCGTTAACGGACCATGTGCATACATTGCCCAAAGAGGCTGGAAGAAGGCATTAGATTCCCTGGAACTTGAGTCATGTGCAGTTGTTACTCACTGTGTGGTTTCTGGAAACTGAACCCAGGTCCTTTGCAAGAGCAGCCAGTGCTCTGAGCCACTGAGCCATGTCTCCAGCTCCCCCTCCCCCCCCACCAGATATTTTTGACTCACAGATGAATCCATACATTCCAAACTTGTGGTTACCAGGGCCAAGTATACTTATCTAGTTTTTTTTCTCAGCCTGTTTACAATGCATGGCTTAAGGATATTTTACTTTCTTTTCATCCTTGGAAATGAATGATATCAATTCAATTTACAAAATATTCTGTTACTGCATATTATGGTCTCCACCAATTCTTCCAGTGTCAGCTCTTCTCAGCACATTCCTGGCTCCCTGTGCTGTCTCCTCACCCACCCACCCTTCCACGCACCAGCCAGGCTCCATGCCCTTGCCTTCACCTCAGGTTCTCATTTCCATAAACCAGGGCAACATGAGTCAGAGCTTCTAAATATATTCTAAGTGCATTCAAGTCTAGTTTTCAGAAAGCTATTTCTCCCCCCAAAGCAACATAATTCTGGATAAAGCAATCCCAATCATCTTTATATTACAAGCTCTTATTTTAATTTCACATCTTTTTAAACATTTTTAGAATATTTTAATGATAGATAATACTGATTTTTGTGATATTTTCATACATGTACATAATGTATTTTGATCATACTCACTTTCTCTCGTCCACCTTCCACTCCCATTGATCCTCTTCCTCTTTCCCACTAGCCTCCCTTCTGCTATTATTGTGTGTGTGTGAGTGTGTGTGTGTGTGTGTGTGTGTGTGTGTGATATGTGCGTGTGTCCCGGAGAACTGTATTGTGTTGTATAGGACTGTCCAACAGACAGATGCCATTGTCCTGAGCTCTCCTGGTCCACTTGCCTAACATGGTCACAACTGGGCTTGACTGGTCATGCCCACCATGAAAGGGGGGGCAAGGAGAATCACTGGACCCTTACCCAAGAGTTTAGTCACGCCTCCCAAGCAAGCTGTGAGGAGTAATTGGACCCTAAGTTCACATAGCTTGGGGGAGGGACTAGGTTATATAAGCTAGGAGACTAAAAGAGGGCCTCTCTTGCCATTTGTGCTGCTTTGGGAAGGCCATTTATATATATATATATATAAATCTGGGTGAAGACTCCAATTCAGCCTTAGTGGAGGAGCACCAAGTCCCATAAGTAAACCCTCACCTACTGCTCTATAATAAGCCCAATACACTCACTGGTTTCCCACAGTGCAGTTTGGTGAAACTGTACCTCAGTTTGAGGTTAGTACCAAGGGATGTGGGGATGGATGTTGTTTGCATACCCTCCTGGAATTTTAGCAGTACCATTCCAGGAACATATGGGAATGATTTGTTTCATTTGTCTATCTTACTAATGGTCACACCACTGAAGAAAATCAATCTCTCTATCACTGCACCTGGATAGCATCTTTTTAACATTTTCATAAATCTGTCCACAGTATTAACCTTCTATTTCCAAAGCAAGAATTTCCTAAGCTACGTTTGTCCCTTCTCTCTCCCTTGATTTGATCGTGCTGCCATATCGCAAAGAACATAGGCTGGGTGACTTATAAACAGTAAGCACTTACTTCTCACAGTGCTGGAGGCCCGAGTGAAGGTGCTCACATGGTTGGGTCATGGAGAGGGTCCACATTTGGCTGCAGACTGCTAATTTCCTGTATCCTCACAAGGTGGAGGGGAGAGAGAGAACACACAAACACACACAACACACATACATGTGTGCACATATACATACATGCATGCCCACACATCATGTACACACACAGCATACATGCACAAACTAAAGACATATACACACATGAACACACACAGCACACACATACACACATGGTTCCCCAACACACAAAAGACGTACACACATCAGTACATTTCAAACTTCCATTATATTAAGTGTTGTTGACAAATAATTGGAAGATGCTGGGCTTTTGAATTTAATAGTATTTAAATTCCACTGAAATGTTTTCCTTTAAAGTGCATTTTTTTTCCTTTCAAGTAGTTTTTTTGGGGGAGGTCTTTCTGACAGACAGGGTCTCCCTGTAGCCCCAGGTGTCCTGGAACTCACTATGTAGACCAGGCAGGCCCTGAACTCACAGAGAACCATCTGCCTCTGCCTCCCCAGTGCTGGGATTAAAGGCATGTGCCAAAACACCCAGCCTAAAAGTAGATTTTTGTTTCCTGGCTGGGGAAATGGTTCAGCCGTTAAGAGCACTGGTCATTCTAGCAGCACACCCAAGTTCAGTTCCCAGCACCCACATGTTGGCTAACAACCGTCCTTAATTCCAGTTCCAGGGGTTCTAATTGTGGGGCCCTCCATGTCTCTGTGTGCTTGTCAGTGGTCTGGGCAAGCATGCCAAGCCGCAAGTGGGGGCAAGGAAGGGGAAGGGGGGGATTCGGAGTGGCAGGTGAGCCTGATCAGATCAAAGAAGACCTGGGAGCCAGCTTCAAGGGGCTGAATAATTCATTTATTTGCAGGAGGTTAGGGTCTTACATAGTAGCTTTGGCAGTCTTCTGGTGAGGATGGGGGTGGGCATGCAGGGGAAGTTTACATGCACTTTCTACAAGGGCCTTGTTTATGATATCTGGTAAAGGTGCCATTTGGTTCCTGAAACCAAGGTGTGCTCTTAGAAGTGGCAGGTTCTTCATGTGTGAACATCTGGCAAAAAAAAAAAAAAAAAAAAAAAAAAAAGAAGTGGCAGGTTCAGGAATGTGACACCTTGTATGGAAACTCCCCAGGGGGCAGGCATCAGACCATCCATCACCATCCATTGGGCATGGGGGCAGACTCTGATCCACTGTCTTTGCAGATCCTCAGGGTAAAAGCCAGCTCTCTTATTTTTCAGTCAATATGGAATGTTGGGGCACACATAATATATTCTTTTGGCCTCCACAGACATTGTACCTGGAGGGGCAATGCATAGGTGCACTTACATACTCTCAGGCAAAACACTCATACACATAGAATAAAAATAAATAAAATATTAAAAGGTAAAATCTCTTTCTAAGTTTTCTAACTATCCAGAATTTGGAGAATTATTATAGGAAATGTATTTGTATATGTTTCGGGAATAAAATTGCATGACTTCCAATTTTTTTTGTTAAAATACATTTAAAATGCTGGGCATGGTGGCACACACCTTTAATCCCAGCACTTGGAAGGCAGAGGCAGGTTCATCTCCATGAGTTCAAGGCCAGCCTGGTCTACATAGTGAGTTACAAGTCAGCTGTGGCTACAGGGAGACCCTGTCTCAAAAAGATGAAAAAAATTACATTTAAATTTTAAATTACATTTATTTATTTTTTTGTGTGGGTGTGGGGAGGAGGGACATGTGTCAAAAGGACATATATGGAAATCAAAGGACAACTTTCAGAAGTCAGTTCTCTCCTTCTACCATGTAGGTCACAGGGATCAAACTCAGGTTGTCTGGCTTGGCAGCAAGCACCTTTACCTGCTGATTCATCTCATTGGTCCTCAAGATATTTTTTGTTATTTATTGCTAAATAAATAAATTTATAAATTGTTATTTATGCTAAAAGGCATTTGGGGCTGGAGAGATGGCTCAGCAGTTAAGAGCACTGGCTCTTTCAGTGGACTCAGACTTGATTCCCAGCACCTACATGGCGGCTACTAACTGTCTGTAATCTCCAGGTCCAGGGGATGGAATACCTTCTTCTGTCCTCTGAGAGTTTGCACCCATGAAGTACACTTCCATACATGTAGTCAAAACAGTCATATACATACAATAAAAATAAGGAAGAAGGTATAAATAAATAAATACAAGGTCATTTTAACTAACATTGAAAGTGAATGTTTTAAATGTCTACTGATAAGGGAATAATAATGATCTCGTCAAAAAAATCAACAAAATTGGAACTCTATTTTTTAACTTCTTAAGATTAACATTTGTACCATGTATAAATTATTAATGCCAAATGGATAACAAACATGAATGTTAAAGCTAAAATAATAAAACTTTTAAAGGAAATGTGAAGGAAGGTCATTGTGAACTTACTTAAGGAAAAGGTTTCCTTTGCTAGGACCTAATAGGCATGAACCATAAAGGATAAAATTGATCAACTATGTCCAACAAAAATTAAAAATGTCTTGTCTTTGAAAGGTATCACTATGAGAAGGAAAGCAAAAGGCTTCTGCTGGAAGACAGAATTTCCAAACCGCAGATTTGATGAAGGGCTGAAGCATGGAATATACAGCAAATCTTTATAAGCCCATAAGAAGACACCCTAATAAAAAGTAGCAAAGGATTCAATCAGACATTTAAACATTGTTTTAGATTTATTCTCTCTCTCTCTCTCTCTCTCTCTCTCTCTCTCTCTCTCTGCGTGTGTGTGTGTGTGTGTGTATGTGTGTATGTGTGTTGTTCTTACAGTTTTATTCAAGAGAAATGAAAACACCATAAAACTTGTAAGTGAAAGTAACAAGTTTATTCATAGTGGCTCAAATCTGGAGAAATATCTAAATGTCTATTGATTGGTAAATTGCTAAATTATTTATAGTTCTTCTTTATGATGAAATACTACTCAGCAGTATAAAGGTCTGGAGGCCCAATATATGTAATCACACAGATGAATCTCAACAGTATGATAAGCAATGCTACAAATTACATTTCATTCCTTGTTTTTCAAGAGTAGCTATGTGTAATCGGATGAGGGATATCTTTATTTCTTTCCTGTTACTGTGATAAAATATCCCGACAAAAGAAATATAAGGGATAAAGGGTTTATATATTCGTTCATATTTCCAGGTTACAGAAGAAAAAAATAAGTGCATGTTGGTACTCAACTCACTTTTTTCTTTCTTTCTTTCTTTCTTTCTTTCTTTCTTTCTTTCTTTCTTTCTCTCTCTCTTTCTTTCTTTTTTTTTTTTTTGGTCTTTTTGAGACAGGGTCTCCCTGTAGCTCCAGCTGTCCTAGAACTCACTGTGTAGACCAGGCTGGCCTCGAAACTTTTTCCATTCTTAAACAGTCCTAGATACCCTGCCTACAATGAACACTTCTCACATCAACTGATGTTACCAAGACAACCCCACACACAAGCATTCCATCTCTCTGATGAGTCTAGATTTTGTCAAGTTGAAAGTTCACATTCTCTATCACAGGAGACTACTGTCAAAGAATGTGCATGTTTGTAACTTTGATATTTCAAAATTGCCTTTTTTAGAACTTATAGCAAGTTACATTCCCACCACTAGTGAAGGTGACTATTTCCTCAGAACCTCATAAAAATGTGTAGAAGTTATTTTTGTTATTTTGATGGTTTGATAAGGAAATGTCATCCCCACGCGATTTAGCTAGAATTCCTCTTTAGATAGATGCATAATATTACGTTGTACACAGAATGAGACCCTCACACATCGTTAATCACAGTGCTCCAAATCGCCACACAATCTATACTCTCTGCTTGGAATGCCCTCAACTGCTCTCTTTGGGCTAGTGAGCACATGCTGTTCCTTCAGAACTCTCAGCACATTCGTGCTGTTTTCCTTGGTTCTCCTGGAATGATGGCAGTGTTGCTTTCCTTGGAACTATGGCTGTACTGAGAATCTACCACCCTGCATGTCACGATGAATTATAATCTCTGCCCTTCCCCAGTTCACTGTGAGCTCCTGAGCACAGCGGAGGACTGATTGGTTTTCTCTAAGTTTCACAAAACAAAGGCTATAGTTCATTCAATTTTCTGTCCTCAGAAGCTAGTATGGTATCTATCACAAAATAACTCCATAGAGTTGGAGAGATGGCAGACTAGCTCACTGTTCTTGCAGAGGACCTGGGTTCGATTCCCAGTACCAACATGGTGGCTAACAACTGTGGATAACTCCAGTTCTAGGAGAATCCAATGCCCTCATCTGGCCTCCTTGGGCATTGCAGAACACAGGTGCACTTACATATATGTAGACAATGCATTCGTACATATAAAATAAATTATAAATAAAACAAAAAAGACTATAATAAGGAAGTATCAGCTAAAGGGAATGGTCTGTGTGGGGAGAAAAACATGCTTCTATAAATACATGCATATGAATGAACATCTACAAACAAGTTCTATCTCAGTAAGGTTGGGAAATAGCTGGGTGTATGAGAGAACCAACCATGTTCATCTCATGTTGCATTCTACTTATTTATAATGAACAAAAAAATGCAAGAAAGGATTGCTTATCTTCTGTGAAAACTAGAGGCAAGGGGAACCCTTCTAGTGGAAACATGAAGCAAGACCTACAGAGACTGTGCAGAATGCAACCCAAAGTGAATGCAGACACCCTGGACTGTGCTACTCAGAGCCTCAGGGTCTATATCCCTAGGGTAGGCAGTTCCGCCTCTACTCCAAGCACATTATATGGAGTCATGGAGCTATACTGTCCTAAGTATACTGTCCTGGGTTCAAGGACCAGAGGAGGTCCTCATTATGTATCCATGAAAGGCTAGACATATATAAAATAGGAAATAAATTCCAACACCCCACATAGCCCCAAAAGGAGCCTAACTATCTTCTCTCCATGCCTATTACAAAGACACCTGCACAGCTATGGATCAAGAAGCCTTTCTTTAAGAACCACGCTGACTCCAACACAGAATGGCTTCTGGGCAGATCCAAGAGGACAAGGAAGGAGATTGTGGTGACATTCTGAGGCTGATTCAGGAACTGGCTGAGTACAAAAAATTTGCCCATCAGTTGAAGATCAGTGAAGAAGCTCTGAGAGCAAATGTCTTTGGAGAGAATCCTTTTTACCATAAGATCCTTCAGGCACCCAGGGAGCTACAGGGGCTTCGTGCAGTTCTACTTCATCTATAGTGCATGGCAAGGATGAAATATTTATCTGATTTATCGTGATGCCACGATATCAGGGTCAAAGGATTGGTATCTGTGCTGGATAGCTTTAGTGTCAACTTGACACACCTGGGTTGAGGGAGCCTCAATTGGGGAATTGGCTCCATCGGATTGGCCTGTGGCCACATCTGTGGAGTATTGTCTTGATGGCCAAGCAGTGTGGAAGGGCCCAGCCCACAATGAGTGGTGCCACCCTGGGCAGGTGGTTGTGTATGGTATAAGAAGGCAGGCTGGGCATGAGCCAGAGGAGCAAGTGAGCAAGCCAGTGAACAGAATTCCTCCATGGCCTGTGCTTCAGCTCCTGCCTCCAGGTTCCTGCCCTGAGTTCCTGCCTTGGGCTCCTTAAGTGATGAACTGTGACCCAGGAGATGTAAGCTGAATAAACCCTTTCCTTCCCAAGTTGGTGTTGGTCAGAGTGTTTAGTCACAGCAATGGAAGACAAACCAGGACAGTATCCAAATAATTAAAGGGTTGGCTGAGGTGGCTGTGGATTAGGCAATGCCCCCAGTTCTACCTATTAGTTCTGGATTGGAACAAGAGAGCCATGGACTTGTACTGAAGCAGAGGTCTGTCATGGCTTTTGATTTGAAGGAGAGGCCATGAGAGAGCTGGCAGAAAGATGACCTCTTCTTGGGGACCTCTGTGCTGGTTCTTCTCTGTACTCACCAGTCTGAGACCATGTCAACAGACACTGACCCAGAGGCCCTCCTGAGGTGCAGATTCCCTTCCTGGGGTACAGAAAGGGCAGAACTGAGGTGGAAGCCTTGTTGAGGATTTAAAATAAAAGAATTAGTATGTCCTGAAGAAAAAGAAAAAAGCCCATAAGCTGACAGCCTTAATACATGAAGCTGTGGGGAGTATTTCATATTAAAATCATATGGCCCACCTACACATGCCCTCCCAGAAAAACTCATGGCTGTTTCATGACAAAAAATGCTCAAGTTTATCTGCAAGTGTCCCTGTTGCTCACCTGAAATGACTCCTCTTCCAGGAAGACTTTACTTCCCATCTCACCTCTACCACACCCAACTGAATTGATAGACAATGAAAAACAATTAAAATTCAATGAAATAAGGTCATTAAGTTGGCTCCATGGGTAAGTGCTTGGAATGGAAGCCTGACTGCATGAATTCATCCCTGGAACTTCCATAAAGGTGGAAGATGAGAACCCGCTCCAGGAAGCTGTCTTCTGACCTCCACGTGTACACTGGCACATATGTGCTCCCATGCTCACACATCATTCGCATGCAACAAGTGAAAAAAACTTAAAAATGTTTTAATTTAATGAAAACAAACTAGTATTAAAAAGTTGAGTCGGTTGAGAGCACCGACTCCTCTTTCAGAGGACCCGAGTTCGATCCCCAGCACCCACATGGCAGCTGAGAACCATCTGTAACTCCAATTCCAGAACTCCAGTTCCAGGGGCATCTGAAACCCTCTTCTGACCTCCGCAGCATTGCATGACATGGGTGCACAAACCTACATGCAGACATTACATTCATACACATACAAAAATAAATAAAATTTAAAAAAAAAGTTGAGTCAGAAGCCAGGCATGGTGGGGCAGGCCTTCAAGGGAGAGGCAGGTGGATCTCTGTGAGTTCAAGTCCACCCTGGTATACATAGTAAGTTTAGGCCATCTGGGGCTGCAGGAAGACCCTGTCTCAAAAAAAAAAGACCAAAAAAAAATAAATAAATAAAAAACAGTTGTGTCAGATCTGTTAGCATAGGCTTGTAATCCCAGATACTAGAGAGAGAGGCTAAGGCAGGGGATTGTAAATTCAAAACCTGCTTGTGTTACAGAGTGAATTAAAGCTCAATCTGGGCAGTTTAGCAAGACTATAAAGAACAAGTTGTAAAAGGGAGGTGTGTTCCAGGAATGTAGCTCAGTGGTAGAGTACTTGCCCAAGATGTGTGAGGCCTTAGGGTCAATCCCCAGTAATACACACAGACACAGACACAGACACAGACACACAGACACAGATAGAGAGAGAGAGAGAGAGAGAGAGAGAGAGAGAGAGAGAGAGATACAATATTAAAGATGCATAAAAGAGCCAGGCATGGTTATACACGCCTTTAATCCCAGCACTCATCAGAGGGAAGAGAATCTTTGTGAGTTCAAGGCCAACCTGGTCTACATAGTGAGTTCCAGGACAGTTCAGGTTACAGGGAGACCCTGCCTCAAAAAGACCAAAAAAATGCATAAAACATTAGAAATCCATGATCTGTGACATGTTGATTTGTAGTGCCTGCGCTACTACATTTCCCAAAGGGTCAGGCGAGGGGCTGAGGATTTAAAGGGAGACAAGACAGCTGGTCATCTGTGCTGAGAAAATGCCAGATGCCAGTTTATTGAAGAGACAGGGAGACCTTATACACAGGCTTATAGCACAAGTGAAAAAACCAAGGTCAGAGGTTCATGCCCCCAAGCACAGGTGGTTCTCTGGCATGGGTGGGTCAGGGATTCTGCAAGGAGGGTAACAAGATGTTCCAGCAAGATAAGCACTTGGTCAACAAGCTGGTCAGCAGATCCCCTGGGGGCCAGGACCCAACAGATCCCCCTTCTTTATATATAAATGAATATCTGTCATTGATCACTCACTTGTACTATATGCTCAACCATACCTGAGCAGTGGGGTGCAGGTTAGACCTGAAACTTTATTTTCACACTAAGGCCAATTAATATCCAAAAATCTCAACCATGAAGTAAGCTGATTATCAAGCATAAGCAATTAATGTAAGTAACATTCATGTAAAACCAATTAGCAAGTATCTATGTTCATATTTTGAATAACCCAATGTTCCCATAGTCCAATTGGAGAAGCTTGTATGCACAAGCATGTTGATCAAATAAGAGTCCAGTCTATATTGCTATAGTCTCATGATTCACCCCAATCTCTCCACAGCCCTTACATTCTACCATGCCTCCTCTTCCACAAATTGTTCCTTAGGCTTTGGGAAAGGGGCACAAGTGGGTGAGAAACAAAGCCATTTTCTCTGGAGATGACATTTTGGACTCTAGTCTGTTCAGGTTGTTTCCCTTCATGGATTGACAGCTTATCCAAGGTACCTTTTTAATCCTACTAACAAAGCATAAGCAATTAGATGTACAGGCATTTAAACAGGCATTTAAACAGCACTAACTATTATGGCAAGCTAAGCTGTGAGCATAGACACAGATGTTTGGATGGTATGTTAATCCACAAACTGTGGTTTCTCTATACAAGTTCTTACTGAGGCTAACATCTCCTAAACAGTAGAGGATGAAAGCTTGTGGCATCAGCCATGAATTATTCCTCCAAGGAGAGAGCCAATAGCCAATTAGATTTGGGATATATATAGACACATGGCTGCCACTGTTGCACAATATCTCCAGGCAATTGAGGTGTAGCTGATACTGACAGAGGAGTCTTGCTTGACTCAAGGAGACCAATATTTTGCTGTATTGCTTTAGCAGCCTTTGGCAACACTCTCTGGCATTTCAGAGGCCAACTGTATATTAGCAAGTGATGTCTCAAAACATTTTTTCATGCTTACACCAGGTCTTTGACAACAGGGACTTACTGCCTTTCTCCTAGCAGATATCCCATTTTTATAGGCAAAAGGCCTTTATAATTTTGGGGGCTTGGATCCCCCAGCCAGCATCTCCTTGGCAGAACAATCCATTGCTGACATCAGAACTCTCCTGTATTAACATATTTTGCTCAATTACACAGCTTATAAATTACTATTATATTTGGCTCCAAATAAAAAATTATCCTTTCACAGTTCCCATACCTATCAGTCAATTAAAGAAGGTAGTTATACCTGTTTTATAAGAAATTACCACTATAACAGTTGGCTCAAATTTACAGTTGGGGAATGACTTCATTACCATCATGTTTTTCTTTTTCCTATAAAGGGGAGAGGTAGGAAGGTTTCTCAGCATCTGGAAGGTAAACTTCATTAGGACCCATTATAAACAGTTATCCCAAATAGAATTCAGAGAGATGCTCAGTGTCTGTGACTCAGGCAATCTGAGGTTCTTTTTTCTTTCATGTTCAGATGGGTCAGCCTCTCTGCTGGTATTTCCCAGTCCATCCTGCACAGCCAAAAGTTGTGCATTTTCAGGCATTTAGGTTGGTGTTTTTACCTGTGGGAACATACAAATCTCCTCCCATTGTTAGTTTCAAGACCTCAAAGTTAAAAATTTATCAAGATGTTTGGAATACAGAAGGAATATTATACCACCTCCCTCTTTTGTTTTTTGAATTTTTATGTTTTGACCTACAGATGCCTAAGTTGTATTACACATACCCATAAACAGGAACCAAGGTGTAAGTTTTCATCAAATTCACCCAGATTGGTTTTCATTGACTGTATGCTACTTATTTGGAAAGTGAACTTAAACTTAATTTCTTTAAATTATCCTACAAGTAAAGGAAAAATGTTACAAGGTGATACTGTATAACACAGAAAAATATAGAGACCATTTGTGTACCTTAACCCCAAAGTTATTGTTGGAAATTCAATACAGATTACAAATGAAACAATTAACATTTTAGATTCCCAATTAGTTCAAATGTATTACCATTTTAAACTGCAAACCTTACAAAGTGGATTTTAATAACTATCTTTCTCCAAGCTCTTGGCCTTCTCCAGGCCTGGCATGAAAACCTGCTTTAAAGATTTTTCAATATCTAGCTCTTAATAAAATTTTCTTTTACAGTTCTTATGCCCATCAGTTAATTAAAGACTGGCTAGATATTCCCCATGAGAAGTTGTTACCATCATAACCATCTTGATTTTTGTTTTCTGTAGGAGCTTCTAGGAAGCTTCCTTTGTCTAAGGGGAGGGGATACACAGTGCCCACTTTGTGGACATTGTGGGGAACTGGCCTCATTGCGTAGAGGTCAGTTGGTCACTTCTGTGACCTGACTGGAGAGGTAACTTCCTACTTGGGTCCTTAGCCTGGGACGAGACACATTTCCCACTCTTGGCCGTAATTTTCCACCCGCCCAAGCCCAGGACAGGAATTTCACACCAGCTTCCCAGGTTGGTGGTCCGCAAAGGGAGCCTTTTTCTAAACCAACTGGTCACCCGAATGAAATGCAGGCCTCAACACCAGCTACCTACTGGTCAGCTGAACAAAATGCAGGCTTAGCCTGTATGCACGCAAAAAAATTAAAAAGAAAAATGGCGGCCGCGAATTCCGCAATGATGTTAATCGGAATTCAAATTTTTTTTTAATTTTTAAATTTCTATACCTTTTATTTTTTATTTCCAAATACCCAAAAACTTATTAACACTTCAATACAATGAAAACCTGGTTGCATCTTTGTTTTAGATGTTGAAAGGCGTAACCAGTAGGTGGCAGTGTAGATCCATTATTTTAAAATTTTTTTTTTTTAAATTAGTTTTTATTGATGCTTTGTGCATTTCATACATTTTTTCCAATTCAGTTCAGGCTTATTTCCCTTTCCCTCCCCCCCCACCCCTACCCCATCCCAGATCATGCATTCTGCCATAACTGTCCTGCATCTTTCTCTCAGTTTTTTTTTTTCTTTTTAGGCTATAAGTGATAATCCATGAGTACAAGCATCCTTCATGCAAAACCTATCTGCAGGCTGTTGTGCCCAAACATCTACAGCCCCACCATCCAGTGGGGGGTGACAGGTTGTTTGTTCAATCAAGTTGATCAAATGAGTGTCCAGACTACATTGCTGTAGTTTCACCATTCACCCCAATCGCAGCCCTTACATTCTACCACGCCCCCTCTTCCGCAGGTTGTTCCCTAACGTTAACATGGGAGGGATGTATTGAGACCACACATGCAAGTGTACAGATGGCCTCTGGAATGCCAGAGAGTGTTACCAAAGGCCACTAAACCAATAAAGCAAATATGGGTCTCCCTGAGTCAAGCAAGACTCCACCGTCAGCACCAGCTACACCTCACCTGCCTGGAAATACTGTGCAGCAGAGGCAGCCATGTGCCTGTATATCCCAAACCTAATTGGCTATTGGCTCTCCCCTTGGAGAAATAACCCATGGCTGATGCCACAAGCTTACATCCTCTACAGGTTAGGAGATGTTATAAGCCACAGTAAGACCCTGTCATATTTTAAAATTTTTAATAGATAACCCATAACCTTTGTTGAAATTGAATTATGTTTTGGCTGTTTAATATAAATTTGTGTCTTGAGAAGGAAGGGCCACGTTCCAACTCAGAGGTAATGTTTTTGCTGGTATCATGGCTGTTAACATTATAATATACTTAGAAGACAAGCGCACACATCCATACACATGTGTGCATGCACATACATACATACACACATACATACATAAGAAAGATTTGTTAGGTTGACTTGTAAGAGAAGAAAGCCATATCGTTTGATGTCCAATGAAAAACATGAAATTTTTATAATTTGTTATAGGGTTATTTTTACATAATTAGAATAAATGTCCTAGTAACTCATAAAACAGCTGAGATCCATATGCCACCTCTTATGCCCATTTGCAACCACTTGCCTTCAATGAACTCTACCTAAAGTTTACTATTCTTTCTCTATCCTGTCCCTTCTAGTTAATTACTCCTAAGCTGTCCCTCTGCTAAGCCTAACTGTCCCTATATTGTTTACAAATCTAAAGATTGAGGATTTCCAAAAGAAGACAGGCCAAAGTTGTTTGTAGTCTTGGAATGATCCATCTTGTCTTGCTATTAAGGACTTTGGAAGAATAATAATTATTCATAATCACAACAATTATAACCATTATTAATTATTATTAATTATCAAAAATTATTATTAACCATTATTAGTCACAACAATCATTAATAATGATTATGAATAATTGTCAATAATAATAGCCAACAATGAACAATTTACCACTAGACTGAATATTTATCAATTATTATCAATAATTATATTCAATAACAATAACCATAACTATTAATAACAATTACTACTAATAATTAACAACAATCTATCATTAAACTGAATAATATACATACTATAAACCCAATTAAAAATTGTTAACACTAAGGGGTATAAAACAAACATTTTCTATGAACTGAATCTATTTTTGTTTATAGTCCGCTAAATAGATTTAAACCTGTAAGACTATAATGAATTGAAAGCAGGAACTCGCATTCACTCACACATACACACAGCTAAAACAGTTTTATTCAAAAAATTTCTTGCCGGGCGTGGTGGCGCACGCCTTTAATCCTAGCACTTGGGAGGCAGAGGCAGGTGGATCTCTGTGAGTTCAAGGCCAGCCTGGTCTACAGAGTGAGTTCCAGGCCAGCTGGGGCTACAGGGAGACCCTGTCTCAAAAAGGCAAAAAAAATAAAATAAAATAAAATAAATAAAAAATTCTTATTTAAATTGAACCAAAACATCAATTTACGTTGTTAAAGAGACTTTTACCAATGTTCCTTAAAATAAGACAATTTATTGGAGCACGTTTGTTTTGTTAGGACTTCAAGGCCTGTAAATTCCCCCAAACTTTAAGTTAAACATGCTGAGATGGATTCAAATTACTTAAGTGATACAACTTGGTAGGGTGGAGGTCCACAGTCTGTCTCCCGAGTATTGGAATCAAAGCTGCACCTTTAAAACACAATGGGGCTGGAGAGATAGCCTAGTGGTTAAGAGCACCAACTGCTCTTGCAGAGGACCCGGGTTCGATCCCCAGCACCCACATGGCAGCCGAGAACCATCTGTAACTCCAATTCCAGGAGAACTCCAGTTCCAAGGGAATCCAACACCCTCTTCTGACCTCCGTGGCATTGCACGACATGGGTGCACAATCCTACATGCAGACAGTACATTAATACACATGCAAAAATAAAAATAAAAAATAAAAAAAAAATAAAACACAATGAACACTGCCCGGGCTCTTGCCTGAGACTTTATGCTTCCCAGTGAAGCACCGAATACTGTAAAGCCAGCCCTTCCCCCACCAGCCATCCTCTGTTTCCAGAGCAGGAGAGGGGCACAGAACAAACATTGGACTAGATTAACCATAGTATCTACAAACAGCTACAAACTGAAAAATGTAACAGCTTCATATTCTGCCTTTAGTCTTTTTCAAGGCAGGGCTTTCTTATAGTCAGAGCTGACCAGGAGGTCACTCTGTAGACTAGGCCGCCCTGAACTCACAGATATCCATTTGGATTAAAGGCGTGGGCCACCACCAAGCCTGGAATTTACAAGCTCAATTTGCATCATAGAAGACTGGCCTCTAGGAACACCTGTATGGAATGCTTGCTGCAAAATACTCCATGGGCATGCCTGTCCTTCCAGCCTCTGTGACCTTCCAGCCTCTGTGACCTTCGCCAACTGAACTGTGGCCAGAAGGCAGAAGCCAGGACCCCAGGCTGCAGGGCAGGTTCCAAGCACATTTCAAAACCTCTAACAAATGGACAGGAGAGGAAGGGTTCTTCTCACAATTTCTCTGAATACCCACCACCTGGGAAGGCTGGGGAAGCAACAGATGCCCCCAATCCAGGGAAGCCAAAACAGCACCCACGGGCTGCATAATCATGTCCTGCCGAGTGGGTGAAAACCCACAAGAGAATGCAAGCTTCTCAAAGCCTATCAGAGAAAGAGTCTCCGGTACACAGGCCAAATCCAACAGCCACAGCAAGCCACAGCACATAGTCAACAAACACAATCTGTACATCACAAAACAATTCCTCCTGGAACATAGCTTCCTTGAAAGTGTTATTTCCCATCTTGCAGAGATTCTAGCTTACCAAACTGGTCTCCACGACCCACATCAGTGTTGCCATTTGTGGGGTCGCTGCTGGGATACTATCAGGTCCCTCTTTCTTCAATGCCCTTTGTAAGTCTCCCTTGACCTGTCCCCAGTTGGGAATATTAAGGCCACCAGATACAGGGACTAGTCTTTTGTAAGGTTTTTATGAAATCCTTAGCTGTCTTGTGTTTAATTCCTGTGCCTTGTTTCTTTAAAAGTTCAACCGGTTGCTTCACCAAAAGAGAATGAGAACTAGCGGCACCCATTTTCAATACACCCACTTCTTACCTTACCTGAAATGCTGGCCAGCCTTCTTGGGCTATCCTTCAGCAGTCTTCCCTTCTTTCCTGATCTCGGTGGGACCTCCACTTGTAGTGCCTGCACTACTGCATTTCCCAAAGTGTCGGGCTAGGGGCTGAGGATTTAAAGGGAGATAAGACAGCGGGTCATCCATACTGAGAGAATGCCAGATGCAAGTTTATTGAAGAGACGGGGGGCCTTATATACAGGCTTACAGCACAAATGAAAAAAACCAAGGTCAGAGGTTCATGCCCCCAGGCATAGGTGGTTCTCTGGCATGGGTGGGTCAGGCCTTCTCGGAAGGAGGGTAACAAGATGTTCCTGCAAGATAAGCACTTGGTCAACAAGCTGGTCAGCAGATCCCCTGAGGGCCAGGACCCAACATTGATTAGCTTACTTTCTGCCAAAATACCTTTGGGTAAATTGTTGTCAGAAGAAGTGCAATGTCATTCTGTTAGTCAACTTTCTGTTATCACAAAAATATGTGAGATAAATCAACTTGTGAAGAACAAAGGTTTATTCTTCTTCATAGTTTTACTATTTCATACTGTGACCTAGCAGCCCAGTACTTTAGACTTGTGTCATGATGGGAGCAAAGCAACTTATGTCACATCAAGATGCCAAGGGAAGGAGAGGGGGCTGAGCACTTAAAGTCCTCATTGCAGGCACACTCCAAATTCCAAAGACCTCCGTGGGCTTTATCTCTTAAAGTTTGCACCACGACACCATACTGCCATTCTGGGACCCAAGTTTGTAATATATGGGCCTTTGGGAGGACATGTAGGATGGAGGATCCAAGATCCAAGATCCATGAATTATACTGCATGATGGATAATACTAATCCATGGTGTTACTAAAAATGAAATGTCTCAGTTCTTGTACTCAAGGAGCAAAAAGAAGATTACCACTGTGCTACAGAAGCAGAGAAAATATAAAATCCCAATAGAGTGGATTAAGGAAGGTATCAATGAAGGTAATAATAGACATGAGTCCTAAAGGATGACAACATATTTGTTAAGGAAATGATGAAGAATTTGGAACTGTAAAGGCATTTTGGGTAGAGGGAACAGCCTGTACAAGATTCAATATCAAGAGGGAAGGTAGCAGCTATGTGAGCTGAAAGGACTTAGGACATGTGACAGAGAGCATGGGGCTTATTTATTATGGATCTTCTAATGTGAGTAAAACATGTAATTCCTCTGTTTTTTATTTTCCTATTTTACAGTTTCTTTTTAATATATAATTATTGCCAGACAAAATAGTGCATGGTTATAATCCCAGGACTTGGGAGTTAGAGACAGAAGAATTAGGAATTTAAGCTCATCCTTCACTGAATAATGAGTTCAAGGCCAAGCTGGAGAGAGAGAGAGAGAGAGAGAGAGAGAGAGAGAGAGAGAGAGAGAGAGAGACAGTGAGGAAATACTATGATAATATAATAATAAATTATAAAAGCAAACTGAGCTATATTAGGGATGGGATGCTCAGTCGTTTATTTGATTTGTGGGTTCAAGGTTCAATGAAATTTGGAGACAAATGCTCTAGGTGTAAGGCACTGTGACAGATTTTAATGGGGCAGCAAGCTCTGAAATTTCAGTAGTAGGTAGAAACTGGCTGATAGGGGAGAACTGTTCAGAGGCAAAAGTCAAAGTAGAAAACAATAGCTAAAGGAAGTAGCTATGAAGAGGGGGAGAAAGTGACACATTTGGAAAGTTGTATAGAAATAAGACATAAGGGCTTGGTAAAGTAACACAAAAAACTCGGAAGAAGCAGAATTAACAGAAACAGAGAAGCCAAATGGATCCTTTGTTAAAGCAATCACTGAACTAACTCAGCCACATTACAGAGTATGTATCCATCATGCATATTAACTTAATGGAAGAATTCACCTTAAGTTCTAAACTTCCAATCCACACAGATATAATACAAAAATGTGTTCTTGGAGACTTCTGATACAGAAGAAAAACAAATTGTTATACTCTGATCCCATGAAACATTTGAAAAGTAGTATGTTCCAGTGGACATGGTATAAAGTTCTGAATTCACTGATTCTTTTTTTGTTTTTGTTTTTGTTTTTGTTTTTTATGTGTATGAATGTACTGTCTGCATGTAGGTTTGTGCACCCGTGTCATGCAATGCCGCGGAGGTCAGAAGAGGGTGTCGGATTCCCCTGGAACTGGAGTTCTCCTGGAATTGGAGTTACAGACAGTTCTCAGCTGCCAGGTGGGTGCTGGGGATCGAACCGGGGTCCTCTGCAAGAGCAGCGGGTGCTCTTAACCACTAGGCCGTCTCTCCAGCCCTGAATTCACTTATTCTTGTAAACACAATAACATGTGTGTGGGACAGTGACACAATTACAAGAGCACCTGGAACCTTAAGAGGGGCTGGAGAGATAGCTTAGCGGTTAAGAGCACCGACTGCTCTCGCAGAAGACTGGGGTTCGATCCCCAGCACCCACATGGCGGCTGAGAACCGTCTGTAACTCCAATTCCAGGAGAACTCCAGTTCCAGGGGAATCCGAGACCCTCTTCTGACCTCCGCGGCATTGCATGACACGGGTGCACAGACCTACATGCAGACAGTACACACATACACATACAAAAATAAATAAAATTAAAAAAAAGAGAAACCCAGTCTGGATACCATGTACAACTACAGACAGTGCCTAGAAATAGGCACAGGGTGCAGGTCTGAACATATTTTTACTCTCAAGTTCTCAGTCATGCAAGTTAATTTGGAGCCTTGTGATAGAGTGCTATTTTAAACAATGGCCACATTCTTTTCTCTGCTATTGGCTTAAATATGCAACATTATCTTATCTTTCAATCAACTTGCTTAGCAAACAAATAATATACTAAAAATCTAAAAATAAAATAATCAATGTCTAAAATAATATAATGAAAATCAGGTATAATAAAAACTTTTAAAATCTGAAGCTTCTTTGAGCCCTAGTAACAGATGTCCTTCCCATGAGCCTCTAACTCCAGCTGTCCTGGAGTTTCTATCTCAGTCCCAACAGCCCATTCTCCCTCTTGAATTTCATCTTGGGGATTCCTCATAGTTCATGTTTTAGTTTTAACCCAATTTCCTGAAGAAGGAATTTACCACTAACACCATGAAATTTAAGGATTTTTTTTTGGCTGTATGCTTTGATGTGATTCCATTTTTTTATTTCTTTAACTTACAATTCACTTTTAGGACATACCTCCTGATGGTACTGTAGGCACTATGTGATCACAGGGACCCCACCTGGGACAAACTGATGCTTTGGCAATATTAATTGAATAAAATTGAGCTTTATGTTTAAAACAGGTATATTAGGCCAGAATTTTTTTCTCTTTTTTATTGTTTTATATATATATATATTTTTTTGTATAAGATTATGTTACAAATCAAATCTAGACCCATGACCCTCTCTCTACCTCCCACCCCACCAGAGCTCATACACTCTGCCAAACTTGTTTTTCATCTTTTTCTCAGATCTTTCTCAAAATTCTCGATATATAAGTTGACTGTTTCGAGCAGAAGTTCACCGTTCAAGTCAGTTCTTTGACCCAGTCTTTGTTGTTGTTGTTGTTGTTGTTGTTGTTGTTGTTCTTCTTCTTCTTCTTCTTCTTCTTCTTCTTCTTCTTCTTCTCCTCCTCCTCCTCCTCCTCCTTCTTCTTTCCAATATGCACCACTCCCAACTACTTGGACAAAAGCTCAAGGAGCCATGCACAAGAAATACTTACTACTAGGTAATTGACGCTAGCATCCACAGATGAGGGATACCATTTGTTTTTCTGGAACTGTGTTACATCACTTAACATATCTTCTAGTTCCATCCATTTATCTGCAAAGTTCATGGTATCATCTTTCTTTACCATTGCATAGAACTCCATTGTGTAGATGTATCACATTTTCTCTATCCACTCACTCATCAGTTGAGGACCACTTGGGTTGTTTCTAGCTTTTTGCTATTGTGAACAGAGCTGCAATAAACATGGCTGTGCATGTATCTCTGCGGTAAGATGAGTCTTATGGGTATATACCTGTAAGTGGTATGACTGGGTCAGGTAGTAAGCTCATTTTGAGTCTTCCAAGGGTTTTCCACACTGCTTTCCATAGTGGCTGTACAAGTTTACATTCCCACCAACAGTGGATGAGTGTTCCCCTTTCCCCACAACCTCTCTAGCACTTGGTATCATTTGTTTTCTTGATCCTAGCCAGTCTTATTGGAGTGAGATGATATCTTAAAGTGGTTATAATTTGCATTTCCTTAATTATTAGTGATGCTGAGCATTTTTTATGATGTTTCTCAGCCATCTCTAACTCATTACTTGTGAAGTCTCTGTTCAGCTCTTTGCTCCATCTTTTGAGTGATTCATTTGTTTTCTTTCTTGTTTTTTCAGTAGTTTATATACTCTGAAAATCAATGCTTTGTCAGATGTATCTTCAGTGAAGGTTTCCTCCCACTCTGTGGGATTTCTCTTCACTTCCGTGATTGTTTCTTTTGATGTACAGAAGCTTTTGAGTTTAATGAGGTCCCATTTGTCAATTGTCGATCTTATTTCTTGTGCAGTTGCTGTCTGATTTAGGAAGTCTTTTCCTAGGCCTGTGTCTTGTAGGCTGCTGCCAAATTTTTATTCTATCACCTTCAGAGTTTTGGGTTTTACGTTGAGGTCTTTGATCCATCTGCAGTTGACTTTTGTACAGGGTGAGAGGTAAGGGTTTAACTTTATTCTTCTACAAATGGTGATCCAGTTTTGCCGATACCACTTGCTGATGATGCTCTTTCCTCCATTGTGTCTTCTTGGACCCCTTGTCAAATATGAGGTGGCTGAAATTGTATGTGCTCAAGTTTGGATCTTCAGGGTTTTTTTCCATTGGTCAACAGGTCTGTTTTTATGCCAGTACCAAGCTGTTTTTATGACTATAGCCATGTAGTATAGTTTGAAGTCTGGTATAGAGATCCCCTCTGTATTGCTCTTTTTGCTCAGGGTTGCTTTGGCTATTTCGGGTCTTTTGTTTTTCCAAATGAAATTAAGGACTTTTTTTTTTCCAAGCCTGTGAAGAAGCTCTTGGGGATTTTAATTGGGAGCACATTGAATCTGCATATTAGTTTGGATAGAATGGACAATTTTACAGTTAATTTTCCTAATCCATGAGCATGGGAGGTCTTTCCATCTTCTGATGTCTTCTGCAATTTCCTTCTTCAAGTGTTTAAAGGTTTTTTTGTAGAGATCTTTGGTGTCTTTGGATAGGTTTGTTCCTAGGTATCTTATTGAGGCTATTGTGAATGGAAAGGTCTCCTTGTATTCCTTCTTTGGTTGCTTGTTATTGGTGTAAAGAAAGGTTACTGATTTTTCTAGGTTAATTTTGTATCCTGCCACTTTACTGAAGCTCTTAATCATTTCTAGGAGCTTTCTGGTGGAGTTTTTAGCATCCCTTAGATAAACAATCATATCACCAGCAAAATGGGATAGCTTGACTTCCTCTTTTCTAATTAGTTCTCCTTTAATTTCTTTTTCTTGTCTTAATGCCCTAGCAAGTGTTTCAAGCACTATATTGAAGAGGAGTGGTGACAGGGGGGAGCCTTGCTGAGTTCCTACCTTTAAGGGGAATGCTTCTGTCTCTTCTCCATTTAGGATGATATTGGCTGTGGATTTCCTGTATATGGCTTTGATTATATTGAGGAATGATCCCTTCAATCCAATCCAATTCCCCCCAGGACTTTAAGCATGAAGGGATGCTGGATTTTTGTTGAAGCCTTTTTCCATGTCAATTGAGATGATGGTGTGGTTTTTGTCTTTCAGTCCATTTATGTGTTTTATGATATTTATTGATTTTTGTATGTTGAACCATCTCTGCATCTCTGGTATGAATCCAACTTGGTCATGGTGGATGATCTTTTTGATGTGGGTCTGTATGCAATTTGCAAGTATCCTGTTTAGAATTTTGGCATCTGTGTTCATTAATGAGATGGGTCTATCATTCTTTTTGGTTGTAACTTTGCCTGGTTTTGGTAATAGAGTGATGCTGGCTTCATAGAAAGAATTTGGGAGAGTTCCCTCTGCTTGAATCCTTCTGAATAATTTGAGTAATAATGGTTGTAAGTCTTTTTGAAATGTTTTATAGAATTCTGCTGTGAAACCATCTGGACCTGGGCTTTTTTTTTTTTTTTTAGTTGTGAGGTTTCTTATTACATCTTCAATTTCTTCATATATTATGGGTCTGTTTATGCTGTCAATCTCTTATTGGTTAAGCTTTGCTGATTCCCAGGATTTCAGATATTCATCCATTTCTTCTAGGTTTTGAAACTTAGTAGAGTATAGGTTATTGAAGTATTCCCTTATGACTGTCTGGATCTTTTCATTGTTGGTTGTGATGTTTTCCCTTTCATCACAAATTCTATTGATTTGGAGTTGCTCTTTCTTTGTTTTGGTTATCTGGGCTAGAGGTCTGCCTATCTTGTTTATTCTCTTAAGGAACAAACTTTTTTGTTTGGTTTGGTTTTTTTGTTTGTTTTTTTTTGTTTCTTAAAGAACAAATTCTATTTCTGAGGCTTTTTCCATTCCTTTCCTCTTGATTGGATGAGTGTTCGACTTCCTTTTTCATTTCATCTTGTGATTTCTTTAGTATTTCCATTTCCTTTTGGAGCATCTCAATCTCTTCTTAGTGCTCCTTGCTTTGCTGGTTGGTTTCCTTTTTCAGTGTTTCCACTTCCTTGTGGAGTTTTTCGTTTTCTCCTTCTAGTTCTTTCTGGAGTTTGTCATTCTCTCCCTTTAGTTCTTTCCAACATTTGTCATTGTCTCCCTCTAGGTCCTTCTTAAGTTTTTCATTCTCTCTCCTTAGTTCTCCTTGTTCTTTATATTCTTTGCTTTCTCTGAATAGGTCTGCAATTTTTCCTCTAAGATCTGTGTCCCGGGTCACCCCCAGGGGGATCCCACTAGGAATCTCCCACAGGGTTGATAGAGTTTGGTGTGGAATTATCCTGCAACTTTCCCATGTTGTCCCTTCGTCCTGTCCCTGGCATGTGGGTTTCCCTTTTTGCCTGTATTCTGATGCAAATCACAAATGCCTCTTCACTGTATTGAAGGCTTGCTTTGCTTGCCTCCCTCAGATGCTTATTTTTTTCTCCTTGTTTATGGAGTGTTGACTTGTCTAGGTTTCAGACTTTCAATTTTGTTTATATGTTGGAAGTCTAACTCACTCTTCCCTTTCTGTTTTAAAGGTTCTCCCAAAAAATCCACTTGGACACTCCCTCAGCAATTCCAGTTGTTGATGGTGGGGTTATGTACTCTGTGATTCAAGTGGTCCTGGGAAGTCCCTGACCTAAGCTCTGTGCACTCAAATCTCACAGTGGCAACAGGCCCACCTTTAATACCAGCAAGGAGGGCAACTCCACCCCGACAGCCACACCAGACAATGATCCAACAGGCCCACCTTTAATCCCAGCTAGTAGGGCGACTCCACCCCTACCTCCACAGAAGATAATGATTTAACTGTCCAACAAATCAACGAAACAATTATCCAAAAACCCAGGGATAGGTGTATCCAACAATCTGCCTGGCCAAAGTGCCCGGCTCCTACCTGTGTTTCAGGTGGTCCTGGGAAGTCCCTGATCTAAGCTCTGTGCACTCCCAGAATTTCTACTTATAAATTTGTATGCAGCTATGCAGCTCCTATTTCATGGTTTTATGGCACTTTTTTTTTAATATTTTAAGGCAAGGTCTCCCTATAGCCCCAGCCAGCCTGGAACTTACTATGTAGGCCATTGTTCTAGTTTGTCTTCAGTTTCTGTGACAAAACAGACCAATACCAACTTGGGGAAGAAAGGGTTTATTCATCTTACATCTCCCAGGTCATACAGTTCATCACCTAGGGAGCACAAGGTGGTAGGAACTCAGGGCAGGAACATGGAGACAGGAGCTGAAGCACTGGCCATGGAGGAATGCTGCTTACTGGCTTGCTCCTCCTAGTTTATGCTCAGCCTATCCTTTTATACAATATAAAACAACATGCCCAGGGGTGGCACTGCCCACAATGGTCACTCAATAATCAAGAGAAAACTCCACAGATGTGGCCACAGGCCAGTCCAGTGGAGGAAATTCCCCAACTGAGGCTTCTTCAACCCAGGTTTGTCATGTTGACACTAAAGCTGTCTAACACAACCAAGGGGCCTGGAACTCACAGAGATCCACCTGCCTCTGCCTCCAAGTGCTGGGATTAAAGGCATACACTACCATACCCAGCAGTTTGGTTTGGTGTGGTCTGGTCTGGTTTGGTTTGGTGTTGGCATCTTGTAGAGGTCAAAACCTGGTTTTGGTCAATTGAATCAGAATCTTCCCATTTTTCCCCCTCACATGTCTGGATGGATCAACAGCATTAAAAAGAAGCTAATTTGGGGCTGGAGAGATAGCCTAGCGGTTAAGAGCACCAACTGCTCTTGCAGAGGACTCGGGTTCGATCCCCAGCCCCCACATGGTGGCTGAGAACCATCTGTAACTCCAATTCCAGGAGAACTCCAGTTCCAGGGGAATCCAAGACCTTCTTCTGACCTCCGAGGCATTGCACAACACGGGTGCACAAATCTACATGCAGACAGGACATTCATACACATATAAAAAAAAAAAAAAAGGAGCTAATTTAGGGGGCTGGAGAGACGGCTCAGCAGTTAAGAGCACTGACTGCTCTTGCAGAAGACCCAGGTTCAATTCCCAGCACCCAAATGTCGGCTAAGAACCATCTTTAACTCCAATTCCAGGGGAATGCGACACCCTCTTCTGACCTCCACAGCATTGCATGACATGGTGCACCTACCTACATGCAGACAGTACACTCATACACATAAAAAAAATCTATTAAAAAAGAGGGCCTGGAGAGATGGCCTAGTGGTTAAGAGTGCCAACTGCTCTTTCAGAGGACCGGAGTTCGATCCCCAGCACCCACATGGTGGCTAAGAACCATCTTTGACTCCAGTTCCAGGGGAATCTGATGATTCCGACACCGTCTTCTGACCTCCACGGCATTGCAAGACACGGGTGCACAAACCTACGTGCAGACAATACATTCATACACATAAAAAACAAATAAATAAAATTTTAAAAAATTTTTAAAAAGAAGCTAATTTATCCGCAGTGTCATCCGTCCTCCTGGTTACTTGAGAACTTCTGGGATGGTTGTCTGGCACTGCTGGACACACTGGTGCAGAATCCCTTTGGATCTCCCTATTGCCAGGGAGGAGTCCTTCTTAGAGGTAAGGAATTGGATATCAGGCTCAGCAGCACAGATTTCCTCAGGGCTGCCCCTAAGCCTCTCTGATCAGGATCTGACCTCTTAGCCCTGGGGATTCTTTGCACAAAATGTAAACAGATGTAAAAGAGGAAGAAAGAAGAAGGGGAAAAAAAAGAGGAAGATGAAGAAATAATATTCTTACTAATATCTTTGAGTTTTCATATCTATTCTTCAGTTTCTGCATTTTCTCTTCTGGCATCTGGTTTCTAAAACTGAAAGGTCCAGAGGAGAATTCCCCTTCCCAGCTGCCCCCCCCCCTTTTGTTTTCCGAAGCCACATTCCTGAGTACACACAGAAGAATGTGCCTTCATACCAACATTGCAAAAGATCAAGAAACAGAAAGAAAATGTCAGGAACATAGAAGAAAGATTTCGCTGAAAATAAATAGTGTAAAATCAGCATTCTGCCTTCTATTCATAGAGTAAAGGTTTGACTCTTGTAGTTTAAATATGAAATGTCTCCCATGGACTCACAGAAGCCTGAAGACTTGACTTCCAGTTGGTTACTGTTCTGAGAAATGCTAGAAACTTTAGGAAAGGGCAGGGGCATTGGCTGGAGGAAGTAGGCTCACTAGGGCTGTCTTAGCCCCTTCCTGTTACCCTCTGACCCACAGGGCCATGAGGTAAATGGAGTGCTCCAGCATGTTCTCTCTACTATGATCTTCCCTGCTACAGAGCCAGAGCAGCAGAGCTAGCCTACCATGGACCTGCACCTTGAGCCAAAGTGAATCTTCCTCTTTTTAAGTTGTTTGTGTGAGGTATCTTATAACTGTGACAAGAAACTAACAAAAATCCTGAAAGAAAGATTCACGATGAGATTTAGGATTATTTGCATATTCTTCCTGTTTAGGATGGGCAATAGTACTGTTAAATTGAAAAAACTATTGGCATCTTCTCAAGGAGAAGTAACATTCATTGACTGAGGCCCTAGGCATTTAGAAGATGTTTCAAAGCAAGCGTAAGATGTGAGTCTATTTTTATTTTTTGTATTTGTTTATTTATTTAGGATTTTTATTCAAAAATATTTAATAGCTCTGCTCTCTTTGAAAAATAACATGATTGGGGCTGGAGAGATGGCTCAGGGGTTAAGAGCATTGACTGCATTCGCAGAGGACCCAGGTTCAATTCCCAGCACCCACATGGCAACTAAAAACTGTCTTTAGTGCCAGGCAGAGGCAGGTGGATCTCTGTGAGTTCAAGGCCAGCCTGGTCTACATAGTGAGGTCCGGGCCAGCTGTGGCTACAGGGAGAGCCTGTCTGAAAAACACCAGAAAATAAATAAATAAGTAAATAAATAAATAAACCAAATTAATTAAAAAAAAAAAGAGTTCATAGCCTGGTACTAAATGGAGACCCTGTCTCAAAAATAAAAAATAAAAAAAAGAAAAGTAATATGATTATATTGAAAGACTGTACAGGATAGAGAATTTGGAATGGAAGTGAATGAGAAACTACATTATAGGAACAGTGACAAATTTCACATTGTTGAAGCTTGGTAGTTAGTACAATTTTTGTCAGTAAATATTCAAAAATTATAGTAGACATATAGAATTGAGAATCTATATTCTAAGACATAATTCCATATCTTAAATTAGAGAATTATCAGTTTAGTATTATAATACTTTCTATTTCTTTTCTTTTTTATAACTTCACAGTCTGGGATTTTTATCTATAGAAGTTCAATTAGGGCATAGGTGAAGGCATATTAGTGTTAGAATGGCAAATAGTCCCCATAACATTGCCTGGTAAACACTATAAAATCTGTAGTCTATCTGATAAAAAATCTACCTTTCCAGTTTCACTGGTCAATCATGTGGTCATGGGACCAACCCTGGGAAGGCAGGTTCACCATAAGTCATGCTAAACAGATGGGTGGAATACCTAGTGTGTTGATGAGATAGTGAACTTTTCCTTCCTGGAGTCCCACCTCCCAGAACAGTGCTTCTGGATCCCGACACAGACATGGAGGTCTCTGTAAGTATGCCCACTTTTCCGAATTCTCTCCTTTTCTTCTTCATAGCCCTTCTTTACAACGCTTTGGGCTGCCCTAGCATCTTGTATTTCTTTACTTTTTCTCCAAAGCTTCCTTCTGCCCATCGTGTGGCTGCCAGTCGCCACTTGTCTGACCTCCATGCAGGCTTTAAACCTGCATGGCCTCACGGCTTTTTTTTTCCTTCTCCTCTCCGTTCCCTTCCTCAAGGCAGCTGCTGAGATTCCCAACTTGCCTGCCCCGAGTATTTTTCTTTAAAATTCTAATAAAATTGTCCTAAAGCTTCCGTTTGTGTCCATTCTTGAATTATTTTATGAATGAGACTAAGAACCCTCTAGGGGAGGTACTTTCTCCCCGTTTCACTAGGGCGGTAGAAAAATAATGTAAAATCGGGGGCTGGAGAGATGGCCTAGCGGTTAGGAGCGCCGACGCTCTCGCAGAGGACCCGGGTTCGATCCCCAGCACCCACATGGCGGCCGAGAGCCGGGGAATCCGATGCCCTCTTCTGGCCTCCGCGGCATTGCACGACACGGGTGCACAAACTTGCATGCAGACAGTACATTGATACACATACAGAAATAAATAAATGCCGGGCGTGGTGGCGCACGCCTTTAATCCTAGCACTTGGGAGGCAGAGGCATGCGGATCTCTGTGAGTTTGAGGCCAGCCTGGTCTACAGAGTGAGTTCCAGGACAGCCAGAGCTNAAAAAAAAAAAAAAAAAAAAAAAAAAAAAAAAGAAAAATAATGTAAAATCATTTGGTGCCTGGTAATGGAAGAGGTCCAGCATCAAGGTCTGGATGCTCAAGGACACTTGCGAAGTGAAGACCGCAGCTGGCCCTCAAGAGTGGTAGATGTGTTCGAGGGAATCAGTCCCCTCGAAACCAGAATCTGAAAATAATAAAGGCTTCCTTTGCAGAGTGTTGTGGTTCCCTCCTATGAGCCAGAGCTCTGGTCCACTCCAGTGAGCTGGAGCTGTGGTCCCCTTGCGTGAATGAACCTGAAGCTTATCTATGGACCACAGTTCCACATTCCTCTCATTGTATGCTGATGGTGGAGCTGGAGCTGTGGTCCCCTTGCGTGAATGAACCTGAAGCTTATCTAT
This sequence comes from Rhizomys pruinosus, assembly GCA_009823505.1. Classification (NCBI taxonomy): domain Eukaryota; kingdom Metazoa; phylum Chordata; class Mammalia; order Rodentia; family Spalacidae; genus Rhizomys; species Rhizomys pruinosus. The sequence goes on along the minus strand of VZQC01000191.1, from coordinate 321,529 downwards.
GGACCACAGTTCCACATTCCTCTCATTGTATGCTGATGGTGGAGCATGATGGAGCGTGGAGGACTTCCTGATGTTGGACAGCAGAGTCTGTCTTCTCTGAGTGATTACATTCCCTACAGGCCTTTCCCATGAGGTCCCACAGAGTCCACTTTCTTTTTCCTCTCTCTTTTTCACGGTATGAATGTATTGTCTGCACGTGGGTAGGTACACCCGCATTGTGCAGTCTCTGAGGAGTCAGAAGGCCATTCCTGGAACTGGAATGACAGACCTGTGAGTGCTTGGAATTGAACCTGGGTCCTCTGCAAGAACAACTAATGCTCTTAATTGCTGAGCCATCTCTCCAGCCCCTGATTCTACTTTTTTTTTTTTTTTTCTTTTTTGATCTTTTTGAGACAGGGTCTCCCTGTAGCCCCATTTTTGTAAATCACCAAAACCAAAATATCAACATCTACAAGGCATAAGGTGACAGAAATAAATTGTCTCACAGTCCCCCAAGTAGAAGTCCATCTGCTCCAAGATGTAAGCAGAGCCACTTACCTCAGAAACCATAGCAAGCACTCTTTTGTTGCCTCTTCTCTGGATGTTTGAGGAGAATCCTGGGCATCTTGTGGCTGGCATACCATTCTGCTTCCTACTTCACATGGCATTCTTCCTGTACATGGCTGGGTCTCTTGTCCTCTTACATGGACACCAGTCACACTGCACTTAGGTCCCATATTCTTCAGTATGAATTCATCTTAAGTAATTGTACCTGCAAAAACTCTACTTCCTAATTAACTAGTATTCTGAGATTCTGAGAACCAGACCTCCATATATTCAGCCCCACAGAGCCTCAGGCACTGAGAATGAACTCGACATTGTGTGTACATTGAGCTCCAGGCCCAGCTCTGGACTTCAACATTTATCTATTTAATGGGAAACAATTCAGCCCAGAATGGCTAGGTTCTAGGTAGTGTAAGATTGAATTCTTGCCTGGCATGGTAGCGCCCACCTTTAATCCCAGCAGTTGGGAGGCAGAGGCAGCGGGATTTCTGTGAATTCAAGTCCAGCCTAGTCTACATAGNGAATGAGGAGGAAGCAAGGGGTGTGGCTGAAAATTATGATGATGAAGAAGTGCCAATTAGAGTTGGTGGAAATGCCCAGCCAAGTAAAATTCTGAACAACAACAACAAAAAATGTAGAAGCGGTTGGACTTCTTGGAGGACAAAAGAGCAGAGCAGATTATACAACAAAGCATCTAATCCTGATAAGGTTGCCGGTACAGCATTTGCTGAAAATAGGAATTCTGAAACTAATGATATTTATGGGACCCATGAATCTGATAGAAACAAGGAACCCAGTGACCAAACAGGCAGTAACATGAGTGGATTTGAGAACAAAATTTCCTATGTAGTGCAAAGCTTAAAGGAGTATGAGGGGAAGTGGTTGCTTTTTGATGATTCTGAAGTGAAAGTTACAGAAGAGAAGGACTTTTTGAATTCTCTTTCCCCTTCAACATCTCCTACATCTACTCCCTACTTGCTGTTTTATAAGAAATTATAGTGAGTATATTTTCCTTGTGTGTATATTAAACAGACCTGGACAGATGTTGGTAAAGTTGATTACATCAGAGTCTTTAGTGTATCTTTTGAAGCTATTGAATATTATTGGTCTCTAGGCTTTTATATAAATAATGAAATTTTAAATACTGAAAACCATGTTAATTTTTAGAATTCATTTTCTTTGTAGAGACTACTAATACATTAGCTTCTGGGAACAAACTTGTATAGGTTCTTTATCCAAAATGGAAGCAGTTAAACACTTTTGTGCTTGCTTTTTTGGAAGAGTTTTTTTTTAATTTTTTATTTATTTCTGTATGTGTATGAATGTACTGTCTGCATGCAAGTTTGTGCACCCGTGTCGTGCAATGCCGCGGAGGTCAGAAGAGGGTGTCGGATTCCCCTGGAACTGGAGTTCTCCTGGAATTGGAGTTTCAGATGGTTCTCGGCCGCCATGTGGGTGCTGGGGATCGAACCCGGGTCCTCTGCAAGAGCGGTCGGCCCTCTTAACCGCTCGGCCATCTCTCCAGCCCTCTTTTAGTAAAGTTTTAAGAATGTCATAATGACATGAGCTTGTACTATCTCTGGACATTTTCTTTGATGCTCATGATGTGGCAGTGGTGATGTTGTAAACAGCAGAGCAACAGGGCCACCAAATGATAAAAGTATGGAGGCACAGGCCTGCTTTTTCCCACAGGAGCACACCAAATGGTGACGGCAATGGCCTTCTCATACCCGCACTGGATAGCGCATCACTCAACGTAACTGTATTCGTCTGCGGACGCCTGGCTGTGCTCAATGTATTGTTTATGTATCAGAAGTTCTATGCACTTCTTAATCATGCTGATGTTGGGATTGAATTTGGCTCTTGACTGGCTAATCACCTCTTGGATGAGAGCATTATCCCAAAGCACTTTCGGACTACAGCAGCTTGAAGATACATTTTCCGATCCTCATCTACAGTACTTCTAGTCTTTTCCATTTCTTGTGGTATATCTTTCTGCATTGATGTAGTTATTTTAAATTTTGTTCTCTTACTGCTGAAGTTCATATTTAATGAAAATGAAGATTCTGCATCAATATCTTCCTTTTCTGTATCATGGTTAATCATTTTAACATCCAGTAATGATTTGATTGTTTTGGTCAGTTCCTTTTCATTCATCTGAGTTCTATTTTGAAGTTCCTTTTTTTTTTTTTTGAGACAGGGTCTTCCTTTTAGTCCCAGCTGGCCTGGAGCTCACTCTGTAGACCAGGCTGGCCTTGAACTCACAGAGATCTGCCTGCCTCTGCCTCCCCAGTGCTAGGATTAAAGGCGTGCGCCACCACACCCGGCCCAAATAGGTCATTTTAACTTCACCTGTACAAGGAAGCTTCACCATGTAAGCTTCCTTCCACTGAAATGCTGGCTATAAAATAATTCAAACATCTGTATACTTTTTTCTAACTCCTGGGGAACTGAAAATGTGGATGAAGGAGTCTGAGTGAGAGGCCATGCACCAGCATGTAAACTTTATTATTGATATTCCACACTTGAAATGTTTCCAACTAAAATAAAAATGTGAGAGCTTTTTTTTTTTTTGGACTTTTTGAGACAGGGTCTCAAAAAATTATTCACAAAATTATTGTTATGTGTGTGTGTGTGTGTGTGTGCGCGTGCGGCGCGTGCTGCTAGGAATTGAATGTAGGAGGAAAACCATGCCCAAGCCACTATAAAACATAAACTCAGGTTTCCTTAATTAAACTCTGAAGCTCTGAACTGAGATTTTAGCACTTTTTAATATTTTACAATGTTGAAAATGATAATTACTGACGTCGAATGCTCACTAGGTGCTAGAGATGGTCTAAGCATTGCATATACTTCATTTTATTTTTCCCAGAACCCTAGGGGCAGGCATAAAACCAAAGCACAGAAATGGTGAGGAATTAACCCAATGTCACACAGCTATTAAATGCCTCAACCAGGGTACAAACTCCAGAGTCTGCTTTATGTATGGCTGCCCTGACCTTGAAAAATCTTCCTAGACAATCTCTACACTAGAGGCTATGTCAGTGAAGTCCTCTTTACACCATTACTAATCAAAGTGAGAGTGCTTATCAGGACTCTACAAATTAATATGACTGTTCAAGTGGGAAGATGGAGTTACTAAATTCTTCCAAATGTCAGTTGTCTCATGTGTAAAATGAAGATACACTTGCAGTGAAGACCAAGTTAATTAACACATGTAAACCACTTAGCCCACGTCAGCCATATGATAAGCAGTCATTAATCATACTTATGAGTCAGAATGATACGATAGGTTATTGTTTGAAAAAAGTACTCAGGGGGTGGGAGGACAGGATAATTAATCTTGATAGATAACATCAGAGGCGACATTATAAGAAAAATTGGGCCTTGAAGGATTGGAAGAAAGGGGAATAGGTGATGATTCTGTGCAGACAAGTCTGCACAAGTAAACAGACCACTGTGCAGGCAGCCTCGCCTGAAGGAAGACAAAAGGTCACAGTATTGAGCACTCCCTACAGAATTACAGGAGCCACCATCTCCAGCTCTCTTCCACCAGCATTGCTAAATAGTTTTGTTGTTGTTGTTGTTGTTGAATGCCTTTTTTTTTTTTTTTATCTTTTTGAGACAAGGTCTCCCTGTAGCCCCAGCTGTCCTGGAACTCACTCTGTAGACCAGGCTGGCCTTGAACTCACAAAGATCCACCTGCCTCTGCCTCCCAAGTGCTAGGATTAAAGGTGTGCACCCCCACGCCCAGCTCAGTGCCTTTTTTATAGCCATCAACAGTTTTCAATTCTCTGTTCCCATCTGTGGATCCCTGCCAATTATCCATCTGTCACTGTCCTCTTGATCGAGGATTGTCACTCTTACAGTGGAATAGCCGAGGTCCCTCTAACCAACCTCTATCTTCTAAGTTACCAGAGAAAAAGAACCCTTTTTCTCACCCAGGACTATCATGCCTGTAGCTGTGGGCCACCCTGGCCACAGGTGAAGCCAGAGATGCCGGGGTTTGCAGTTGGTAGGGAGAGCAGCCCCTCTTCCTGCCATACCTACCTGCTGGGCGACATGGGTGCAAGTTTCTTCCCCTTAGTCACATTTCATGGCCATGGGATAATGTTTTCCTTGCCTGGCACCTTGTTGAGATAAAGAGGAGGCAACGCAAGAGCAAATGGACTTCTGTCACACACTGCCTTAAGGTAACTGAGGAGAATTGGTTTTCTTCAGAAGACTTGGATTTCAGGCTTTTTTTTCCTTTTCTCCACAGTGGCTGAGTCTGTACCTTCCTGCTATAGCCTACTAGCTAGGTGTGCTGGATAGCTTTAGTGTCAACTTGACACACCTGGGTTGAGGGAGCCTCAATTGGGGAATTTGCTCCATTGGATTGGCCTGTGGCCACATCTGTGGTGTATTGTCTTGATTGTTGAGCAGTGACAGTATAAGAAGGCAGGCTGGACATAAGCCAGGAGCAAGCCAGGAGCAAGCCAGTGGACAGCATTCCTCCATGGCCTGTGCTTCAGCTCCTGCCTCCAGGTTCCTGCCCTGAGTTCTTACCTTGGGCTCCCTGAGTGATCAACTGTGACCCAGGAGATGTAAGCTGAATAAACCCTTTCCTCCCCAAGTTGGTGTCGGTCAGAGTGTTTTGTCACAGCAATGGAAGACAAACTACAACAGAAATTGGTACCAGAAGAGTGGGGTATTGCTGTGACAGACCTGACCTTGGTGTTTTGGGGAAGGATTGTGGAGGCGTTTGGAACTTTGGGCTGGGAAGATCATTGAATGCCTAAAGATTGTTGCTGTGGAGCTTGGAGCAGTTTTGCTGAAGGAGTTGTAGAAGATGGAGGCCTGGCTTGTGAAGTTTCTAGTTTCAAAGGAGAGCAGAGATCATCAGGACTGTGTAATCTGTGGGTTCTGGTCAGCTGGGGCTGTGGAGAATCAGCTGTAAGTAACAAGAGACCAGAACCTGAAGTGAAACTTTTGTGGTACTGGGGCAATTGATGCTGGTTAGCTGGGGCTGAAAAATCAGCTGTAAGTAACAAGAGACCAGCATCACTGAGGTGAAATCTTCTGGGGAGAATATCTTCAAGGTCAGCACACAGAAGCTGTGACCCAGAAAGGGCCTGAGCCTCCATCTCGAGCCAGAAGCCGGACTTGGTAACGTGTAAGAGTCTCCTATATGGTTCCGGTGTTGAAATTTGAGGGGGTCACAGAGAGCAGCCGAGGCTTGGCACTGTGAGAGGTCAGGAAAGACCATTGGTGGAAGTGCACCTCGGTTGCTGTGAAGACCCCAGGATTGCAGGGGTCATGGAGAGAAGCTGAGGCTTTGCACCAGGAGAGGTCAGAAGAGACCATTGGTGAAGGTGCTGCCTCAGTTTCAGTAGCGACCCCAGCTTTTTGGAGATGCCGGTACCCTGGGACGACCACCAAGAGCAGCGGTAGGTGTAGAATGGAGTCGGCCTGGGCCTGCGAGATGAGTGTGCCACGGACGGCAGAGTCGGAGAGGGGGAGCTGCCGAGACCCTTTGGAGCCCAGAAGATCGTGAGTGAATCCCAGGTGTCCAGCCTTGAGCTACTTGCTGGACTTAGGTTTTGTTTGAGAGTGCCTGATTCTTCCCTTTGAAATAAGACAGTACTTGTTTTGGATTTTACAGCAGCCCACAGTTAAGAGACTTTTAATAGACTGGACTTTTAAGTGTTTGGACATTTTAAGGACTGTGAGGCTTTTGAGGTTGTACTGTCTTAGGTTGTGATTCATGTTAACATCATATTTTGGGGATAAGAACTGGAAAGGTGGTGGTTTAATAGTGATGTGTTTTGTGTGTCAAGTTGACAAGGGGTCAATTGTGCTGGATAGCTTTAGTGTCAACTTGACACACCTGGGTTGAGGGAGCCTCAATTGGGGAATTTGCTCCATTGGATTGGCCTGTGGCCACATCTGTGGTGTATTGTCTTGATTGTTGAGCAGTGACAGTATAAGAAGGCAGGCTGGGCATGAGCCAGAGAGCAAGCCAGGAGCAAGCCAGTGGACAGCATTCCTCCATGGCCTGTGCTTCAGCTCCTGCCTCCAGGTTCCTGCCCTGAGTTCTTACCTTGGGCTCCCTGAGTGATCAACTGTGACCCAGGAGATGTAAGCTGAATAAACCCTTTCCTCCCCAAGTTGGTGTCGGTCAGAGTGTTTTGTCACGGCAATGGAAGACAAACTAGGACACTAGGCTTTTTTTTTCCTCTTCCCTGACCACTTAATACATTCAGTCATCAAGAAAGGGGGGATTTCTCTGTAACCCAGGCTGACCTCAAACTCAATCCTCACGATCCTCCATCCTCAGCCTTTCAAGTGCTAGGATTATAGGGATGTAGCCTCACACTTGGGCCAACCAAAATATCAATATAGGTTTTTTCCATGAAAAACGTGAGATCAAAAGGAAATACTTCCTTTTACTCTGAAATTTCTCTAAAATAATCTGACAATAGTCAAATGCATAGGAGAAAAAGGGATACAAATGTATGTACTAACTTCGCACTAGGTGGTGGTGAGGGACTCAGCACGAGTCATCCGAAGAGCAAAGTTGCCCCCTAAGGGCCAGGGGCAAATGACCTTCCTAAACTATTGACACAAGTGCTGTTTCCATCTTGGGGGAGGGGCTTCTTTTGGTGTTTCCCTAAAGGTTAATCCTGGCTAGATTTTTGGTGAAATTCCTGGGTGGGTGGTTTAATACAGACTATTCAATTCTAGAAAGAGCTTCCTTTCATTGTACTCTGGGAGGAGAAACAACCACGTTGGATAGACCTTGAGTCTAAGGCAGCATGTCTAAAGACCAGCCTTTGCCTACTGGCTGCTGAGCTCCAACAATAACATGTGGCATGTTCCTTGGCATCATCTTCTGTTATCACTCTCTTCTCCCACACCTCCTTCTTGCCAAATGCCACAAGTGTGTTACAGTCACAGAAGCCAGTTTAGATATGTCATTTGATACATTTTAGGAATGTTATAGATGTACTATATTGAAAAATATTTAACTAATGCAGTCAGTCTTTTTAAAAAGTCAGCATTTTTTTTTCTTATTGTCTGAATAACATAGTCTTTTTGTACCCATTACAATTTATTGTTGATGTTAGATTTTGTCAGAAATATCAATGATTTCTCATTTGAAGGTTCTCACTAAAAAAAAAAGAAAAAAAGAAAAAAAAAAAGCATGTACTGGGCCTAGTGGTGCAAGCCTTTAATTCCAGCACTTGAGAGGTAGAGGCTGGCGGATCTCTGAGTTCAAGGCCATCCTGGTCTACATAGTGGGTTCCAGGCCAGCTGGAGTTACAGGGAGATACTGTCTCAAAAAGACAAAAAAAAAATCATGCACTTAGGAGGCAGAGGCAGGTGGATTTCTGTGAGTTCCAGGCCAGTCTGGTCTACATAGGGAGTTCCAGGTCAGGAGTCTCAAAAAGTAAAAAAAAAAAAAAAA
>VZQC01000191.1:266564-312086 GCA_009823505.1 Rhizomys pruinosus | reverse complement strand
CAACAACAACAACAGAAAAGACTGCATCAAAGAACTGACTGAAACAGTGAACTTCTGCTCAAAACAGTCAACTTCCCCATGGAAAATATTGAGAATGACTAAGAGATGGAAAGCATGTCTGGCAGAATGCATGAGCTCTGGCCGGGTGGGGGAATGAGCGGGAACACGGGTCTAGATTTGTTAAAAATAAATAAGTAAATAAATTTATGTGAAAAAAAAATAAAAAATAAAAAAAAAAACTTAAGTCAGCAAGCAGCCTCTAAGCCTGGACTCCTGCTGAGATCCTGCTCACCTGTGAAACCTGCACCAAACTGTCTTTGATGCCTTGGGCAAAGCATTGTCATGTCCCACAGCATATGGCCTGGAGCCCTGCCTGTCCCAACCCCCAGTTCTGTATGTCCCAGCACCCTGCAAGGTTCTGTATAAAAACCCCCAAGTTACAGCATTAAACTGAGTTTTCCCCTTGTGGAATTACTCCCGGTCTCTCTGAATCCATTTCTCTCCGGTGGGGGTCTTACTTCCCACCTTCCCTCATTCTCCCTGCTTAGGGCCCAAGCCAGGACTGTCAGCCAGCTGACTGGGGACAATTCTGAGGCTTGCAGTATCCCAGAGCTGTGAGCCCTGTTCCAAGGGAGAAGAAGACCTCATGGAAGGCAGCAAAAGCGAATCATACATTTAAAGAACACCTGGTAAACTTCAGATGACAAGTGCACTTACATACATGCAGGCAAAACACATACACATAAAATATAACTGAGGGCTAGAGAGATGGCTCAGCGGTTAAGAGTGCCAGCTGCTCTTGCGGAGGACCCGGGTTTGATTCCCAGCACCCACATGGTGGCTAAAAACTGTCTTTAAGCCAGGGGTGGTGGGGCATGCCTTTAATCCTAGCACTTGGGAGGCAGAGGTAGCCGGATCTCTGAGTTCAAGGCCACCCTGGTCTACAGAGTGAGTTCCAGGGCAGCTGGGACTATCGGGAGACTCTGTCTCAAAAAGACTATATATATATAACTGAAAAAATTAAAAATCATTCCTGAGAATCAGAATTCTCCAACATTTTTTTTTCTAAATTTTGTTTGCTTTTTCTTTTTGTTTTCAAGAGACAAAGTCCCACTATGTTGAGGATGGACTTGAAGTCTGCCATTCAAAGGTTTCACTTGCTTCAGCCTTCTGAGTATCTAAGACCTCAGGTACTTGGCCTTAAAAGAATCCTTTAAATGTTTAACTTGATTCATATGTGAAAGTCAGAAAAGTATAAGGCTCATTTAGCAATGGATTTTGAGTTTATGGCAGATTTACTTTGGCAAAAATGTAATTTCTTTTCTTTTTCGGTCTTTTTTGAGATAGGATTTTCCTGGAGCCCCAGCTTGCCTGGGACTCACCATGGAGACCAGGCTGGCCTTCAGCTCACAGAGATCCACCTCCCTCTGCTTCCCAAGTGCTGGGATTAAAAGTGTACACCATTATGACTGGCTCAAAAATGTAATTTCTTAAAATTTAAGTTACATCTACTTTCTCATAATCTGGGAAAGTTAAGTATAACTTTTTGTGATCCAGCTACCATTGTGTATGAATGTATGTGTGCATGTGATGCACTGTGGGTGTCAAATTCATATCGTCATGCTGTAGCAGCAAAATGCTTCACTGACTAAGCTATCTTCCCAGCCCCAAATATAAAGACATGCACATTGGGCTGGAGAGATGGCCTAGCAGTTAAGAGCGCCGACCGCTCTTACAGAGGACCCGGGTTCGATCCCCAGCACCCACATGGCAGCCGAGAACCATGTGAAACTCCAATTCCAGGAGAATTCCAGTTCCAGGGGGAATCTGAGACCCTCTTCTGACCTCCGCAGCATTGCACGACACGGGTGCACAAACCTGCATGCAGACAGTACATTGATAGACATACAGAAATAGATAAAATTAAAAAAAAAAAGACATGCACATGTACTTGTATGTATGTGTGGAGCCTGGGGTTGCATTAGTTGTCTTCCTCAATCATGCATCACCATAGGTTTTGAGACAGAATCTCTCACTAAACCTGGAACTTTATGATTGGCCCAGCGAGTCTCCTATCTCTGACTTCCAGTGCTGGTATTACAAATATGCACCATTGCCAGGTGTGGTGGTGCACACCTTTAATCCTATCACTTGGGAGGCAGAAGCAGGTGGATCTTTGTGAGTTCAAGGCCAGCCTGGTCTACAGAGTGAGTTCAAGGCCAGCCTGGTCTACAGAGTGAGTTCCAGGACAGCTGGGGCTACGGGGAGACCCTGTCTCGAAAAGACAAAAAAAAAAAATGCACTATTGTCCTGGCTTTTTTTTTAATTTTCATTTTTTATTGATGCTTTGTGCATTTCATACATCATTTTCCAATTCAGTTCAGGCATATATGCCTTTCCCTTCCCTTCCCCCCACCCCACCCCAGCCCATCCCAGATCATGCATTCTGCCATATCTGTCCTGCATCTTTCTCTCAGTTTTTTTTTTCATTTTTTTAGCAATAAGTGATAATTTATGAGTACAAGCATCCTTCATATAAAACCAATTTGCAGGCAGTTGTGCCCAAACCCACACAGCTCATGGGTTCCACCATACAGCAGGGGGGGCGTGTATGTTCAATCAAGTTGATCAAATGAGTGTCCAGACTATATTGTTGTAGTTTCACCATTCACCCCAATCGCAGCCCTTACATTCTACCACGCCCCCTCTTCCGCAGATTGTTCCCTAGGCTTAGAAAAGGGGCACAGGTGGATGAGAGGTAAAACAGTCCACTCTCTCTGGAGCTGTTGACTTGGACTCTGGTCAATTCTGGCTGTTTCCTTTCATGGGCTGACAGTTTGTCCAGGAATAACCTTTCGATCCTACTAATGAAGAACAAGCAATTAGATATATAGGTATTTAAGCAGCACTAATAGTTATGGTAGGTTACTTTAGCATAGACACATGTTTGGATATGTTAATCCATGAATTACAATTTTCCCCCCTGTTAAATATGACAGGGTCTTACTGTGGCTTATAACATCTCCTAACCATTAGAGGATGTAAGCTTGTGGCATCAGCCATGGGTTATTCCTCCAAGGAGAGAGCTAATAGCCAATTAGATTTGGGATATACAGGCATATGGCTGCCACTGCTGCACAGTATTTCCAGGCAGGTGAGGTGTAGCTGGTGCTGACGGAGGAGTCTTGCTTGACTCAAGGAGACCTATGTTTGCTTTATTGGTTTAGTGGCCTTTGGTAACACTCTCTGGCATTCCAGAGACCATCTGTACACTTGCAAGTGTGGTCTTCATACATCTTCCCATGTTTACATCAGGTCTTCAACAGCAGGGCCTTATCACCTTTCTTCTTGCAGGTATCCCAGTTTGGAGGCAAGAAGCCTTTACCTTTTGTAGGGGCTTGGATCCCCTGGCCAACATCTCCTTGGTAGAATAATCCATTGCTGATGTCAGAGCTCCTGTTTTAATATATTTTGCTTAAGTGCACAGCTTAAGGAGACTTTAGTATTATATTTGGTTATGAATAAAGAATAATCCTTTTCACAGTTCCTATGTTTATTGGTCAATTAAAGAAGGCAGTTTTACCAGTTTTACAAGAGATTACCTCTATAACAGTTGGCTCCAATCTACAGCTGGAGAACAACCTCATCATCATCATATTTCTCCTTGTTCTATGGGGGGAGAGGTAAGAAAGTCTCTCCTATTAAAACCTTTGCGGCACCTAGAAGGTAAGCTTCATTAGGACTCATTAAAAATAGTTGTTACTAGTAGGATCCACAGAGGGACCTGATGTCTGCAGCAATCTGAGGCTTTTCTTCCCTTCAATGCCCAGATGATTCGATCCTTCTGCTGACACTTTCTGGTACATCCTACTCACTGCAAAGCTGTATTTTCTGTCTCAGCCATTAAGTTGGTGACATTCTGACCTGTTGGAACATACAAATCCTTTCCCGTAGTTAGTTTTAAGATTTGAATTGCAAGGTTTTTTTGACAAAAAGTTTTCATATCTATCTGTATCCCCCTTTTTTATTTTAGGTTTTTGTTTTTTGACCCATGAGTCTCAAAAAAGCAGTTGTATTATACATACCTATAGGGTGGAATCAAAGCACAGATTTCATCAAATTCACCCATGTTGTTTTGGGTGACTGTATGTGATTAACTTGGGAAGCAAACTTAATTTTTAAGTTAAATCATCCTATATGTGAAAGAGATTGCTACAAGGCGATACTGTACAACAGCAAAATTAGAGAGAACGTTTGTGTATGCCAACCCCAAAGTTATTTTTATACAGATTTTAATTAAAACAAATGTGGACAACAGCAATTTATATCTCCAATTAATTCAGATGCATTAACGTTTTTATCAGAGCCTTTAAACCAATGTTGTTTAATATACACATATTTAGTTTTACTAAGTCCTAAAACACCATGTAACCTGTAGACAGAGTCTGGGCAAAACTGGATACTTGTTGAACTCACGTCAATTAAATATGCATTAATCAAATATACACCTGTGTCCCTCTACCGCCCCTCCCACCCTTCCTGATTCACCATTTCAGTCAGTTTTCTCATGCAGTCTTTCTGTTGTTGTTCTTTTAATATGCATCCCTCTCCACAAGAAATATTTGTAACTGGGTTATTGGGTTATTATCCACATATGAGAGATAGCATTTGTCGTTTGTTTTTCTGGGACTGTGTTACTTCACTTAACATGATATCTTCTAGCTCCATCCATTTACCTGCAAAGTTCATGAGGTTGTCTTTCTTTACCGCTGCATAGAATTCCATTGTGTACATGTACCACATTTTCTCTATCCACTCGTCAGTTGAGGGGCATTTGGGTTGGTTCCAACTTTTTGCTATTGTGAACAGAGCTGCAATAAATGTAGCTGTGCATGTACCTCTGCAGTAAGATGAGTCTTGTGGGTATATACCCAGGAGTGGTATGACTGGGTCAAATGGCAGGCTCATTTTGAGTCTTCTAAGGGTTCTCCACACTGCTTTCCATAGTGGCTGTACAAGTTTACATTCCCACCAGCAATGGATGAGTGTTTCCCTTTCCCCACAACCTCTCCAGCACTTGGCATCATTTGTTTTCTTGATCCTAATGGCTTTTTTTTTAATGTGGGTTCTGGTGGATTAAATTTAAATCTTACCGGGTGTGGTGGTGCACGCCTTTAATCCTAGCTCTTGGGAGGCAGAGGCAGGCGGATCTTTGTGAGTTCAAGGCCAGCCTGGTCTACAGAGTGAGTTCCAGGACAGCTGGGGCTACAGGAGACCCTGTCTCGAAAACACTAAAAAAAAAAAAAAAAAAAAAGTTCAAAAATTTTAAATCTCATGCTTGTTACAGCAAGACACTTTACTGAGTTACCTTTCCAGCCCCAGGCACTGTTTTTAATCAGCTGTGTATGATATGCTTATTAGTCTACGCATTTTTATATATTTATTCACAGTACCCATATAAAATTTGAATTCATGGTTTAGTATCTGGGAGAGAAAGGGCTGGAACAAGGAAGATTATTGGGCCCAGGAATACCTTTGGACAAGAGAAACATCTTTGAGTATTCACTAGCATACAGGTGAAGTCATTGCATTTTCATTATTGTGAACAAATTTCCTGATAGAAGAGCATAAAGAAAGGAGTTATTTATTTGTGCTCACGATATAAAAAAAAAGTTCGTCTATCAGAATAGAGCATGGTGGCATCTAGCAGTTCACCTCATGGCTGATTAGGAAGCAGAAAAACGGGAATACAAAGATGGCTGTGTGTGTGTGTGTGTGTGTGTGTGTGTGTGTGTGTCTGTCTGTCTGTCTGTCTGTCTGTGTTTTGTCTGGACCTCCAAGTTTTCTCCTCTCAAGTAGTTCTCTCTGGAAACACCCTCACAGACACAGAAGTGTGCCTCAGCAATGTTTTAGATGACTCTAAATCTACTCAAGTTGGCAATGCAGGTTGACCATCACTGTAGGAAACTACACTGACAACAATTAATTGGCTGTTTTAAAATAGCTCATAGAGAAGATGTTGAATGGCCACAGCACAGAGAAACAATACATATCCTAAGAAAGCATTTCTATGGGGCTGTCATTCCTTCCTTTGTGCCCTCTGCTGGGAAAGTAGCATTGAGCCTCAAAGAATGCCTTTTAAAGTACACTCTTCACAATAATAGATATAGAACATGATATATCATACTTCTGTGAACATAAAACATCTTGTCTCTGCTTTATATTACATAGTAGCTATATGCTGTATTGGAGCTGTTTTTAGTGATGTTACTCAGAATATTTTCTTTTTGGCTTAAGATCGAGAAGCTATTACAAAAACAGTTAAGTGGGGCTGGAGAGATGGCTCAGTGGTTAAGAGGGCCAACTGCTCTTGCAAAGGACCCAGGTTCAATTCCCAGCACTCACATAGCAGCTAAGAACTGTCTTTAACTCCAGTTCCAGGGGAATCTGACCCCCTCTTCTGACCTTTGAGACATTGCACAACACAGGTGCACCAACCTACATGCAGACAGTACACCCATACACATAAAAAAATAAATAAATAAAAATAAAAAAAGTTAAGTACAGTAGCAGAAATAAACATCTGAGGTGATTGATTTCACAATTATTTTTTTTTAATTTTTTTATTAATTTTTATTTATTTCTGTATGTGTACAAATGTACTGTCTGCATGCAAGTCTGTGCACCCGTGTCGTGCAATGCCGCGGAGGTCAGAAGTGGGTGTCGGATTCCCCTGGAGCTGGAGTTCTCCTGGAATTGGAGTTTCAGACGGTTCTCAGCCGCCATGTGGGTGCTGGGGATCGAACCCGGGTCCTCTGCAAGAGTGGTCGGCGCTCTTACCCGCTAGGCCATCTCTCCAGCCCGATTTCACAATTATTTTGATGTAATCAGTACACACTGTGCACATGTTGAAATGGTTTGTGCCGATAAAAATAATTTAGTATTTGCTGCATGTTCTCCCTCATATGCCAATCTCAGCTTCAGAGTTTTAGATTTATATGTTTAACTTGGAGTGCCGGGGGAATCACTGAGCTAGGAAGGGGCCACTTTGGGAAGAGGCAGAGAGGCCTTTAGGGAGGGAGGCTACTAGAACATCTGTAATATGAAGGTAGAGAGGGAAACACGGAGAGTGGAAATGGTAGAGGAAGGGCAGGAGTGGGGCAGTGGGGTAGAAAAGGAGGTGGGGTCACAAAAACGTCACACAGAAGCCCACTCGTTTGTAACTTAAGAAATATGATTTATTTAGTGTGTGTGTGTGTGTGTGTGTGTGTGTGTGTTTGACATAGAGTCTTCCTGTAGTCCCAGCTGTCCTGGAACTCACTCTTAGACAAGAATGGGCTTGAACTCACAGAGATCTACCTGCCTCTGCCTCCCGAGTGCTGGGATTAAAGGTGTGCAGCACCACACCTGGCATATGATTTTTTTTTTAAGGAGTTTGAATGGAGGTACCCTGTGAGTGGTTAACACTGATCTCAGAAGCCATAGGCTATTAAATGAGACTCTTCGTGCCAGATATGGACTACTTCTCTATGAGTGGTTGGTCAGGGAGGCCCCAGAGGTCCTCAGAACAAAGCAGGCCATTGTAGTGCTCTTAGGTGCCCACCAGAACTAAATGATAAACCTCTACTGCTAAGACAGTCTGTGATGTGGTTGTAGAACAGAAAGAAATCAAGTTGGACGCTTCCTCCCTGCTGTCTAGCTTTCCTGGTATATGAAAGATTCTGCAGGAGAGCGGTTACCACTGGTCTTACCCAGTGCCAGGCAAGATGTGTCCACTGGTACAATGGTAAGACTGTTATGGGGTAGCCAATTTCTTTCTGATTGGATTTGAGGTCTGATCCACTGGAAAGAAGTCCTTCCTGGTATTGTAAACTTGGTCAAAAGCTCATGGCTAGGGAGGTCATAGCCCCTATGAGGGGATTGTTGTTTTGCTAAATAGACATGGTGCCCAAACTGCTCTCTAAATATCTGTGCTCATACACACAGATGCATTGGCTCTTGGCTTTGGCCGGGGAAGCTTCTCTTTGCAGTGGGCAACAGACAAGGCAAAAACTGGTAAGAGTCTGAGAAGTGACTGCTGAGTGCTCAGCTCTAAGAAGCAACATCAAGCCTCTTCAGAAAAAAATCCTTGCATTGTGAGAAAGATGCAGTGTATGGCAGAATGCATGAACTGGGGTGGGGGGAGGCCAGGGAGAGGGGAATGCATCAAATTGGACTGAAAAATGATGTAGGAAATACACAAAATGTCAATAAAAAAAGAACATAAAAAAAAGAAAGGACATCCATTACCCTCCCACCCCAAAGCTCAAGGAACACTCCAGAAGAGGGTCAGGAAGAATGAAAAAGCCCGAGGATGGGATGTGCTATGTAAAATGTTGACTTCTGGATGGGATGTGGCTTCTTCGTTCCTCAATTCATAACAGCTGTACAAAGTGGGTGATGTTCCATTGTGTATGGGGAGGGTCTCATGAAATCCCACCCATCCCCAAGAAGCTAGGGACTGTTAATAGTTGCTGGGATAAAGGAAGGTCACTTCCTCAGTGGTGTGGACACAGTTAAGTTTCTCATGATCCAGCAGATAAACTCTACCCATGCACATGCCAGGAGTCCCAGTTAAATTCAGTGAGCCCCTCCTCTCTCTCTCTCTCTCTCTCTCTCTCTCTCTCTCTCTCTCACACACACACACACACACACTCAAAGCAAACAAATAAAAGACAAGAACCTGGGAGGGGGCTTGCTGAGAAAAAGGAGAGGTTCAGCAAGTGTTGGGGGGTTATGAGAGGTTAATGGGGGGAGAGGGGTGAAAATGACCAAAATATGTTATATATGTAGGAAATTTCCAAGGGATAATCAGTACAATTTTAATACCTCTAATAATTGTCTGGAACAACAAGAAGGAACGCTTAGTTATCAAAATGACATACTTTTCACTATAAGTGTCAATTTTGATACTGTCACTGCCTCTTTATTTCCTGACATTGTATTTATAAATATGCGTATTAATTCAAACTGGGTAGTTTGTAGTTCCCAAATCTGCCTGCTAGTGCTTTCTTGATAAGAGCTATGAGGATGTGGAGGGTGGGAAAAGGATTCAAATTGCTGGGGGAAGGGCTTCATCCCAGAAAGTGAACCAAGGGATGCTCTGCCATCTTGTTTCATATTTTATGCTATAAACAAGGTTTTGTTCATACCTCCATACTTTTATTTTCCTAGTGAATTTATTGTTTAAAATAACTTCTGGGGGCTGGAGAGATGGCCTAGCTCTTGCAGAGGACCCAAGTTTGATCCCCAGCACCCACATGGCGGCTGAGAACCATCTTTGACTCCAGTTCCAGGGGAATGTGACACCCTCTTCTGACCTCTGTGGCATTGCACGACACATGTGCAGAGACCTACGTGTATATAGTACATTCTACACATAAAGAATAAATAAAAAATTTATAAAAAAGAAATTTAACTTCCAAGTGCCGGCCGTGGTGGTGCATGCCTTTAATCCCAGCAGTGGGGAGGCAGAGGCAGGTGGATCTCTGTGAGTTCAAGCCCAGCCTGGTCTACACAGTGAGTTCTAGGACAGCTAGAGCTACAGGGAGACCCCGTCTGAAAAAGACCAAATAATAATAATAATAATAATAATAATAATAATAACTTCCAAGCATATTACTGAAATTTAGTGTGCTGACTGTTAGAGACTGTGACACACATTACAGAGAAAATAAGCACGGTAGATAAGCCTCATTCAGGCAGGGGTTAGCATGCCATTGTCTGAGAGTTCGATGTTAATGAATCAATAGATTATATTAAATGAGGTGTCTTTAAGCACAATCATGAACAAAACAAAGCTATATAATTGATCTGTTGATGAATGTGACTCCAGGCCCGAGGGAACATAATCCTGTATTACACCTGGGAACAATGGTCCTGTGATAGCTAATTCAGTGTTTGAGGTGACTTTATATATAGAATCTGAGATGTGAATAACAACTGACTATACATTTGTTTTTATTACCTAATTATGCCTAAATATTTTTATTATGGAACACTTCTAATAGATAAATAGAAGAACGTAATGAGTCCCTAGGGACCTCTCACCCAGGCACAACAGTGACTAGCTCATGACTGATCTTGTTTCCTCTCTAATTCCCCAATCCTTTCTCTCCTTAGAATTTGACTTTCCTTAGAAGGAAGGGGCTGGAAGAAACAGAACAGTAGAAAAATAACTCTGTAGCCCTAGTGTCAGCTTGGATCCTGGCTGCTGGGAGGAGACCAGGGTGAGGAGCAGATGTCACATGGCCTGTGCCTTGGGCTGTGGTACATATGTAAACTCTCCGTGTCACATTTCCTGTGACATTTGTGGCCAGGGTGTGGGCTGAACTGGTTCACCAGGGGAAAGGCTCCTCAGCTTTTGGAGAACAGAACATCTGACAGCCCAGGAAAATGGCAGACTGGAAAAGCTGCTGGCTGGGAAGTGGGGGTGGGTGGCTGGGGTCGGCATTTACCTCTAAAACTGTCTACATAAACAAGCCAAAGAAGAATTCACAGCAGACCTAGGGTGCTGAGATCTCAGGTCCTATGGTGGGGCAGAACTGACCCTGCCATCAGGTACACCCAGCCCCCAACCCATGCTGGATGCTGCTCCTTCTGGCATCTCTCACATACCTCAGGCATAAAGGGATGGGCAGCTTCTGTGTAGTCAGACACAGCAGGTTGGGGAACAGCCAAAGGTTACATTTGTTGTTTGAAGATCACAGCTGCAAGGGGTTCAAGCTTCTGGGCACACCAAGGGGGAAGAGCATTGTGAAGTGAATATTGGCTGTCAGACTCCCTGGGGAGATGGGTGAGCCTCTTCTGGGAATGTCTGGAGGTGGATGCAGCATGCAGAAGGATTCCTACATGCCTAGTCCCCTTTAGCACTAGGAAGAACTTGGACATCTGCTCAGATCTCTTCACTAGGGTTCATTCTAATATCTGTACTGTCTTCTTGGGAATGGGAATAATCAGGAAGGAAAGCATGTTCCTATTCTTGGAAGTTTAAGTTACACCTTGGTAAGGGGGAATATGTATTTGGTTGATTTACTTGAAAACAATCACTATCTTCTACTCCTATCACTGTTATACAAAACTTGATGAAAGTAACATCAGAGAAGGGGGGGGGGTTGGAGGAGGAGGAGGAGGAGGAGGAGGAAGAAGAGGAGGATCTTAATCCCAGGAAGATCATTAGTTTGAGGAGGTCAGTCTGAGTTATACAGTAATACTCCATCTCAAAAAAAAAAAAAGGCAAACCAGAAGAAAATGGAAGAAAATTTAGTTAGCATCAAGTTGCTTGGTTACTTCTCTGTGAGAATTTAAGCTCAGGGAATTTCCATTGTTTTGTCAATTAAACTAGAGGAGACAGAGACAGTTGGTTATCTTTAATTTTGATTTCTGGAAGTTAAGATAAACAGTTTGGTTTCAGTTTGCATGGATAAGGACAAATGGCTCTGATTTTATTTTTAGTCTGATTTTTGGGGTCACGCAAAATAGCTTATTTCAAAACAATGGGCTCCTTTAATTTTATTGATTATCATGAAAGACAAGGGAAGATGAAGAAACTGTCACAGAACTGGTGAGGTAAAGTATAATTGTATATTCTGAGTGGTAGTACCTGAGTGGGAGAACTGGAAATCCCAGCAGTGTGCCCTTAATGAAATCTGAACAATGACAGCTTCCTTGTTTTGATAAATGTACCAAGGTTGTGTAAGATGTGAACATTAGGGGAAGCTTTAAGAGAGATGAAGGAACTGACTGTACTATTTGCAACACTTCTGTAAATCTAAAATTACTTCAAAATAAAGACACTTCTCCCCCTTTTCAAAAAGTATATACTTTGTTCCAAGCCCTATAGTTTCTAAAACTCCCTGTTTTAGAAACTATAGAGATTGGAACGTGTAGGCTCATACTTTTAATCTTAGCCCTCAGAGGCAGAGGCAGAGGCAGGCAGATCACTGTGAGTTCAAGGCCAGCCGGATACACAGGGTGTTCCAGCCCAGCTGGGGCTAAAAGGAACCCTGTCTCAAAAAAGACTAAATAAATAAATAAATGTAAAAAACCTGCATTAGTCAATATTTTCTATACTTGGTTAACTTACTATGTTATTTAAAGATAATGCAAAACCTTAAAAATTTTAGCTAAAATACTGGAAAGAATTCAGAGAAAAGCTTAAATACTATTAGTTAAAAAAGTGAATCTGGGAGCTGGAAAGATGGCTCAGAAGTTAAGAGCATTTGGTTGCTCTTACAGAGGACCTGGGTTCAAGTCCCAACACCCACATGGTGGTTAACAACTGTCTGTGACTCCAATTCCAGGGGATCCAATGCCTTTTTCTGACCTCTGCAGGCATTGCACAACACAGGTGCACTTACACACATAGGCAATACGCTCAAACACATGAAATAAAAATAATAAAATATTTAAATAGTGAATTTGACGGCCAGGTGTCTTGGCATATGATTTTAATCCCAGCACTAGGGAGGCAGAGGCAGACAGATCTGTGTGAGTTCAAGGCCAGCCTGGTCTACATAATGCGTTCCAGGACAGCTGGAGCTACAAGGAGACCCTGTCTCAAAAAGATCAAAAAACAAAAACAAAACAAAACAAGACAAAACACAAAACCCTGAATTTGAGAAAGTACTACACACATAGTTCTTCATTTATTTGATATCTCTTTGTCATCATCAGTTCTTCCTTAGTGGGAAATTTCTTGATCTTTAGTTAAGCATACATTTCAGAATACATTTTTCAACTTTCCTACAACATTCTTTTTATAAAACAATGTTTTGGTTTGTAGGTGTTAGAAGTGAGAACTAAAATGTCTACAAGGTGTCCTTAGAAAGAGATCTGCCTACCCTACTGTCACCTATTTTGCTGAATGGAATGTAATAACCACCTCAGACATGTGGTGGAAGTTTCCTCAGGAAGACAGCCAGCTAAAGGGGAGACCCAGGGGACACTTGCTTTTAGATAATTTTGTCAAAAATTTTAGATATCATGACCAATTATGGTTTGAATCTAAAAATGTCCTCAGAGGGTGCCAGAGAGATGGCTCAGGAGTTGAGAGCACTGGGTGTTCTTCCAGAGGATGGGAGTTCAGTTCCCAACACTCACAGAGCAGCTAACACTCACATCACAGTAAGTTCAGTTCCCAGGGTCTAACACTCTCTTCTGGCCTCTATGAGCACTGCACAATATGGGCACTTTTATAGACATTCAGGCAAAGCACTTATACATATTAAAAACAAAACAAAAATACAAGTCCTCTGAAGGGTCCCGTCAAATCTTGCTTGACAGTTGATGGGCTTTTGATTGCATTATAAGGTTTCATCAAGGGATTAATCTGCAGCTGAATAGACTATTATGAGGTTTGGAGGGAAAGTTGACTTGATAAGGAAACTGGAACCTGACACTAGAGAAGCTTCAGCCCTGGACTGATTTTGCAGCAAAGAAAAACAGACTACCATTTTAAGTTTCTGTTATTTTTAACTTGGTGTCATTTGTAGTTGAACCTACTTTGAAAGTATACAAAAAAAATCATTCAGAAGTTACAGTTATGGAGACTGGAACACTGCCCAAGAGGACCAAGACGGAAGTAGCAATTGGGGGCTTGGGTACAGGCTGGTCTTTTCTTTTCCAAGCTTTGCACTGTGCTATGAAGACCAGGAAGCTGATGGACTTATGGCCCTTTAGGAGAGTAGTTTTCATGTTCACATAAATAAGCTTCAAGCCAGGTGTGGTGGCACAGGCCTTTAATACCAGCACTTGTGGGTAGAGGCAAGGGCCCCTTCTGTGAGATGGAGGCCAGCCTGTTCTATATATCAAGTTCCAGGCTAGCTGGAACTACAGTGAGACCCTGTCTCAAAACAAAACAAGCAGGCAAGCAAGCAAGCCAACAAACAAACACAATACCCAAACAAAAACCAAAAGATAAACAAGGCTCATTATTTCTTCTTTTCCCCTTTCCTCTTTTTGCAAGGCTGGGGATTGAACCTTGAACTTACAGCCCTCACATCCTAGCTTCTTGCTCCATTACTAACCTTTATCCCTAGCTGCTGGATTTTCTTTAAAAATTTTTTGAAATTAGGCTGGGTGTGGTGGCGCACGCCTTTAATCCTAGCACTCGGGAGGCCAAGGCAGGCGGATCTTTGTGAGTTCAAGGCCAGCCTGGTTTACAGAGTTCCAGGACAGCTGGGGCTACAGGGAGACCCTGTCTCGAAAAAGACATATTCCCTTCTCTGCTTGCTTCCCACACTGCATGGATGTCGTGCACTTACATACATGCAGGCAAAACACGAATAAATACCAAAAAATTAAAATGTTTCAGACTGTTGCTCAGATCAGAAATACTGTATTGTGAATCACTAGACTGTATAGTTTTGCAATTTTTCACTTTATAAATTGGCATTTAAAGTAGCTTTGAAGTTTCCAAAGGCTTTGGCTAAAATATTTTAAGGAGTCCACACTACACCTGTAAGGCAAAAGATGCGTCTTTTTTGAGATGGTTAAGATCGTAAAAATGTGACAGTGTTGCAAATGTGCTGGCTTCCTTTGACTTTACGAACTGGTAAAAAAGTAATTTCTAGTTTCTATTTAACGTTCCCAGAAGGGAAACAGTTCTGTAACTGTTGATCTTGGAAAACTACATTTGCATTCAGAAAAATCTGACCAAGGCCAGGGAGGAGCAAAGTGCAAGCTAGCTCCGAGGCAGCTGGCTAAGTTTCCAGTGCAGAGCTCTGGCGTTCTGAGTATTTGCAGAGAGAACGCGTCTCCTATATGCTTTTCCACTCCGGCGGCCCCACGCGTGTCCCGTCTTCCCACCCCAGACTGAAGACGCAACCAACTGTGGAAGACACGCCAGCGGACGTCTAGGCAGAGCGCATGCGCCGCGCGGGTCTCTCGCCCGCAGCCCAGGTTTCTGATGACGTGGCGAGGCGGGGCGGAGCCAGGGCCGGTGGCGGGAGGGTGGGGGAGGAACAGCGAGGTGAGCGCGGACGTCAGAGTGGATAGCGGAAGGTCAGGACGGCTCGGAGCGGAAGTGAGACTCGGGAGTCTGTCCGCCATTGTGGACCCAAGAAGCGGAGAGCGAGCGGGGAAGAGGAGCGTGCAAGCGGAGCAGCCGGGCCCCTTCCGCCGACTCCCGAGCGCGAGGCCCGCCTTTTGGTGTCCCCGCGAGCGGCTGCAGCGGCGGCGGCAGGAGCAGGCCTTCGCCCAGGGCGGCAGCCGGCTGCTGGGAGTGCTCGGCGAGAGGCCCAGGCGGCGGCGGCGGCGGCGGCTCCTCTCGGCTTTCGGTGAAGAATGTCAGCCACTAGCGTGGATCAGGTGAGGGAGCCGAGGCCCCGGGCTCTGCGGAGGCCTGAGCCGCAGACTCCACCCTCGCGTGGGGCTCCGGCTCCTCCCCGCCGCCGCCTGCAGCCCCATAACGGTGCTCTGGGCGCCGCCGCCGCGGGCCGCTGTGCGCGCTGCCTGCCGAGCCTGCGGTGGGGCGCGGGTGGCGGCTCCGAGGCCGGATGCGTCCCGGGCGGCGGTCGCGGGGTCCAGAGCTGGCGGGCGCCGCAGGCGATGCCGAGGGGCGGTGGGAGGCCGACGGGCGGAGTGGCTGCGGCGGATCCGGGGGGCTTACTCCCACGCGGATTGTTCAAAATAACTTGTGTCTGTAATGCCTGCGATTAACACACTTTTCTTTCCTCTTTTTCCGCTTTACCGCATCTTTCGACTTGCTCCACAGAGACCTAAAGGGCAAGGCAATAAAGGTGAGTTTGGATAATGTTTTCGTCTCGGATGCTGTCTTGATGTTATTTTTAAATTGAGAACTTTCTTGTTTTTTTTTTTTTGTGTGTGTGTGTGTGTGTTTTCTTTTTTAAGTAAAAAGGTTAGAAAAACATCAGTCCCGTGGCTAAGGCCGCCAGCATTTAGGTACTTCCTTGGTTTGAAGCTACAAATGTAGAAACCGAAGTACTAGAAGAAACTGGTGTGTCTTTTTTAATTACATTTTTAATTTTAGTTAAAAAGTATTGTGAATGTATTCAGTTTCTCACTTTATCTTTGTTACATAACTTGTCAGGAAATTTTCTACGTGTGTGTACAGTTGAGTTAATTTTTAAAGTAGACGTTTTGTTTGGCATGTCTGGATTAACATTTAAACTTGCAGTTCGCATAACATTCCATGACACATTAAAGAAAATCGTGCTGTTAATCACTGATTCTATAGAAGTCACTTGCAAGGTGGCAACAGCAGTACAGAAGTCATAACTGAACAAGAATGTAATCTTAATGTACAGTCCTGATTGCAAGGTGTGTCTCCATTTGGTATTTTACAAAGGCTGGAGCAGGAAATAATTTGTACACTACTGCTGGGGTTATATGACTTGCTGTGAAAATGTACTATGGAAGGTACAGCATTTAAAACATAGATGTAGTTTGTGTTTATTCCTGTGGAACAGTGCAGTTCGCTGACTGTAACATTATGAGACTAATCATGTGATACTAGTATAGAACAATAACTGCTTTCTTGGGACAATGCCAATTAAATAACATTACAATGAATTATGTATTTGTAACATTTCATAATAGGGCTTGAAATGACACTAACTACAGTTATACTTCCTGGTTTTCTCCCCCCCCCCCCCAGTAACAAAGTATTACTTAGAAAATAAGTCTGTAATAGCTTTTAGATGTATGTTCCATGTTTCTATTGATGCTTTTAAATTTTTCCTTAGAGTTTCTAATGTGCTATTACAAAGCTAGCTAATTTCAAAAAGATTAAGCTATGCACAGATTAATTTCCTTGATGATGTCTTACATTTTACATAAGAATTTGTATGTACTAGGTACATGGCAGTATGCTAGGTTACAAATTTACTGCTTTATTTTAATGGTGTTTTCTTTTAGCATATAAGTATTTAGGACTTTATTTTTTAGAACTTCCAAGTTTATTTTCAATGTTGTAATGATAAGCTTCAGATTTAGATGTCCCTCATTTTAAATAAATTGCTAAACATTTGTTAACTAAAAAGGAATGTGGAGGTTTTTGGTTTTCTTTGTTGTTTTGTTTTGTTTTGGCTAGTCTGACCATTACAAGACATAGAATTACAAATCTGAAATTCCGAAGTCAATTTAGTCTAGCATAAATTATTTTATCCTAGATCTATGGGGAGGTGGTAATTTGCAAAGCTATTTGAAATGCTAAATGTTTTGTGTTACCTGTTTTAAGGTAAGTATGTAAATTCTATGAAGTTCGTGTTTGATGGTGAAATAGATCTAGGTTGAGCATTGTAAGCTAGTACTATATTACTATAAGTTTGATTTATGGCAGGATCATTTCAGTTGGACATGGCTTAGTGCCCTCTTGGTATTATAGACTTAGAAATCATAGGTAAAAGTTGGCTACAAATCATGTGGTCATTAAATTTTTGTTAGAGTTTTTAATCTGCCAGGCACAGTGGTATATGCCTTTAATCCCAGCACTCGGGAATCAGAGGCAGGCTGATCTCTGAGTTCTAGGCCAGCCTGGTCTACATAGTGAGTTCCAGGCCAGCTGAGATTATAGGGAGACCCTGTCTCAAGAAAACAAAAACAACAACAAAAAAGTTTCATCTGTCATTGTTCTGATTTTATATATAGGTACATATAAAAATTGTTTCTTTGAATAGGTCTTTATTCCAAAAGATTTTCTTTTCCTTTTTTTGTTCAGTTCATAATTTCTTCCCAAGATAAGGATGATGGACTGGAATTTCTTGGAGTCCTGGTTTCTACTTGTAGCTACTGAATTGTTAAGTTTGCTGAGCACAGTATACCTTGTCACAGTTACCCTTCTATAAACTAAAAATAACTGACTGAAAATGCTATTTTGTGAAGATTGGTGCAGTTACCATAATTTGTTGCTCTAGTAACTGTTTGTTGGCCTGGAACTCCCTATGTAGACTGAATTGGCCTGGAACTTGCAGAGCGCCTCCTGCCTCTGCCTCCTAATTGCTGGGATTAAAGGTGTTTACCACCAGGCCTGCAGGATTTGTTTTTATCTTTTGAAGGGGTGGGGAAGAAAAGCTGCTAGACTAGAAGTATTGGTAATTTATTTAGATGCTTTAAAGTGGTAGGTGGTATAATCTTCCCCAAAAAGTACAAGCTAAGTTAGGGCTACTAGTGAAATGAAAGTAGTTTTGTGTTTTTGAGAAAAACTTTTGTTTTAGCTGACTTAGTATCAAGCTAGTGAAACTTTTATAATAATTCTATCTGCTGTTATCAAGCAGAAAGTGCAGCTTTTTTTCCTGCTTTACAACCACAAAGAATATGATTAGTAATTTTGAATTTAGAACAAAAGAACCTTATATTTCTAAGAAGTTGTTGGTATCATTTAAAGTAGTTGATTTAATATTATCTGAGATGGTATATTTCTTTTCTGAATTATCTTCAGTTGACCATGTTAGTCTAACACTGGGTTTAGTGTTTTGATTTTCTGCTGTGTTTTCTTGCATATCTATCCTTAAGGACTTAATGTACCAAAGGAGTGACACAGAGTTGTACATTATCAATTTGTGAAGCAAAAAGGCTTCTGAAATATGACTAAAAGTTTTAGGCTTACTTGTTTACTTATTTTTAATTCTTTTGAACTAATAGATTTTTCCTATGTAAAATATCAGAACTGTTACACCTTTGTAAGGATAGCACCAAAGGATAGTTAAAATTTAAGGATAATTATTTGTTGGTCCATAACTATTTATTTTATTAATAAGTTTTTAAAGCTGTGGTGCGTCTTCACCTGTGTGTCAGATGTCATCCTGGGTCTTCCTGCTTCCTTTCTTCTGTCTTTTAAGTTTATATAAATAAGCAGTACATGGCAAAGAATTGATCTTTTCCTCTTTTTGCCTTCTATAAAAGGGACATGTAAATTATTTTATACAACTTTAAAACATTAGGTTGTTTGAATATTTCAGAAAAGCAGTATATTTTGGCAATATTATGTTGTATTTTTTCTCGATCCTCCCCAGAAATGATTTCAAAGCTCCTTACCATCATTTTAGGATTCATTTTATTATTAATCCTCACGACATTCCTGTAAGGAGATAGAGGGTATATGGTATTGTCGCTGTTTTTGTAGGTGGGAAAGCATGATGCACACATCTGTTGACTTCCCTAACTTGGTGTAGTCAGGACCAGAGCAAAGAACCACCTGGCTTCTAAGGCCCGTGTTCTATCTTGATTTGACTCTGCTTCATAGGGCAGAGGAAACAGGCGAAGAATCATGTAAGTCATCTGTTCTTTTTTCCCCCTGGAGAACCTTTACACAATTTGGAAGGGGCTTAGATTTTATTACTGTTCAATGGCTTTCAGTCTCTAAGACATTAGATTGTCATTAAACAATGTTCAGAAAACTAGTCTTATAAAAACAGTTGAATTTTTAAAAAAGTATGCTTCGGGAATTGAAGGGCTAGTTAGTACCACATTTGGAGCTTTTAGGTACTTTCCGATTATATTAGCAGTATGGACTAGATTCTGAGAAGTAATTTATGCAAGAGGTAGAACTTTGTCATTTTATCAGCTGTTTTAAATACTGGCATATATATACACACATTATACATGTCTAATATATGTATTTAATAGTCCAGTAGTAAGCCTTCTTAATGCATCACCACTTTTGTTAGAGGAGTTGTTGTTAATAAAGTAGTAAAGCCAGTGGGAAAGAACAGGTATGTCAGAGTCTCTTAGATTTCAGTGATTAGCCCACCCCTCACAATGGCACCCTTTAAATTTAGTTAGTAGCTGTCAGATATTTCAGTTCCAGGGAACACATTTAGCTCAAGCCTACCTCATACAGTCCTTATGAAATAACAGTGAAATCACAGAAGGGGAATTGAGGTGAGGTTGCCCTTTAGGTGGGTCTTACAGCTTTGAGGGGTAATGCTGTATCATAGAGGTCTACTTGGAAGCTTGATACTCAGTAGCTCTCCTTTTGAGTGAGCCTGCTGCTCATTGTATGGCAAAGATATAGGGGATTTCATAGATTTTTGCTTATAAGCCACTGCTAACTAATACCATTCCACTTCAGGTGATGTAAATGTGGCAAAATGAAGAGTTAATGAGAATGTTGTATCATAGAGGGACATATAAACTATCACTCCAATGTTAATTTGTATACTTCATAACATTGTAGTTTTTAGCAGTAAATCTTAACATTGAGGTTTCTTTTTAATTCTAAGAAATTGACATCCCTCACAAATGTCAGAATTTTTCATTTTATCTTTCAGAAATATACCATGCCAATTTTTACCCCAGGAACCCCTATTTTTGTAGTTGAAAGAATTTTTAGTTCTATATGGATTCTTGAAATATTTAGTATAATACCTGAGCTTATTGCACATGGTCATTCAGTACTAAGATGGGGTGAGGTAGGCACTAAATAACCTTGAAACAGAACAGTTATCAGAGGATCAGTGAAGTCAGATCACTACCAGAGACCACATGCCTCCTCTATAGTGGACCTGAATTTAAATCTAGGAGGTTGTTTTATATTCTGTGCCAAAGGCATTCTTGAGACAGCATCCAGAGATCAACTTTGTACAGTGTTTATGGCTATGACTTCTGAACAAGTGTCACATTCTTAATTTATCTTCTGACTTGTTTTCTCATGTGCTTCATGAGTAATCATGATTATGTTTGGTGTCTTAATTGTATTTTTACTTTCATGTGAAAGTCCTCTTATTGGTGTTAGGTTTTGTACTCAGGACCTCAGTTTATGCTAAACAAACACTCCACCCTGAGTTAAGCGCCCCCAGCTTGGAGAATCAAGGTGTGTGTACACACACACACACACACACAAACACACACGGACATATGGACAGACGTATGTATTGGGAGAATCAGGTCTTTTATAGCTCAGTAGTAGAGTACTTACATAGCATATACAGGGTCCTTGGTTTGATCCCTATTACTGCCAAAAATCCCCCTAAGGGGCCTCCACTTCCCCTTTTAATACAGTTTGGCTAAGTAGCTCAATCTGGTAGGTAACTGGCTGTTCTTCCATACTTGTTTGTACCTTCTTCCCAAGTACTGGGATTACAAGCATGTGCCAATCACAGTCAATCTAAGGCCCTCCTTTTTGTTTAGGTTTTTTTTATGATTGTGACTGGACTTGATGTTACATGTCTGCCTGTATTCCCAACACTGGGGAAGCTGAAGCAGGAAGTTTGAGAATTTGAGGTTAGCCTGGGCTATATAGGAAGATCCAGTCTCAAAAAGAAACATCTTTATTACATTAATAGATACAAACAAAGATTACTCTCTGAAATCTGTTGTTGTAGATTCAAACAAAATAATAACTTTTTCCAACATTTTTATGTTCCTTTGCTCACTACATTGTTGAAATTAGGATATTTAAGATTTTGATAAAGAGAAATACTATATGGCTTATGTAATCTTGGGTTTATGTATCACAAGTTTCTAAGTTTTCTGTGGCACATAAAAATACTTCCTAAAGGTTATCTTTAAGAGAGTTCTTAAAAGAATTCAGGATTATTTTTTTCTGAGTTTGCTTGAAAAACAATTTAGAATAGTAGGTTGTGCTGTGAATGTCACAAGGATAATTATAATACTTCTAATACAAATATGTTTTTTAGTTTCAGTACAAAATGGTTCGATTCATCAAAAAGATGCTGTAAATGATGATGATTTTGAGCCATACTTAAGTAGCCAGACAAATCAGGTAAGTCGTCTGACAGTTTCAGCTTAAGGAAATTTAACTTTTTTTTTAGTATTTGCTGATTTTCAAAGTAGACCTTTTAATTGAGTATGAGACTAATATAACATGAGTTTATTCATGTAATCTGCCTGCATGTTCATGAATAGTAGTTGCAGGTTTTTGATACAGGAGACTTCCTTTAGAGATTATAGATAGCTGATTGAGATTCTAAACTATGAAGTAAATTTTTAAAGGTGAACTTTATTTTCTATATTATGATTAGAAAATTTCAGTATCAAAGCAATCTTTTACTATTGCAGCTGTGTATTTGTAAGTACAGCAAATCAGAAGGGCTGATTAGCCAGAAACTTATTTTTTGAGATAGGGTCTTGGTATATAGCCCTAGCTGATTTGGAATGTCCTATGTAGACCAGGCTGGCCTTGAACTCACAGACATCCTCTTGTTACTGTTTCCTGAGTGCTGGGACT
The DNA here is from genome assembly GCA_009823505.1 of Rhizomys pruinosus. Classification (NCBI taxonomy): domain Eukaryota; kingdom Metazoa; phylum Chordata; class Mammalia; order Rodentia; family Spalacidae; genus Rhizomys; species Rhizomys pruinosus. Next base: position 289,897 of record VZQC01000191.1, on the reverse strand, counting down.
AAAGATGTGTGCCACCACACCCAGCAGCTACAAATTTTTACCTGGATAAGGATTAGTTTGTGCTCCAGATTATTTTATGCATATGAATTTTGCCTACTTGTATGTAAGGGCAGCTGTGTTGCCCTTTGCCTGCTGAGGCCAGAAGAGGGAGTTGGATCTCCTGGAACTGGAGTTATGAATGGTTGTTAGCTACCATGTGGGTGCTAGAGTCAAACATAGGTCCTCTACAAGAGCTTGTAAGTGCTGACCCATCTCTTCAGCCCCAGATGTTTTAATTATTTATTTATTTGTTTGTTTATTTATTGGTCTTTTTGAGACAGGGTCTCCCTGTATCTCTAGCCTTCCTGGAACTCACTATGTATACCAGTCTGGCCTTGAACTCACAGAGATCTGCCTGCCTCTGCCTCCTGAGTGCTGGGATTAAAGGTGTGCACAACCATGTCCAGCTCTGATTTATTTTTAGACCTTCCAATTTGAATTTCATTGACAGTTACTGCAAATTTTAATATAATTTCATAGTAGTAGAGAATGGACTTTATAAACTCTTCTTTTTATTTTATTATTATTACTATTATTTCTTTGGTCTTTTTGAGATAAAGTCTCCCTATAACCCTAGCTGGCCTGGAACTCACTGTGTAGACCAGACTGGCCTCAAACTCACAAACATATGCCTGGCTCTGCCTCCTGAGTGCTGGGACTAAAGATGCCTGGCCATAAACACAGTTATTTTTTGTGGAACTGGAGATTTGGTATATCATTGGTAATTGGTAGCCCTCTGCCCACCTTCTGAGAGTAGAATCTGTGACATCCATGTGCTGTAGATGCTACACAGTTGAGCTCCCTGCCTAATCCCTTATAGCTTTAGAGACTTTATAAATGTAAGTTAAGTGTTAAAAACAGCAAAATAGTGGTATTCAATAGCTACATACCATTTTTGACATCATGTCTATCATTAAAAATCCCTAGCACCCACATGGCAGCTGAGAGCCGTCTTTAGCTCCCAGGAGAGTACGACACCTGACTTCCGTGGCATTGCATGGCATGGGTGCACAAACCTACATGCAGACAGTACATTCATACACATACAAAATAAATAAAATTAAAAAAAAAAACTTAAAAAAATGTGTCATTCATTGCTAGAAATAAGTTTTGAAATAGATTCTCAGCATTCATCAGTTTCATTACAGAGAATATACTGGAGTGAAATTTGTTTTTATTTTAAAAGAGGGGATGGAAAACATTCTGAAATTTTTAACTTAGGACTTTTTTTCTGGTGTGTGTGTGTGTGTGTGTGTGTGTGTGTGTGTGTGTGTGTGTATTTGGTGTTATTAAAATTTTTTTGTTTTTTTGAGACAGAGTCTTACTATGTAGCCCTGGCTGGCCTGGAACTCACAGAGACCTGTTGGCTTCAGCCTCTCTAGTGCTGGGATTAAAGATGTGCACCACTGTGCCCAGCATAATTTACAGTTTTTAAAACTATGAAAGAAAAGGATCTAAATATTCCATGGAACTGAGCAGTGTAGTCAGAACAAAAATTTCTGGTTTGCAGAATATAGAATTACTTTGTAGTTAGAGGTGGTTATGTTCAGCCTGATCTACCTTTTGTTTCTTTCTCTTGGTACTCTTTCTGCTGAATCACATTCCCAGCACACATTGGATAGGAGTGAGTAAATGAGGAAGAGTAAAAACTGATAGAATTTGTTAATTCTATGATGAGCTGCTCTTAAAAGAATGAGAAAACTGATTTCAAGTTTATGTAACTAAACTTTACGAATATATCCCTGAAAAGTAGACTTATTTTTTTTAAGTGAAGTCTTTCAGTTTTTTTTTAATTTTATTTATTTTTATGTGTATGAATGTACTGCACCCGTGTCATGCAATGCCACGGAGGTCAGAAGAGGGCGTCGGATTCCTCTGGAACTGGAGTTAAAGACGGTTCTCCCCGGGAACTGGAGTTAAAGACGGTTCTCAGCCACCATGTGGGTGCTGGGGATTGAACCCGGGTCCTCTGCAAGAGCAGTCGGCGCTCTTAACTGCTAGGCTATCTCTCCAGCCCCAAAGTAGACTATTTTTGTTAGGAAATATAGTACAAATTTTAAATATAATTTTAAAAATTGCCTCATACCACCAGTTAACATATTTTATGGTTCTGTTTCCCACCTTCTTTGAGGAATTTTTATATTACAAAATGTAGTAAATATTCTTAAATGGCTTCCAAGGGACACAGTGGTAGTGCAGGTCTGTATACCTAAAATCTCACCACTCAGGAGTCGAAGGAGGATCCCTAGTTCTAGGCAGCTTGCACTACAAAGTGAGATAGATGTTGTCTCAAAAAAAAGTTTCCATGATCAGATTAAATTTTCTTAAGAAATTTTAGTGTACTATAAGTTTGGGAATTGCTACCCATAGGAATAATCTGTGTTCTGTTTGCTAGCATACTTCACTTTACATTTGTGACAGGTTTTTGTCAGGATTTTTGGCATTCTGCAGTTTCTTCAGGACCTGCTTACAGATACCAGGGGAGAGTTTTCTGGATTCCACCTATGTGACGGCTTTCTGCTTTTTATCTGCCCTGTATATTTTAATTCTTTATCAGATTTCACTTGTAATAGAGTGTCTGAAAACAATTACTAAACACCTTGTTGTGTGTGATGCAAATTGAAACCAAAACTCTGGATGCTAAAACACTCCACCACCAACCTATATCTTCCAAACCCTAGAATACCAGTATTGTGTGTTTTTGAGACAGCATCTCAGTATTACAAACATGAGGACATTATTTCAAATCCATAGCTCCAAAAATAATTGTCAAAGATGGCAGTTCATTTCTGTTATCTATGCTTTTGGTGACAGAAAATGGAGGATTCTTGGAGTTGCTTGTGTCTCAGGAAGTGGTAGATCTGGATTTTAAGCTCAGGCTGGCCTTGAATTCATGATTTTCCTGCCTCAGCTTCCTGAATACTGGGATTATGGGTGTGCTTCACTGTTTTGTAGACTCCTCAAGTTATTTTTTAGAGAATATGAACATCAAATGAATTCATGTTACTTTGGGTTGGAAACATTTGTAAGGGATTTACTTTATTGTGCTGTGTAAATGGAAGATTTAAAATTTTAGATTTATGATGTCTTAGCAGGTACAATCATATCCTTCTCTTGTGGGTTTGGTTCCCAGCATTGCCCCCTACATGGTGGCTCCAAGCACCTGTAACTCCAGTTCCAGGGCCTTCAGTGCCCCCTTTTCTGGCTGGTGCAGGCTGTCCCTCATGTGCACATAAACTCACGAAGGTACATACACATAAAAGCAATGAATAACTCTTTAAAACTTTAACTCACACTTTTTTGTGTTTTGGCAGTCCTGGGGTTTGAACTTAGGGTTTTGGCCATGCTAGGCAAGTGTTTCAGTACTGAACAATTCCCCAGTCTTTACCCATAATATTTGAATCAGTATATTCATGTCCTGTTTGAAGGGGAATTTTTGATTGCAGGACAGTGTATTCTACTTCTCTGTGCTACTACTAAGATTTTAAAAGTTAGTTGTCTTTCCATACTATCTTTTTTTTTTTTTTTTTTTGTCTTTTTGAGACAGGGTCTCCCTTTAGTCCCAGCTGGCCTGGAGTTTGCTTTGTAGACCAGGCTGGCCTTGAACTCACAGAGGGATCCGCCTGCCTCTGCCTCCTGAGTGCTGGGATTAAAGGCGTGTGCCACCACGCCCAGCCTCCATTCTATCATTTTGATCACTTAGCAAGGTGCAGTAATAGAATAGAAAACTAGGTTTGTTGTTTACAAAAGTCAACTGAAATCTTAAAGGTAAGTGCTATAAGAATTTAAGTAATTCAGAATTACTTAGCTAAAATATGAAATTTAAAAGAAATGTAACTGTTCAAGATGGTTGCTGTTTTAGTGAAAGCTAAATTTGTTGCTAAAATATCTCAAGTAATCATGATTAACAAGCTTTAAAGTTAGTTAAACTTACAAAAATCTACCCAGAGAAAAAAATTAAGTTAAACATAAAAGAGCAGTTTAGTGGAAATTCAGCTAGAGATCCATTGTACTTTTTTTTTTTTTTTTTTTTTGAGAGAGAGGGTCTCCCTGTAGCTCTAGCTATCCTGGAACTTACCAGGCTGGCCTTGAACTCACAGAGATCCACCTGCCTCTGCCTCCCAAGTGTTAGGATTAAAGGTGTGCACTACCAAGCCTGGCTCCATTGTACTTAAGATTTGTTTTTATTTTTGTGTTATGTGTGTCTGTGTGAATGTATGCTATGGATGCCCATGGAGGCCAGAGGAAGGTGTTGGGTACTCCAGAGCTAGAGTTAGTTGGGGTTGTGAGATGCCTGACATGGGTGCTTGGAAGTGAACTCAAATCTTCTCAAAGAGGAGGAAGAGCTCTTAACTGCTAAGTCATCTCTTCAGTCCCATATATTGTACTTTTAGAATTAATGTCATCTAATTGTAAATGAACCATTTGGTGGGGAAAGTGTTTAATACCTTTGGCTAATGATTTAAATTGTTTTCATATCAAATTTAAGATTGTGTTTCTGATCTTTCCAGCATATTTCAATTTCATGGTCTTCACTTTATTTGGGGGGGGGCACTTTGTTGGGAATCTAACTTAGATAATTTATTCACTACAGTTCTTCAGCATAATTTGTTGATTGATTCCAAGATTATGGAATAATAATAAAAACCATAACTATGGTTCTCTTGCCTTTGTTAAAGATGCCATGTAACATGCAAATAAGTTTAAAGAAGAAATTAGAATACTAATGTGGTCAATATTGGGGTTTGGTATTTCTGGGTTCTTGTCCTTTTATCAACAGAATTAATATTGAAGCCCACAGATTTTCTAAAGTAGCAAGGAAATAATATTTATAGTGAAGCCATAGAAAAGATCAGAGGCCCTGGGAATGGTGACACAGGGCCTTGATCCCAGGCAAAGGCGAGTTGCACCCTGTGAGTTGAGACTAGTCAAGGGTACGCAGTGAGACCGTATCTCAAGACAAACATCTGCATACAGGTCCAGGGAGCAGTGGACCATGTAAGTGAAGATATTCAAGAGTCTTAGGTTAGAGCCTGGGGTCTCTTTTTGTGAGGTCTAAAGGAAGAAGGGTTGCTGGTTGCTCGGGGGTATAGTTTGGGTGGTTCTATATTTGGCAGATTAGGTCACATAATTTTTCTGCTCTGCATGTTCTTTCATACAATGCATATGATTTTAGTCACCTATACTCAGTTATGCATAGGTATAAAATGGTAAATAGGGGATTCATCCTAAAAGTTCACTTGAAGATACAGTTTTGCCTTACTGCTCATGTACCCCAAACCAGTTCAGGCTAGATTTGCCCTTCTGCCCTCTGACCAGAATGCATAGGGAATGCTTTTGAATAACATCTGTCTGACATTGATATTAGAAGAGAAATTTACCAATTATCCAGAGAGGTATGTTCATGTAGGCTTATGCAGGTGGGGCTCCAAAGTTGTTAGGTGTGTTGTTCCTAGAGGGGTGTGTGTATAGTGTGGTCAGGTAGTGGAACTCAGTGCTTCTGAGTGCATTAGGAGAAGAGGAGTATGTGTTTAATCCAAACCAGGGATAGTCCCTAGTTCCTAAAACAATGCCCTGTGTTTGTCTGTTTAACTTGAGATTTGGAGAAATAATTACATTTGAATTCTTCTGTGCTTTTATATCATATGTTCTTTGATTCTCTTATGTCTGCCTCTTGGTGTGATTTCCTTGACATTTTAATAACTTCCATTCTACACTACAAAAATTTGAGACTGATTGTGTCATTGTCATTGTTTAAAAAAACAAAACAAAGCCTGTCAGATCTGGTGGCGTGGTCCTGTAATCCCAGCATTGAGGAGGCAGGTGGCCTTAAATTCAAGGTGAGTCTGTGCTCCATATTGAAGTCGAGGTTAGCCTATGCTATGTACCAAAACTGTGTCTCCAAAAAGTAAAGAACAAAATTAAAATACATACAAACAGCATCACAGTTTCATAGGAATCATGGGGCTGGAGGGATGGCTCAGTGGTTAAAAGTACCGGTTACATTTCCAGAGGACCCTAGTTAATTTTCCAGCATTCATGTGGTACCTAACAACAGTCCCTAACTCCAGTTCCAGGGGATCCGATGCCCTCTTCTGACCTCTGCAGGCATTGCATGACATGGGTATACTTATATACTTGCAGGCAATATGCTCATATACTAACGTTATGATTCAAAAATTAGGAAGAGTTTCGTTTATTTGGTTCTCTGATTAGGTACCAGATATGTTGGATCATAGATGTATGCTACCGTTTGGAATTTGGAAGTCAGGAGTGCTTCAGGTGCCCCCCACCACCACCCTCCCTCCGGCTTTTTGAGCCTGTAGCCCCAGCTATCCTGGAACTCACTGTGTAGACCAGGCTGGACTTGAACTCACAAAGTTCCACCTGTCTCTGCTTACTGAGTGCTAGGATTAAAGGCCTGCCACCATGCTCAGCTTTCAGGTTCTTTTTTCTTTTTTTTTATCAGGTTCTTTTTTAAAAACATTATTGATTTTTATGTGTATGAGTGTTTTGCTTACATACACCACATGTATGCAGTGCCCACAGAAACTGGAAGAGGGTGTCAGATCTCCTGGAACTTGAACTTGAGTTAACAGATGGTTGTTAGCCACCACCTGTTGATCCTCTGCAAGAGTAGTCAGTGCTCTTAACCACTAACCCAACTAGCGCTATAAGTCTGGTGTTTGTTTTGTTTTGTTTTGTTTTTTGAAGGACTAGAATGGAGCTTTATAATTTGTAGAATCATTCAAGGTAAAAAAAAAAATAACTAGTCTGTATTCTCACAAGATCAATACTATTGAGGTTTGTTTTATTTTATTATTATTATTATTATTATTATTATTATTATTATTGAGACAGGGTCTCCCTGGCCTGGAACTCTATATGTAGACCAGGCTGGCCTTGAACTCATAAAGATCCGCCTGCCTCTGCCTCCCATGTGCTAGGATTAAAGGTGTGCACCACCATGCCCGGCCAAAGTTGATTTTTTTTTTTTTTAGACTTAATTTATATAGATAGTAAGTTCCCTAGACTAAGATTGTTACCTCATGTCTGTTTTCGCTGTTAGATTCATGAAATTGTTCTGTGGTGCCCCTCCAAAGGCTGGAGAACATTGTTTATTTTTTTAATTTTTATTTATTTATTTTCTATGTGTATGAATGTACTGTCTGCATGTAGGTTTGTGCACCCGTGTCGTGCAATGCTGCGGAGGTCAGAGAGTGTCGGATTCCCCTGGAACTGGAATTCTGGAATTGGAGTTACAGACGGTTCTTAGACGCCGTGTGGGTGCTGGGGATTGAACCCGGGTCCTCTGCAAGAGCAGTTGGAGCTCTTAACTGCTAGGCTATCTCTCCAGTCCCCAGGAGAACATAGTTAAGTGGCAAAGTACTACATGCAAGAGAACCAGGTGTTCAAGGTCCAGCCCACAAAAATGCCAATATAAGTTTGTGACAGTAATATATCAGATATAACTTGGAACTCATTTTCAACTTTTTAAAGAGCTTATTGTGAAAAACTTAAGTCTTTTACTATCACTATGCTTGCTGTGTGTATATATGTGTGCACACATTGCAAGGAATACCAAGTAATTCTACCACTGACACCCTAAGACACTTAAAAACTATTTGTGACATCTCCCAACTGTTGCCATCTACCCATTGTATGTGGGAAACTTAATGCAGTATGCTGTCTTTTAAAATGATTTTGATTCTCTCGGGTGTGGTGGTGCACACCTTTAATCCTAGCACTTGGGAGGCAGAGGCAGGTGGATCTCTGTGAGTTCAAGGCCAGCCTGGTCTACTGAGTGAGTTCCAGGACAGCTGGAGCTACAGGGAGACCCTGTCTTGAAAAGACAAAAAAAAAAAAAGATTTTGATTCTCTACAGTAAACTTCAGAACCACATGAAGGCTACAACTCTATTACATTAACTCTTAACAAAGACCTACTTAATGTGTCGTTTGTTACTGCCTAAAGAAAACCCTGAAGGGCTGGGGATAGAGCTCAGTTATTAGAGTGCCTGACTTATGCATAAAGGGCCCGATTGGTTCTCCAGCACAACATAAGCCAGATGTGCTGGTGTATGCCTACAGTCCCAGCAGACGAAGGCAGGAAGACCAGAATTTAAGATCATCTCTGGTTACATTTCAAGTTTGAGCCAACCTACTGTATGTGAGACCTTGTCTCTAAAAAGCAAGAGGGTCTGGAGAGATGGCTCAGTGGTTACAAAGTCCTCTGTTCTTGCAGAGGACTCAGGTTTGGTTCTCAGCACCCACATGGCAGCTAACATCTGTTGAAAAGTTTAGTTCCAGGGGATCCTGTACTCTCTTCTGGCCTTCACAGGCACTGCACAACATGAGTAATACATGTAGGAAATACACATAAAATATTTTAAAGCTGGGTGTGGCCTTTAATTCCAGCACTCAGGAGGCAGAGGCAGGCAGATCTCTGTGAGTTCAAGGCCAGCCTGGTCTACATAGTGAATTCCAGGCCATCTGGGGCTACAGGGAGACCCTGTCTCAAAAACAAAATGAAACAACTACAACAAAAAAACAAATGTGCTGGAGAGATGGCTCAGCAATTAAGAGCATGGGCTGGTCTTGCAGAGGACCCAGGTTTGGTTTCCAGCACCCACATGCCAGCTAACAATCCTGTAGCTTTGGCTCCAGGGTATTAGATGTGCTCTTCTGACTCTGCTTACATACAATGAATGCATGCAATACACTCATACACGTAAAATAAAAATAAAATATTAAAAAAAAATGAGGTCAGAGATTATATAAGTGAGGGAGGAAACATGCTGACAGAATGCATAGGAATAGCAGGAGGGATTCATTAGGAGAAAAAACAGCTAGGGAGAAGGGGAGAAAATACAGCAGAGCAGAGCACCTACATTCAGAGATGCCGTGATGAAGCCCATTACGAACGGGAAACTACAGTTAACATCTGTTACTCATTTCCAAATGGCTAACGGTAAAAATTAAGTGTTTACATAATAGGAAATGTGAAAAATACTTGTGATGATAGTTTAACTAGCTTGATATCTCCATAAATTGTAATGCTACTTTAAACTCAATAAATTTGTCCAATTGTAAACTTCCAGTTCATTAAAAAAAAAAAAAAGCTTTAACATGCTCTGAGATAGAATATAAAAATTAAACTCAAAAAGGGGAAAATAAATGAAAAATGGTCTATATCTAGACATTGGCTTTGGTTACATAGGTGCACTAGAATTCCATATATTATATGTAAATTTTAAAAGTTATATGTAAATTTTACCTTTAAAAATAAACCACTCATGCTAAGCACACTCTGGAGGCACAGGCTGGTGGATCTTTGTGAGTTCAAGGCCATTCTGGTCTACATAGCGAGCTCCGGGCTAGCCCAGGCTTACATAGTGAGAGACCCTGACTCAGAAAAAAATGTGTAAGCTTATATGACAATATTTCAGGCAGGGTGCTCAGGAGAAATGCAAGACTCAGTGTATACTTAGTGTTTGAAAATTGTCCCCATACTAAGGGGGGAGGGAGAAAAATAAAAATTTTCCATTGAGAACTTAAGTAGGAGCCTGGGAGAGAAGATCTGGCTTCAGCTGGTATTGTACAATATGGGTGCACTTATATACTTTCAGGCCATATACTCATCCACATAAAATAAAAATATTAAATGTTTTAGTCAGAGGCAGGCAGATCTCTGTGAGTTCAAGGACAGCCTGATCTCTACATAGTGAGTTCCAGCCCATCTGGAGCTACAGGGAGACCTTGTCTCAAAAAAAAAAAAAAAAGGTAAATGTTTTTAAGAAATCAGACCTAAAAGCAAAGATTAAGAAATATTCAATCAAATTTTTATTTTAGTCTGTGTTTGGTTTTTAAGTTACTTTAGTTTTATTCAGTTGTATTTAGAGAATCAGAATCATTTCAAAATAAGTTTTCAAGGGAAATTCTGAGTATTTTTAAAATTTATTTTGAGGGGCTGGAGAGATGGCCTAGCGGTTAAGAGCACCGACCGCTCTTACAGAGGACCCGGGTTCGATCCCCAGCACCCACATGGCGGCCGAGAACCGTCTGAAACTCCAATTCCAGGAGAACTCCAGTTCCAGGGGAATCCGATACCCTCTTCTGACCTCCGCGGCGTTGCACGACACGGGTGCACACACCTGCATGCAGACAGTACATTCGTACACATACAGAAATAAAAATTTAAAAAAAAATTAAAAAAATAAAATTTATTTTGAATCTTTTTGCATTTCACAGAAATCATTACAGTAGTTTTTATATTGGCTTGTAACAATTTGGGATATTTGTTCATTAATAGAATTTTCTGTTTTTAATTTTGGACAGTGCCTAAATACACAAATACTTAATATTCAGACTTTAATTATAATTTTCCAAAAAGATATTTTTAAGAGAGTTCTGTTTTCTAAATTGAAAATTTTCATACTTGTAACCTCAACACTTGGAGGATTGTGGTGCCCAGACCAGGCTGAGAATGTGAAGTGAAAGCTTAGCTTTGGATGCATCGTGACACCTTGTCTCACCAGAGCAACAACAGAAAATTTTAAGTGCATAGCATAAAATACATAAGGACAAACAGTTTGATACTATGTACAGTTAGTAAATAATAATAGGTTCCCCCTTAAGGCCTGTGCTCTCTCCAGCCATTAGTTTTGACCAGGTATACAGTACCTGGCAGGAATTCCTTCTGTAGAATGTGCCTCAGCTTCAAGCAGAAAGTTGTTTATATCCATATACTCACACCATATTGCACCCAAGAACACCTTGCCTGGCAGGTTGATAGAGCTCACACGGTCTATATTTGGGTAAGCATTTCCCTCTCAGCAGCCTGCCTAGCACTTTTCTGGCACTATGAAAGTTAACCAGGGAGGAAAGTTCTAGTTCAATTCCATCCTGATGTCTCTGTGTGCCTCAACCAAAGTATGTGATGTCTTCAGCAGCAGGGTCTTACCTAGTTTTGGTGATCAACCAATGTCAATGGCAGCTGTAATGTTTTGTGGTCCTCTGGAGCCAGGTGATGCAACTCACAAAGAGGTATCCTACATTTAGCACTGAAATTTTCATTTAATAACCTATGACTTATGGAAATACTATTAAGATAAACAGTATATTTTGTTGTAATTCCTTTTCAGTATGGTAGAGCAAAACAAAAATAATACTGCATCCTGATATAAGCATATTGATTTATTTTTCATCCTAGAATGTAGTGTTTCTCTATTTTTTTCTTAATGAAAGTACAAAATTTAAGTGGTGAATTGGATTCTATCATATCATAATTTAATTCCTCTTTTTAACATATTTCAGATTATTCAAACCCTAAATGTAAGTTTTTAGTGTATCAGTTACTTAAAATATAGTTGCTTGTAAGTTATAATTTTGTGCCAGCAAAGCTTATTAGCATTTTGTAAAAATTACATTTTTATGTTAGTATAGAAAATGTTAAAAAAAAGAAAATGTGACACTTCAAACAGAAATAATCCCTGTTGTACTAAAGAATAATCCCTATTGTATTCTTCTGCTTCCCTCCTGAAGACTGAGTCCATGAATAGTTTATGTTTAAAAATTACTCATCTATAGATTGACGTAGTGGCACATGCTTATAATCGCAACACTTAATGCAGAAGCAGGAGGATTGTGAGTTTGAGGACAGTCTGCTATATAGTGAGTTTGAGGACAGTCTGCTATATAGTGAGTTTGAGGACAGTCTGTTGTATAGTGAGTTTGAGGCCAGCTGTGCTGCAGGACTATCTTGAGGGGAGGTGGGTATTCATCTGCAGATATTTCTGCTAAGATTGGGCTTGAAACTTCAATTTTGTTTATGTAGAATAGGCACATCTCTTTCATTTACTTAAAACTTACTAATTTTTCAGCTTTTTCTCTTCTCATTTTAAGAGAACATTTCACTACTGATTGTGGTCTTTCTGTTTTGCAGAGTAACAGCTATCCACCAATGTCAGATCCGTATATGCCTAGTTACTATGCTCCATCCATTGGATTTCCATATTCTCTTGGGGAAGCAGCATGGTCCACAGCTGGAGACCAGCCTATGCCATATCTGACAACTTATGGACAAATGAGTAATGGAGAACATCATTATATACCGGATGGTGTTTTTAGTCAACCTGGGGCATTAGGAAATACCCCTCCATTTCTTGGTCAACATGGATTTAACTTTTTTCCTGGTAATGCTGATTTCTCTACATGGGGGACAAGTGGATCTCAGGGACAATCAACACAAAGTTCTGCTTATAATAGCAGTTATGGCTATCCACCTAGTTCTCTTGGGAGAGCTATTACTGATGGACAGGCTGGATTTGGCAATGATACTTTGAGTAAGGTGCCTGGCATTAGTAGTATTGAGCAGGGCATGACTGGACTGAAAATTGGTGGTGACCTGACAGCTGCAGTGACAAAAACTGTAGGTACAGCCTTGAGCAGCAGTGGTATGACTAGCATTGCAGCCAGTAACGTGCCGCCTGTTAGCAGTGCAGCACCTAAACCAACTTCTTGGGCTGCTATTGCCAGAAAGCCTGCCAAACCTCAACCGAAACTTAAACCCAAGGGCAATGTGGGAATTGGGGGCTCTGCTGTGCCACCACCTCCTATAAAACACAACATGAATATTGGAACTTGGGATGAAAAGGGGTCAGTGGTAAAGGCTCCACCAACCCAACCAGTTCTGCCTCCTCAAACTATAATCCAGCAGCCTCAGCCATTAATTCAACCACCACCATTGGTGCAAAGCCAACTGCCTCAACAGCAGCCTCAGCCACCACAACCACAGCAGCAACAAGGACCTCAGCCACAGGCCCAGCCTCACCAGGTGCAGCCTCCACAGCAGCAGCTGCAGAATCGCTGGGTAGCTCCTCGGAATAGGGGAGCCGGCTTCAACCAGAACAATGGAGCGGGCGGTGAAAACTTTGGTTTAGGTGTTGTACCTGTCAGTGCTTCACCTGCTAGTGTAGAGGTGCATCCAGTGCTGGAAAAGCTAAAGGCCATAAACAACTATAATCCCAAAGACTTCGATTGGAACCTGAAAAACGGACGTGTGTTTATAATTAAGAGCTACTCTGAGGATGACATACATCGTTCCATCAAGTACTCTATCTGGTGTAGTACTGAGCATGGTAATAAGCGTTTGGATGCAGCTTACCGTTCCCTAAATGGGAAAGGCCCACTCTATTTACTCTTCAGTGTGAATGGAAGTGGACATTTTTGTGGAGTAGCTGAAATGAAGTCTGTTGTGGACTATAACGCATATGCTGGTGTCTGGTCTCAGGATAAGTGGAAGGGAAAATTTGAAGTTAAATGGATCTTTGTCAAAGATGTTCCCAATAACCAATTACGACATATTCGCTTAGAAAATAATGACAACAAACCAGTAACCAATTCAAGGGACACTCAAGAAGTACCCCTAGAAAAAGCAAAGCAAGTGCTTAAAATAATTGCTACTTTCAAGCATAGCACCTCAATCTTCGATGACTTTGCACATTATGAAAAGCGTCAAGAGGAGGAGGAAGCCATGCGAAGGGTAAGCATAAATATGGTGATTTTTGTGTGAACTTAACTTAAAAACTGCTGGGGGGTGAGAATCTGTGGTCTGTGCTCTGTCTGAGTTCTTTCCTTTTCAGGGGTACCCTCACACTGAATTTGTTTCTTGCCTGTTTATATTCCTCATTTAGTCTTGTGGTTGGCAAAAGCTAAATGAGTTCTGCTAAACAACTTGTAACTGATAGGAGCTATAATCATGTCTTTCTCCTGTTGTTCTGGAGACCAAACCCAGAACCGTGCACATAATAGGCAAGCAGCCTGCCATGTATGCCCACTCTTCTAGTCACTAGTCTTAGATGTTAGTTTTATGAGAAAATATATTTAAAATTTGAAGCAAATTGTTTTCAAATAAGTTTGACTGTTGCTTGTTTTTTTTTTTTTTAAATATAAAACTGGTAGTATATAATTTGTAGGGCTGAAACACTTGTAACAAAATAGAGTAAGGGTTTGACATTAGAAAGGTAGATTAGATTTAGGAGGACCTGGCCTTTGGAATTAGATTCTGTAGCATTTGATTTTCTCATTTTGTTATTTCACCTTCTGTGAGGTTCAGAGAGACTTCCTGAATTTAATATATTTGTATTATATTGGCCAGAATTTGATCACAAGACAGGCTTGAGATGTTTTCTCTTGTGAACTACAACAGAAAATTGGGTCTGAGTTTTAAAAAGAACGGAGATGGATAGGCAACAAACATAACACAGTACATTGAAGTTTCTTTTGAAAACAGGCAAGAGTGGAGCTAGAAACTTTTTCAGTACAAAGAACATTGGCCACTATGGATAGCCCTGTGGGAAAGTTAATATTAAAGCAGAGACTTAACTATGAAAAATGTTAATGATTCATTTCTTTGTATGAATTTAAGTATCTTGTGACTTTTTCGTTTGTGTGCAGCGGAGAAAACTGCTTCAAATTATCCTTCAGTGGTGAATTCTGTTGATAATGATTTGCAGTAGTAGTTTCCAAACCTTAAGCTTCATAATTTTTTTTTTTTTTGAGTGTTTCTTAAAAACACACTCCTTGCTGTATATTATGGTAAGGACCTTAGTGTACGTTTCTGAAAGCATTCCAGGTGATTTTGGTTCCTGTGTTTGCTGTACTGAATCGTTAGAAACTTTGAAGTGATGCAGATTGCTGTTTATAGCTCTGTAGAACTGTTTCAGTGAATTGCTGGAATATAGTTAAGAGTTTTCTTCTAGTTAGTACGGAAGAGAGGAAGATCTGAGGATCAGGTTACCTAGCAAGTTTTTGGCCTTAGTGGCTCAGTAAACGGTCAGATTTTAATTGCTAACAAAAAATAGTGCATTCGGAGAAATATTGGGAATATTAAATATGGGATGCAGGTAAAGATATCATTTCAGGATGTGCTTATTTTAAGATACCTTTGAGAAATGTAAATAGGGACCTCCTAGATTTAGGCAGTTAAGAGATATGTATGAGTCAGATTAAGAGATGCGTGAATCAGACTTGGAAACCTTCTGTTCTTAAACAGCTGACTCTTGAAGTTGGATGAGATTTAGAAGAAAAAGATAAATGGCAAGGAAATAGCAACTTTTCTTCTACCACCTTATATGTCTTCTTACTTCTCTTTCCTACCCAGGCTGAAAATTAGTCCCGGTTTCAGTGTTTTACTATATAGCTGCCTCAGTGGCCTTCACAATAGTGATCTTCATGATAGCTGCACCTGTGTGGTATGCACAACAGTCAGAAAACATTGATGTGTGTGTGTCTGTGTGTAGTTTTTATTTTATTTGTATGAGTGTTTTGCCTGCATGCATGCAAGTACCCTTGGTGCAGTCTGCCTGTAGAGGCCAGAAGAGGGCATTAGATATCCTGGAGTGAGTTACAGGTGGTGGTTAGCTGCTACATTGTGGGTGCTGGGAACTGAACCTAGGTCCTCTGCTCTTAACCATCTCTTCAGCTCCAAATGATATCTTTACTATATTCAGCAGTACTTTTAGGATAGGTTAATTATAACCTGGCTGCTCTGGAACTTGCTATGTAGATCAGGCTGGTCTAGAACCCATGGAAATCTACTTGCCTCTGTCTCCTGAGTGCTGAGATTAAAGTTATGAACCACCCTGCCCAGCCTTAGTGTAATAGGTTTTCTCAAAGCCCTTCTGGAGTGAAAAAATGAATGTCTTTTGGCTATCATAAGTGAACAGGTATTTTGTTGAGTGTAGAATTCTTGTCAGTTTTTTTCACTTAAAATATCGTAGACTTTGCTTTGTTTTCTGTTATGGAGAAGTAATATAACTGGCCTCACTTAGCATAAAATATTTTGCAATTTATGTTGTACTTGTCAACCCCGATCTCTTACTTTGGTTAATACCTCATTGCATGGATATATTGTTTTGTTTATCCTGCTGTTGAAAGATATTTATTTTATATATTTTTTTATTTTATTATTTTTATTTTATGTATATTGCTTGCATGTAATGTGAGTGTACCTGCATCAGACACTGTTGAGGAAGTCAGAAGAGGGCCAGAACCCCTGGAACTGGAGTTAATGGACTGTTGTTAGCTGCTGGGATTCAAGCCCTGGTCTTCTGCAAGGACAGCCAGTGCTCTGAACCACTGAGCCATCTCCAGCCCCTATTTTTTTTTTTTTTAAATCATTCAGTAAAGTTTACTTAACTTCAGAGTGTACAGCTTTCAGTCTTAACAAGTGTAGATTGGTATATTCCACCATCATAGTTAGGATACAGAACATTGTTCCGTAAACTTCCAAAACTTCCTCCTTGTGTCCTTTCAGCTTACATCATTCTGCCATGACTTTGGTGGTTACTGGTTGTGACTCCTGTTTTGTTAATATGTTCTTTTGGGAAAGAAAGAACCCCTTTCCAAACAAGTTATCATGTAGATCAGGCATTTGCTCCAGAACAGGTACTGTTCCCTGCCCCTCCATAACTCCTGGTGCTGGTTGCATTACATCCTTACTGATAAAGGATAGAAATGAGAGTTATGCTGCAAGTTTAGTCACTCGTCAGCCTGAGGAGAGTTAGTTTCAAAACAAAACAAAACAAAAACCCCACCAGTACTGTGAACACTGCCAAGTATTTGAGTTTGAAACCACTCAGTTAAGAAATCAGTTCACCTAGGCGTGGTGGCGCACGCCTTTAATCCCAGCACTCGGGGAGGAAGAGGAAGGCAGATCTCTGTGAGTTCAAGGCTAGCCTGGTCTACAGAGCTAGCTCCAGGCCAGCTGGGACTAAAGGGAGACCCTGTCTCAAAAAAAAAAAAAAAAAAAGCAAGCAGAAAGAAATTAGTTCTCCAGCCTTTTGAGAATAACTGGTTACCTCATGAGGTATCATGTATCCTTGTCCAGTTGTTTTCCTGTGGTGTTAGCCCTTATCAAGGTAGAATTTGTAGGTTTTTCATTTGCACATCTCCTCTGTGAAATGCTTGTTTGCATTTGAGCTTTTCAAAAGCAAAGATTGTTTCAAGAAACATTGGCATCTATCTCAGTGTAGGAGAATGTGCACACTTGCCTGCATGCTGTGTGATCACAAATCAGTGGCATTTTGTTAGGATTTCTTTTACTCAGGCTTTAAGATTTGTTTTATCTCACTTTTTTTTTTTTAATTTTATTTTTGTATGTGTATGAGTGTACTGTCTGCATGTAGGTTTGTGCACCCCTGTCGTGCAATGCCACGGAGGTCAGAAGAGGGTCTCGGATTCCCCTGGAACTGGAGTTCTTCTGGAATTGGAGTTACAGATGGTTCTTAGCTGCCATGTGGGTGCTGGGGATTGAACCCGAGTCCTCTGCAAGAGCAGTCGGTGCTCTTAACCGCTAGGCTATCTCTCCAGCCCCTAAAATTTGTTTTAATAAAAGTAATTGTCGTTGTGTCTTCCTAATATATTTAACTGAAAAATCTCAAAGCTTTTGATAGACTTCACATTCTCCTTAGCTCTGTCTTCTAGACGGGGTAAAGTCAGATTGCTAGACAAGATGCAAATTGTACTAATTATAAAAAAGGTTAAAAACTATCAAAAGATGCTTTATAGGAGTTTTCTTTCATGTTTTTAATTGAATTTTTGTGATTTTTGTTTTTTTTTGGAGCGGGGGTGGTTTGCATTTTTGATACAGGGTTTCTCTGTGGCCCCAGCTGGCCTGGAACTCATTGTGTAGACCAGGCTGTCCTTGAACTCAGAGATCCACCTGCCTCTGCCTCCCAGTGCTGGGATTAAAGAAGTGTGCCACCACGCCTGGCTGTGATTTTCATACAGCTTGATGGCATTTTAGATTTGCTCTCTTCTCCTCACCTCCCCAACTGCCACTCTCATATATGTATATAATGTATAAAATGTGGTCTATAGAATATGATTTGTGGGCCAGGCATGGTGGCGCACGCCTTTAATCCTAGCACTTGGGAGGCAGAGCCAGGTGGATCTCTGTGAGTTCAAGGCTAGCCTGGTCTACAGAATGAGTTCCAGGATAGCTGGAGCTACAGGGAGACCCTGTCTCAAAAAGACAAAAGAAAAAGGAAAAAAAAGGATTTGTGTCCCCCAATGTCCTTCAGTGGGAATCTATCCACTGGGCCCACCATGAGTGCCTGATGCAAAAAGATGGAAAAAGGGGGGTAGGGTGCTTCATGAATTTGCAACAGAGTTTATACATTTTATTTTATTATTTTATTTTTTTCAGACAGGGTCTCTCTGTAGTAGCTGCAGCTGGACTAGAACTTTGTATGTAGACCAGGCTGGCCTTGAACTCACAGAGATCTTCCTGCCTCTGCCTCCTGAGTGCTGGGATTAAAGGGATACACCAGGAGTTTATATATTTTATAATTCAGGAATATATACCTAAATAACCTTCTCAGATACTCCAAAAAATAAATACAAGAATGTACTGAGAAGCTGGGCTACTGCTGGGAAGCTGGGTGTGGTGGTGCATGGTGCACTCCTTTAATCCAAGCACTTGGGAGGTAGAGGCAGGCTGATTTCTGTGAGTTCAGGCCAGCTTGGTCTACATAGCAAGCTCCAGGACAGCCAGATCTACAGGGAGACCCTGTCTCACAAAAGGCCGACTAAGTAAGTAAGTAAGTAAGTAAGTAAGTAAGTAAGTAAAAGAACGCTACTGGGGACACAGTCATAAATAGTAGAACACTAGAACAATTCAAATGGCCAAATAACAATGGTGCTCTAGTCTTTGAGCAGAATGGCCTGACTGCAGCTCAGTCAGGAGTGTGGGTGAATGTTTTATTTTTTTACCTTTTAATCTGTAATTTAAGTTTACTTGGAGGAATAGTTTGTACAATGCTCATACCTTTTGTTCAGATTTATCTGTTGCTGACGTCCAATTGATTTACTTTTTTTTTAACCTCTTGATAGTAATTGTATTTATTGTGGCATAGCTCTCTCCTACACAGTATAATTGTGTTTGCTAAGAAGGAATTATCTTACATAGCTACCGTGCTCTTGTCAGTTGATCTAGAGTCCATCTTTTTCACTAATAGAGCATATAGTTTGTGACATAAGTTTAGAAGTGTTACATTAACTAGACTTCAAATTTTTGCCTTCCCAAAGCTTGGGAGGATTTTTTTATTCCTGTGGTTTTATTAGATTTCATAGTTGTAAAGTTCACATTTAGCGTCATTCACTTCTTCCCTCCCCTTGGCTCTGCACACTAGGTGAGCTCTGTAACCCTAGGCCACATTCCCATTGTAGTTTTTTTGAGCTACAGTCTGAGGGCTGATCTTGAACTTGGTGTGTAACCCAGGCTAGCCTCAATTCATCATGATCCTCTTGTACGCCTCCCAAATTGTGAGATTACTATTATACTTTACCACACCCAGTTTTTCTTTATAGTACTGAGACTACTGTCTTCCCTTGTCATCACTGGATTTTTAAAAAATTTATTGATTTTTCTCTCTTCTGATTATTTTGGCACTGGGAGTTTTCCAACTAGCTTTTCTAGGTAACAAGACTCCTGTGAGGAGTCAGATTTGCATATTCTATCTACATGCACAGAGTGTCAGGCCTCTGCTTCAGAACGAGGAGTTGGGTGAAATTTGAAATGGCAGGAGAAATCTTGCCAACGATCTTATCTCATTCCTAGATGTGGACACATTCTTAGATGAAAGAAGAACCAACACAAAATAAAAGAATTTGGTAATTCTAGGAGTGAAAGATAATTTAAAGCATAAAACAGAATTACAATTTTCTTGTTAAGAAGGATTCCTATATAAATGAAGCAGAGAAGTAAAAAGTGTTCTTGAAGATTAGGAACATCAGAATAAAAAGTAGGTGAGCAAGCAGATTGATGGAAAAATGAAATACACTCATGTATTAGATCCAGTTCACACTTTAGACATTTAGATTGAAGAAGTTACCCAAATGCAGATAGAGATAAAAGTATAAAAGGAAAAAAGATGCAATGGAAAGAGAAGTGTGACTTTAGATTTTTCTACATAAATGTTTAAAACAGTACAGAAAAATAGTCAGTGGGAAGAATAATCAAAGGAAAATGGCCAGAGCTAAAACCGCATGTTTTCAGGTGGAATAGTAAGTGATCAGCAAGCTAAAGAAGACAGGAAAGAGAAAAATAAGGAAAACTTCCTAAACAGAAGACAGTACAGAGGAAGGAGTCAAAACATTTCTCCTGTGACCATGGGTACTGAAACGTCAATCTCAGTTCAGGGTGAAGAAGGGAGTGTACAATTGCATCATGAAGTTCAGCTTCACAAGAACTTCAGAAAGGATCAGCCAGGGGTGGTGGCACACACCTTTAATCCCAGCACTTGGGAGGCAGAGGCAGGTGGATCTCTGTGAGTTCAAGGCCAGCCTGGCCTACATAGCAAATTCCAGGCCAGCTGGGACTAAAGGGAGACCNAAAAAAACAAAACAAAACAAAAAACAGTTTAGGGGAAAAGGGGTTTATTGAGGTTCACAGTTATAGGTCACAGTCCACCGTAATGGTAGGAGTCTGCGTGAGCTGGTCACATTGCATCCATAGTCAGGAACAACAGCAGAGGGTGCTTACATGCCATTTATATTACCTATTATGGATAATTTCCAAATCTCGAGTGTATGCATTTGTTTTGTTTTGTTTTCTTCTTTTTGAGACATGGTCTCCCCGTGGTCCCAGCTGGCCTTGAACTTACTATGTAGACCAGGGTGGCCTTGAACTCACAGAGAGCTGACTGCTGCTGCCTCCCAAGTATTGGGAATAAAAGCATGCACTGCACGCGTGGCTGAGTATTTCCTCTTTTTCTTTTTAATTTATTGTTATTAGGTGTATGAGTGTTTTGCCTAAATGTGTGCACCCATGCCTGCAGTGGCTGCAGAGGCCTGAGAGGGTGCTGGATCCTGTGGAACTGGACTTTTGTATTGTGGTTAGCTACTTTATGGGTCTTAAGAACTGATCCTGGGGGCTGGAGAGATGACCTAGCAGTTAAGAGTGCTGACTGCTCTTGCAGAGGACCCGGGTTCGATCCCCAGCACCCACATGGCGGCTGAGAACCGTCTGAAACTCCAATTCCAGGAGAACTCCAGTTCCAGGGGAATCTGATGCCCTCTCCTGACCTCCGCGGCATTGCAGAACATGGGTGCACAAACCTGCATGCAGACAGTACATTCATACACATGCAAAAAAAAAAATATCTCGGGGCTGGAGAGATGGCCTAGTGGTTAAGAGCCCCGACTGCTCTTGCAGAGGACCCGGGTTTGATTCCCAGCACCCACATGGTGGCTGAGAACCGTCTTTAACTCCAGTTCCAGGGGAATCCGATGCCCTTTTCTGACCTCTTCAGCATTGCATGGCACGGGTGCACAGACCTGCATGCAGACAGTACATTCATACACATAAAGAAAAAATAAAAAATTAAAAAAATATTTCATGAAAAGAAAGTTATATATGATTCATTCTTCAGTAAGGGTAAATTGACTTAGTACTTAATGAACTTTATGCATTCGTGGAGCGGTATACCCCCCCCATGTGTAAAAATCTTTTCTGTGTATTTGACCCCGTACAAAGATTACCAATAAAGTTAGGGAAGGCACTGAGGTTCTTGACCCTTAAATTTCTGAATTTATAATAATATTTCATGGTCAGAGCATTGCTACTGTTGGATCACTTCTGCAGTAGTTTATCTGTTGTTACTTAACAACACCAAACTCTGTGACTTAAAACATATTTGTGGTTTTTCTTTGTTAGAAATGAGGACACAGTTTCCTGTAGTGTCAGCTTCAGGATCTCAGTCAAAGTCTAACCTGGACCTAGAATCTCACCTCAGGACTTCCTCGGTGTGAGAGACCCACTTCTTGACAAAGTTGAGTTCCTCGGGGCTTGTTGGGCTGAGAGCCTTAGTCTCTGTCTCCTTTTGACCACAAGCTGCTCACTTTCTTGCCACATGGGCCTTTTCCTACATGGAAACTTCATTAGAGTAGCAAGCTGGAGGCTCAGGATGAAGCTCCTTTGGCAGAGTGCTTGCCTGCCATGCAAGAAATGCTTCATAAGACAAGGCCGGCCTGGTGGTGTAGGTGTGTAATCCCAGTAACTCAGGCATTCCTAGTGCCCTCAGGAAAGGGAAGGGAGGAAGGAGGGTACAAAAGCTTAAGGTCAGTCTGGCATACATTACATCCTGTCTCACGGCAGACAATAGAGAAAGTGAACAAGTTAAGGAAGCAGTGTCAGCAGATAGAATCACATCTGTTCTAGTCTATATTGTTGTACATTGGGGTCCACTCCACATTTAAGGGAGAAGATGACTCTTGGAAGCTTGTTGAGATCAGGTATGCTAGAAGCCTTTTCTCAAACTATGTGTTACATCTACTTTTAATCATTTTTACAAATGGATTGTATGGTTATACTATATCATGGTTTCTGAATGTCCCCCTCTCCCCCTGGCCAATTATTTTTCATGACTATCAGATATTAAAATTTTTATTTATGAACTTAAAATTTAGCTTTTTTGAAATTAAAAATTCCATCTTTGTCTCTAATGAATAAACTTTTGATTCACAGTATCAAATCAGGGTGAATTTTTCTCTTTTTTTTGGGGGGGGGGAGAGTCTTTTTTTGAGACGGTCTCCCTATAGCTCAGGCTGTCCTAGAACTCGCTTTTATACCAGGTTGGTCTTGAACTCACAAAGATCCACCTGCCTCTGCTTCCCAAGTGCTAGGATTAAAGGCGTGCGCCACCACGCCTGGCTAGGGTGAACTTTTCTAGATGGCTATCGAATAATAGGTGATAAAGCCAAGAAAGGCATTGAGCACATAGAATATGACCTGTTCAAGTAATCTAAAATAGCTGAAGCTTGAGGTGAGAGACAGTATAGAAAAACAGGTGGTTTGGAAAAATAAATCCCAAGTTGGTAAAAGTTGGGATTCAGCAGACATCTTTGAACAAGCTGCTCTGTGATAAACACTGAAATAGAGCTTACTAAGAGAATTATCTTCAGGGGCTGAAGTCTGCAGCAGTGACTCATTTCTAAGTTTTAACTACATTTTTCTGTCTTTTTAAAGGTGTGTTGGTGTCATTTTAGAAATATCTGAGCCATTTTGTGGTTTTGTTTTCCTTTTGAGACTTGTAGTGAAGCTTGTGCAAGCCTCAAACTTTCTTTGTAGCCCAGGCTGGCCTTGAATCCTGGATTCTCCAGGTACATCCTCTAATGCCAGGATCACGGGCATGTACCTCATATTCCATGTATTTATTATATAAAGGTATGGATCATATTTTAGGTGCATGGGATTTTTTTTTTTTTTTTTTTTTTTTTTTTTTTTTTTTT
>VZQC01000191.1:221121-266313 GCA_009823505.1 Rhizomys pruinosus | reverse complement strand
TTTTTTTTTTGTCTTTTTGAGACAAGGTCTCCCTGTAGCCCCAGCTCTCCTGGTACTCACTATGTAGACCAGGCTGGCTTTGAACTCACAGAGATCTGTTTGCCTTTGCCTCCTAAGTGCTAGGGTTACAGTTGTGGTGGCCATGAAATCTTTTGAAGGCTAGTAAAACCTCTGGTTACTGTTGATTTTCCATTTTATTGGTACAAGCAACATTGCATATGTAAAATTCTGCTTATTACATGGTCTGAAGCTGGTAGATTTGATATCATTTATTAGATACTGAGTTAACCACTTTTCATTGTACAAAATTCCCCCAGCAAACCTCTAAATACAAGTATAGTTGATAATTTCTATGTAAAGTTTACTGGTTCTTGCCAGAAAACTTTGAAAAAATTTCAACTCTAGTATTGCAAACATTTGGCCAACTCAATGATGTCCTTTTTGTTGTATTTGAAGTAACAAGGAATGGAAAAAATACACCTTATAAAATCTTATGATAAAAGAACTAGGATGTAAAAGAGGAAATAATTCATCTTGTGCAAGGTAATCTAGACTACAATAATTATTTTCATCTTTAGTAAAGAGTCCCAAATCTGACATCCCAAATAGAATTGTATGTGGAATTTTTTTTTAAGTATTTATGTGTTTGGTTGTTTGTATGTGCCTCTTTGCCTGTATGCATGTGGCGGGGGTGAGGGGGAGCACATGTCACCATCCAGTATGTGAAAGTCAGTGAACAATTTCGTGAAGTTGGGTCTTCCGCCTCTACTAGGGTTTTAGGGAACGAACTAACGTCACAGGCTTGCAGGGCTGGTACATTTATTTATTGACTGGGCCACTGTTGCCTGCATAAATGCATATGGATTCTTTTGCTTGTTTTTAAGAGTCTAAGTTACCAAGTCTTTTTGTTTGTTGGTTGGTTTTTGAGAAGTCTACTAACATGTATATTCAAGTTTACCTACTTCACCTTGTATTTGAATGCTACACATTCACTTTTTTTTTTTTTGGTCTTTTTGGAGACATGTCTCCCTGAGCCCCAGCTGGCCTGGAACTTGATATGTAGACCTGTAGACCAGGCTGTCCTTGAACTCAAAGAGATCATCCACCTGCCTCTGCCACTTTGCCCCTCTGAGCCTCTGCCTGAGTGCTGGGATTAAAGGCATGTGCCACCATGCCCAGCTTGGTACAGAATCTTTATATATTCTTTCTCCAGTGATATTGCTAAGTTCATGTATTGTGTGTGCTCATGTGGAAAACAGATTGATGTTGGGTATCTTGCTCTCTTGCTCTCCACCTTTTTTTTTTTTTTTTTAGACAGGATCTCCCTGTAGCTCTAGCTGACCTTGAACTTGAAATGTAGACCAGGCTGGCCTTGAACTCACAGAGATCCGCCTGCCTCCGCCTCCCAAGTGCTAGGATTAAAGCCACCACACTCGGCGATAGTGGTCCTTTGTAATGCAGGTTTCCTGCATCACTTTAGCTCTCAGCATGTATACTGCATTCCTCATTTCATATTAGCCAGAGTCAATGAGGTCATTGATAGCCCATCATTTCTTAGCCTCTAAATACTCAGTGTATTTGAATGTGTACTTTAATATTAAAAGTGTGTAAGACACAGCCCTCCCTGCCTGTTGGTACTATAAATGTGGGTTTTTCTTTTTTAATCTTTGTGTGTGTTTATGTTTGGTGTGTGTGCATGTGCATTTGTGCATGTTTGTGAGTACCAGTGTACATGGACAATTTTGGATATCAGTCTTCACCTTGTACCTTGTTGTTCACCACTGTACGTACCAGACTATCTTGCCTGGCAGCTTCCAGGTATTCTCTTGTCTCATCTCAAGGATTACAAACATGCATGGTCTGGCTTTATGTGGGTTGTGGGAATTCCGGTCTTTACCTTAAAACAGCAAGCGCTTCACCCCCACTGAGCCATCTCCACAGTCCTGGTATTGTTTTGAAAGAAATAGCTCGTGGACTTCTGGAGGAATCAAGTTCTCTTGACTGACATTCAGTTATAAATTTGTGTTCCCGTCCAGACTCATCTACTCTAATATCAGTTTAATGCTCTTTTTATGCCTATGAGTGTATTGGGCTCCTGCTTGTAAGCGTACCTGTGGTGTTCGATGTCGTGGAGGTCAGAAGATGGTGTCAGATCTTCTGCAGTTGGAGTTACAGGTGGACTGTTGTCAGCTGCCATGGGCGCTGGGAACCAAGCCTGGTCCTCTGCAAGAGCAGCTAGTGCTCTTAATCGCCAGGCCATCTGTCCAGCCCCCCACTCCCCCACTCACAGACATTTTAAATTGGATAACTCCTAAGTTTAGGTGACTCCCATTTCTTTGCCTGCCCTAGACTTTCTCCATGTTTTAGGGGGTACAGTACCATGGTATTTTTAAAATGTGTGTGTGTGTATATTGTGTGTGGTTGTGTATGAAGTGTATGCTTGTGTTGGGGTGCCTTTCACATCGTGTGTGGAGGTCAGGACAGCTTTGTGGAGTGCTCTCTCCTTCCTTTATGTGGGTTTGGAGATCAAATTCAGACCTTTAGGCTTACACAGCAAGTACCTTTTACTCACTGAGCTGTCCTTCCAGCTCAATACTTCCCTTCCTTACCCCTGATCCAACCCATAAGTAAGTCTTACTGGTCATGCTTATGAAATTCCTCCTACATGTGTTTCTCATTTTGCCTTAACCTTTTAGACTCACTGGCATATTGGCATTTATCACTCTTCTATTTTAATTTGAAGATGATATATTTATACTTTCATTTACTTGGTTTTTGAGACTTGATATCTTGTGTATCCCATTCTGGCTTAGATCTCATAATCCTCCTGCAGCCTCAAGTGCTGAGATTTCAGGGGTTGTGCCAAAGTCAATTCCAATATTCACCAATTTTTCTGCAGAAAAACTTAGCTTAATTGTTGTGTTGAGTTGGTTAACAAGCACCTTGCATCTTAAATTTTTTTTTATTCTGCATAAGAAAAATTTTAAATACTTTGGAGGGCCTATATTTAATATTTTTATTATATTCATAGAAAATTTCAGTGTCATTTTTAAAAGACTACAGCTGTGAGAATTTTCGAGTATTCAAGTATGGTTAAGTTTCTTTTCTTTCTTCTTCCTTTTTTTTTTTTTTTTTTTTTTTTTTTTTTTTTTTTTTTTTTTTTTTTTTTTTTTTTGAAATTGGTGCTCCAAAACGGAGTCTGTATAAAACTGATTCTTTGGGCTGGCAATATGACTCAGTGGGTAAAGGCACTTGCTGCTGGGATTGATGATGACTTGAGTTTGATCACCAGAAGAACTGATTATTGCAAGCTGTCCTTTGACTTCATGTATGTGCTGTAGCACATGTACACCCTCACATACACATAAGTATAGAAATGCTTAAAATTAAAAAAACAAACCTGATTCTTGGCATTATTAAGGCTTGCTTTCTGGTCTGCCATGCACTTTGAGCAGTACATTTTCTCATTGGGTAGAGTATGCACTCTAATTACTTGCTGGTTTCTGTGTTCTTTATAGTTAACTTTTTCTTTTTTTATTTATTTTTTTATTTTTATTTTATTATTTTTTTTCTTTTCTGTATGTGTATGAATGTACTGTCTGCATGCAAGTTTGTGCACCTGTGTCGTGCAATGCCGTGGAGGTCAGAAGAGGGTCTCGGATTCCCCTGGAACTGGAGTTCTCCTGGAATTGGAGTTGCAGACGGTTCTCGGCCGCCATGTGGGTGCTGGGGATCGAACCCGGGTCCTCTGTAAGAGCGGTCGGCGCTCTTAACCACTAGGCCATCTCTCCAGCTTGACTGTTTTATGAAGAAAACATGTTAGATTCTCATCATGAATTTGTTGGCTTCTTTTAATTCTATTAAATCTGTAATTGTGTTAACTTAATATTACAGCTTTTCAAAACTTCAGTATAGGATTTATACCATTAAATGACAATTTTTAACTATAACAATGGCTTCTGTCTCTTGACTTTTGTCTGATTAGTTTTATAATTTCTCCTTTGGTTTGTGTTGTAATGTGTCTCTGCTATTTTAACTTTTTGTGTTCTTGTGCTTTAGGCTTATTTCTCCTAAATGATGTAATAGGTGATTTAAAAAATTCCGAGTGTAGTCTTCCCAATTCTTGGATTAATTAATGTAGCTTTCCCTCTCTCTCCCTTCCTCCCCCCCTCCCTTACTTCCCCATTCTTTTTCTTTGGTTTTCTTTACTATCTCCCTGTCTCTTGAATGGGAAGTTAGGCATTACAGAGATGTATTACATAGGTATCCGGTGTATTTTAATGATTCTTTAAATAGTCACAGTTTAAACTGAAACATTGTCTCCAACTTCTGTTTGATAGTTTATCTTCATTGTCAATAACCGAACGTCTTTCCTCATTAAATTTTTTTTTTTTTTTTTTTTTTTTGGTCTTTTCGAAACAGGGTCTCCCTGTAACCCCAGCTGTCCTGGAACACACTCTGTAGACCAGGCTGGCCTTGAACTCACAAAGATCCACCTGCCTCTGCCCCCCAAGTGCTAGCTAGGATTAAAGGCGTGCGCCACCATGCCCGGCTCCTAATTAAATCTTCTCTAACATATCTTGTAGTTACCTCCCCTACCTTTCCTCTTTGCTCCCTTTTTCTTCTCCCCCTTCCCTTCCTTCTCCAGAATAGCTAACCACCATGGGAAGACACTATTTTAGGCTATCTTTATTCTTTTAAAAATATTTTATTACTTTTATGTGTATGAATGTATTGCCTTTACGTATGTGTCTTACAGTGTGTGCAGAGGATCACATTCCCCTGAACTGGAGTTAGGGATGTTTCTTAGCTGCCATGTGGATGCTGCGAATCAAACTCAGGTCCTCTGCAAGAGTAGCCAGTGCTTCTAACTGCTGAGACATCTCTCTGGTCCCAGCCATCTTTATTGTTGATATGGAAAATTATAATATGCTGAATAAGTGGATGAAGTTTTATCAAAGTCATTTTCAGAATTAATATTGAAATCTTAATACACCTTCAGTTTAATGCAGCTTGTCTCTACTTTAGCCAATAAATAGCTTTTCATCAAACTTGAGTGAAGAATTAAGGGCATTATTATGTTATTCTCATTTTAAAATGAGAGGACATAAAGTCTTTTGAAATAGGTCTTTGTTTTTTGTGTTAAGATGTTTGGAGTAGGGGCTGGAGAGATGGCCTAGCGGTAAAAGAGCGCCGACCGCTCTTGCAGAGGACCCGGGTTCGATCCCCAGCACCCACATGGCGGCTGAGAACCGTCTGTAACTCCAATTCCAGGAGAACTCCAGTTCCCGGGGAATCCGACACCCTCTTCTGACCTCCGTGGCATTGCACGACGCAGGTGCACAGACCTGCATGCAGACAGTACATTCACACACATAAATAAAAAAAAATATTATTAAAAAAAAGATGTTTGGAGTAATCATCTCATTGTGATATCTAATAGTAAACAGTTTTCAGTTACTATTTTGAGTCTGTATTTGAAGAAATATATATAGAAATGCTTTACATTTTAAGTGTGTTCAGTTAAAATCACTACATGATTATTGTCTTTTCTTATAATTCTGTTTATATTTTTCTTTCAGGAGAGAAATAGAAACAAACAATAACCACCGAATGAAGATGTCCTATTAAACAATTACAACACTAATGATGTAGACTCTGGAAATGCCTAATCAGTCAAAGAAGACATTATTAAAGCTTTTTTTTTTTCTGCTTACGGTGACATCTTTGAACACTTTAACACAAAATTGACTCTTCTTGTAATGGTTTTCATCAGCGCATCAGCCCTTATACTCTCACCAGACACACTTGAGAACTGTAACTTCGTCAAGCACTTTCTGTCCTGAAGCTTTTACCAGTATCTGCTGTCTTTTGTAATTATGCATCCTAGCTAAGGCACAGAAGACTGAATGAATGCAAGGATTCATTAACTCTTTGTTAAGTACTAACAAGTTAACCATCAGAAGTGGTTCAATGATGTAAGAGTCACGCTGCTTCAACTTTTCCTTTGATGTAGTTTTTAAATTGTTTTTAGCTATTTGACAGATTAAAAACAAAATAATCATGCCATATTTAGTCCTGGAGTTCAAGTCTAATTGTGAAAAATTATCGTAGTAACTTTTAATATGGGAAAGCAACCTTATGCTCTATTTTAGCCAAATGAAACATAATCTGAAATTATATTAGAACATTTCCCTTGTCTTCACATTGTTTGGTGTAACAGAATATTGATATGCAGCTTGGTGGGTTTCACCACTTAATGCACATTTTTCTCCCTTTCCTTCCCTCAATTATATGTATTCTGAGAAATGTGCATTTGTCTGAGGAATTACTTTGTTTCTACCACTTAATGAATCTCAAAATTTTGAGTAAATGTACCTCAGTCTAATCAGACTTTTTATGACCTTTATAACTACATTTAAAACCCTTAATTCCTATTTCTGGGTGTTTGCGAGCCTGATTGCTATCATGAAATAAAAATTTACTACTCTAGGTATTCACTAGCTAAATAAACATAGTTCTTGTTTAGCAAGCATATACTATTCCTCAATTCTCCAGCTTCTGCAGTGTCCTGGCATCCTTCAAATACTTTGAAAATATGGCCTTGATCCATGAATTAAATCAGTATCTAAGTGAATGTGTTGATGTTTTATTGATCAGATCTATATAAGTGGGAATACAGCATTTATCTGGGTATTCTTATAGTTATCTTTTTAACATCTTATTTTTTTCATTAATTACATATCAACCTTAATTTTGTATCTTGAAACAAGTTGATTTTGTATAACTGAATGTGTTGTGCATCTGTATTAACTGATTTGATGGCATAAGGTTATGAAAGTAATGTCCTGCCCCTTATATTACTGTTCCAAGAGGAAAAAGCTATGTAGAATGATATGTTAAGGTGAAAATAGCAATACAGTAGATTTGAATACCTTGATGTTTTGCATTACTCCATTTATGTTTACATCATGTTTAGAAATATTTTCATTTGCTGTGGACTTTGGTCACTTCAATTCAAAAATCTATTGACAGATATTTCTCTGAGACTTTTCATTTATGTATTTTTTTGTATAACGTTTTCTTAAAATATACAAATACTGTATTTTTTTTAAATTGGAATACAGTATTTGTAGATAACCATAGCTACTTCACAGTTCTTTGGTAGTCCCAGTGTAGTTATATCAGTGTTTACTGACGGGAACATCAAAATATTAATGGTATATTACAGAAAAAAACTTTCATAAAGGAAAATTGCACCTATTTTAACTTTTTGAGACTAAGCCATGAAATCTTGTAACACGTCTCAGCATTTATAATGAGAATTGGCATTTGGGTACAGTCAGCACAGCACTGTCGCATATCTAAGACTGTCTAGGGTAGGACACTGCAGGTGACTGTTGTTCTTCTGGACGTCCTACTGCAGAAAACTGTAAAAGGTGACCTTGGAGGAAGGACTGAGTCCTCCCCTGAGCTTCGCT
Source organism: Rhizomys pruinosus (assembly GCA_009823505.1). Lineage (NCBI taxonomy): Eukaryota > Metazoa > Chordata > Mammalia > Rodentia > Spalacidae > Rhizomys > Rhizomys pruinosus. The sequence continues at coordinate 258,832 of VZQC01000191.1, read as the reverse complement.
TTTTCTTGGTGCTTTCTTAGCAACTCTGGATATTTTTATAAAACTAGTTACATTATAAATGAATTCAGTCTTGTTTAATTTACATTAGGTTTTTATGTAAGAATTGCCATGGGAATACCCAGTGAGCAGGGAGATTGCAATAGACTCAGGAAGGTCCAGCATAGCTGAGAGTCTATTTACCATGAGGAGAGCATCCCAGTGCCTTCAACCTGGATTTCTAATCTTAAGTGAAATGGGTGCAGCATTCCTTTGGGGAAAAAAGTTCTGCTTGGTAATTCGTGTTTTTCTCATTTAAGTTTCCCCCAAATCACCAACTTTCTCTTCCTTTTTGGTCTGTTCAGTGTATTGTAAGATACTCTTCCTCTAAGTGAAATATTTACAGGTTGTCTCAGGCACAACCAACCAAATATTTCTTAACTGTCTGGACCCAAAGGAAGAGAGTCTGGGCTCTACAAGAAGACATAAGTAATAAAATGTTTATATAATCATCAATTAAGACATTGGCCCAGTAAATTTATTGCTTAACGTTTTTTCCAATTTCTCATTTGCATAATCCTTTCTTTTATGTGGGTATTTTATTTTGAAAGGTATTATAGTTTGTATACTTAACATTAAGGGGGAAAATGTAACCAAATTAGTATTCTTTCACTATACATATTGGTACTTGAAAATTCCTTAAAAAAAAAACAAACTCAGCCTTTTTAGTGCTTAATTCCTCATTTTAATATGTGATCTTTCTAATTGAAAAGCTGTGTAATTTTTGAGTACCATGCATGAGGGGTTAAGCTGATGTTAAAACAGTTTGCAATAAAAAAAACTCAGCTTAAGTCATTCAATCATTTCAAGTGCATTCTGCATCCTTTAAAAGTAAGTTTTCGAGATTTAAGAGAATTGTGTTTTCATTGTTTTGCATATCTTTTGTTATGCCATGTAAATTCCCTTTTTCATATGATTAAAGGAAGGTTATGATGAAATGGTTAGTTTATTTACATGCACTTGTAGCAGTTACATGAGAATTTGAATTTTTGTCGTGTTTGGGTTTGTTCATTCCTGTGAATGATGGTACAGTTAGGTGAGATTTTTTTTTTGTTATGGTACCCAAACTCACCATTGGTCCTCTTTAATCTTTGAGGGTTTCAATAAAAATTGTTCACTGATATCTGTGTTTTTTCCATTTTATCTATCTTTATAAACATGTGCTGCCTGCTAGAAAAACAACATTTTTGTTTATTGTGGATTTCCTGGTTGACAAGTGAAAATAGATTATATTACTCATTTTACTTGGTCATTTAAATTAAGTAAGGGAAAAGAAAGTTAGCAGGATAGCTTATCCTAATCTTATCTGCTCCAGTCAGTCTATTGTATAACACGGTTTTATTACTCAAGCTAGAGAAAAAGGAGAGAACCTGTTTTATTTTTATGTAGTAGGAGGAAGTCATAGTTGGTGCCAGCTTTCTTAGTAGAAACCATGATCTCTCTTAATCTTTCTTACTCCCTAGGAATGCTTTAACTATTTGTGCATTACTTCTCTGTTGATTGAATTTATTTGGATAGGAGCACTGTAATTCTGGATGGTTTGCTGATCATTACTTAGTTCTCTGAAGCATTTGTTCAGATGGGAAAACCAAAAGTATTTGTGCTCTCAAAGCCAGCTGGGTGCACACAGCTGCCAGCTGTGCCAGATGCATGGCTCTGACGCAGTAGCATCTGGAGCCTCCTTTTGGTCATCTCCCAGAGAGAAAATTTGTATATCATCAGCATACTTAGGACAGTCAGGCATCCACAGTTGGGACCTGGTTTTTCCTGGCTTCTCTAGCTTCCTGATGGTAGATTTCATGATTCTATCCTAGGAACTAGAGTGTTCTTATAATTAGAAGTTAACTGATTCAAAGTTATCTTTACTTTCTAATTATAGTACTTGCTAGTGTGTAATCTTGAAATGTATTTTATTTTTCTTCATGGTATAATGATAAACAGAATTCCTGTGTAATGCCTGTATGTATGTAGTAATGGTAGCTTGAGTACAGTTTATTTATAACTAATGCAGAATTCATCCACTCTAATTTTAGTTATGTAACATTGGAGCTACGCGTAAGTAAATTGTTTTCATACAAAATATGCAAGGAATATAGGACTGAGTACTGACTGCACTGATGGGTCCACACCCCTTCACCTTCCTTTCCCTTCCTGGTACCCCAGTTGGTGCTCCATAGAACAGATTTAAAGATTTCATATATTAAAATTTGATTTTAATATCTGTGCATTTCTTTTTTAGGGGGGGGGTCCTTTTTGAGACAGGGTCTCCCTGTAGTCCCAGCTGTCTGGGAACTCGCTCTGTAGACCAGGCTGGCCTTGAACTCACAAAGATCCGCCTGCCTCTGCCTCCCAAGTGCTAGGATTAAAGGCGTGCGCCACCACACCCAGCTTACATCTGTGCATTTCTAAGAGAGAATGGAATTGCTACCCAGGGAAAGTAGAAGAGTGACACTTAGAGTTATGTCTAGCTAGTGGGTTGACAAAGCAAATCTCTACTGTGTTCTTACTACCTGAGTAGAATACAGATTCTTAGCATTTCTGAGATGGAACACAGATTTAGATCATTGAGGCTATAACTGACTCTAGCAATGCCAAATATTTCTTCCTTTGAGAGTAAATCTGGCTATCCATGTGACTTTTTTTGTTTTATTTGTAATATAAGTCAAACAACATGTGTCCCAAAGACGTGCATTTTTCTTCTGTTCACATATTTTTCATAAATACACTTAGAAGAGTTTTATAGAAAAACTGGAAAAACAAGAGTTCTTATGTACTCAGTTCCCAGTATCTTACAAATTATCACCATTATTGATACTTCATTGCTAAAATGGATACTTTCAGGTTTTTCTTTTTAACCTAAAGCCCTTGTTCTGGCTCAGATTACTTCCAGTGGTCACATCTTTGACTCCTTGTTTGTAATGGTTTCTTGGACTTGTGTTTGATGGTGATGATAGATAACTTTCTAGTTGTAGAATAGAGTGTAGAATATTCCTTCTCTGGAGTCTGGCTGGTGTTTTCCTCATGGTACTTTTGAATTAGGAAGGGCTTTAAATATCATATCAAGGCTGCAATACTGTATATGACTGTTGATGTTCATTTGACTGTCATGTTTGTCAGGTTTCTTTAAAGAGTATTCTTGTCTGGTGCTGGAAATTGAACCCAGGTCTTGCACACACTTTTCAAGTACTCTTCCACTGAGACAGTACTGGTATGCTGTCTTATCCTGACTGTCAGCTTGATTGAATTGAGAAGTGCGTTGTGAGATTAGTGAAGCACAGCTCTGGGAGTATGTCTCTGAGAGTGAAGGTGTTTGAGGGGCTAATCAATGAAAGGGGAAGAAGATTCACCCCGAATTTGGGTGGCCTTGGCCTAGTGGGCGAGGACTCAGATGGAATAATAGAGGAGGAGAAAGAAATGCACTCATTCTCCCAGCTTTCTGGCCACCATGGCTTAAGCCGCTGTGTGTGCTCCATTCCCTTCCCCTTAGGATGCTGCGAAACCATGAACCAAACAGCCCCCCTCCCCCATATTCCCACGCACGTTCGCTGTTTCTCTGAGGTATTTGGTCAGTGTTGGAAAGGTCTGACCATTTCTCTGTGGCCCTTCTGGCCTCAAGCTTGCAATCTGTACACCTGCCTTCCCAGTGCTGAGATGGCGGGAGTGGGCACCATTCCCCACTAGCTACCTTTGAATCGGGAACTATTGCACTCTTTTGTCCTTGTATTTTTTTATATTATTATTATAATATATATATTTATATTATATATTATATATATATATCTATTTTTTTTTTTTTTTTTTTTTTTTTTTTTTTTTTTTTTTTTTTTTTTTTTTTTTTTCCAACTGTCCTGGAACTATGTGTATGAGACCAGGTTTGTTCGTTGGCCTTGTTTGTTGAACTCACAGAGCGAGAGAGAGATTCTCAGGCTGTTGTTGTGGCTTGTTTGTGTCTGAACTCCACGATCCGCCTGCCTTCTGCCTCTGAGTGCTGGAAAACTAAATCTATTTTAAAGGATTATTAAAGGTTGTGCTTTTGCGCCACCACAGTCCTTTTTGCGGCTGTCCTTGTATTTTTTAAGAGAAAGAAAGGAATCTTATTTACCCTTACTTGGCAAGCTTATATGCCAATTATTTCCCTTTTGGCTGTATCTTTTACGAAGCTGTTTACCTCACTTCATCTTTTTCAAGGGGACAGTGGTGATCCTTGGGAATTTTAGCATAAACTCAAACCTCCAGGAGTAATTAAAATTGTAGAGGGAGGCAGTGCTGATTAAGGGGTTCAGATATAGCAGTAGTTACGTTTGAAGTCATAGGGAACATCTGGATATTCTGTATAGGTAAGAAGTGGTAGTCATTCAGCTGTGGCATGAGGGTAGTGTGTGCAAAGTATGTTAGCTTGGGGCTCTTTTTTTTTTTTTTTGTCGTTTTGAGAAAAGGATCTCCCTGTATCCCCAACTGTCCTGGAGCTCATTGTGTAGACCAGGCTGGCCTTGAAATCACAGATATCCACCTGCCTCTGCCTCCCAAGTGCTGGGATTAAAGGTGTGCGCTACCACCCCCAGCAGCATCTGTTCTTAATGGAATTCTTTTTATGTATAATTTTAGTCAACATAGCATTTGTATACATATGGGGTTTGGTGACATTTCATTATGTGTAAGGTCAGAGTAAATAAATTGGCATATCTCACCTCAGACTTGACCGTTAGTTGCTGTCATAGTTATTCCCCTCTTCCCCCATCCATTGATATCCCCCCCCCCACACACACACACACTCACTCCAGCTTTTGGTAAGCGCCATTCTGTTCTCGGAGAGGTCATGTGAGATCGTGCAGTGTTTATCTTTCTGTGCCTGGCATATTTTGCTTAACAGAATGTTGAGATTCTTTTGAAACATTCTAAGGCTGCTTCTGGTAACTGCTCCTGGAATGTGGGACCCACTACCTAACTGAGCCTAGATTTCCTGGTGGGTTAAGAAAGTAAACAGTAGAAGAATGGTAATAGAATTTATTTCAGAATGATTCACTGAGACAGTGCCATCCTGTGTTTAGCACTATCTGTGGGCTTATGTTAAACCCTCAAATGTTAACTATCCTTTCCTGTTTCTTGTGCAGAAGTTAGGATCTGTTGTGCCCTTGAAGGTTTTTTTTAAGGTAATCCTTAACTGCTTGCATGCAGTTTAGAAGTAGTCAAAGCTGACTGCTTTCTTTGCTGTTTTGAGAACCTGAGAACAATCCCTGCTTAAACAGAGCTTTGTACATTTATCTTTGTTTTTGCTACTTTTGTTTTTCACTATTTTCAGTAGCTGTTCTGCTGGACTCAGAACAAAAGGTGAATCAGACTACAAAGGGAAGCAAGTACAGAAGCAGAACAGTTTAAGGGAAACCTGTTGGCAGCTGAAGGACATTCAGAAATGAAAGATTTGAAACTTGCTTTTCTTACTACAGATGCTCCTTAATAGTGTCATTTATATATATAAGAAAAATATAAAGCTTGCCATGACCAGTAACATTTCAGAATGGAAATATGTGTGCATGTGTTGTCTTCATATGTCATCAATGGACATGCACCTTTAGATGGAAGAGGTAGTTGGTGGACTGCAATAGCAGTTGTAGCTAGTGCTGTTCCAAGGAAGATATCTTAAATTTACAAGTGACATACTTTCAGTATAAAGGTGTTTCCGGGCTGGAGAGATGGCTTAGCGGTTAAGAGCGCTGACTGCTCTTGCAGAGGACCCGGGTTTGATCCCCAGCACCCACATGGCGGCTGAGAACCATCTGAAACTCCAGTTCCAGGAGAACTCCATTTCCAGGGGAATCCGACGCCCTCTTCTGATCTCCGCGGCATTGCACGACACGGGTGCACAGACCTACATGCAGACAGTACATTCATACACATAGAGAAAAAAAAAAACATTAAAAAAGTGTTTCATGCTAGTGTTAAAGCTACTATCCCCCCAAAATAGAAGCTTATAGCTTTTAATTCCAGCACTTGGGAGGCAGAGGCAGGCAGATCTCTGTGGGTTGAAGCTTATAGCTTTTAATTCCAGCACTTGGGAGGCAGAGGCAGGCAGATCTCTGTGGGTTCAATGTCAGCCTGGTCTACGTAGTGTGTTCCAGGGCAGCTGAGGCTCTAGGGAGACCCTGTCTCAAAGAGCTCAGAGATAGAGAGAGAGAGAGAGAGAGAGAGAGAGAGAGAGAGAGAGAGAGAGAGAGAGAGAGAGAGAGTAGCTAGCTGTTTTTGCAGAGGACTGTGCACCCACATGCAAGCTAACAACTGTAACTCCATTTCTAGGAAAGCCAATGCCTTCTCTGACCTCTGGGCACCGGACAACACGGGTGCACTTACATCCATGTAGGCAATATACACTCATCTGGAAAAGTAAAACATTTTTTAAAAGATGGAAGCTTATTTTTTCTGTTTGGGCAAACCAGAGTGACTGGCTGGTGTCCTCTGGAAAGTTCCCAGTGTTGAGGTCACAGCACACTTGGACATCTTATTTTTGGGTCCCACATCAGAGGAATCTACCAACTGTGGATTAGAAAAATAGCGTGTGTGGGGTACTTGCATTCCTTGCATTGCCTAAACTACTGTCTAACAACTGTTACCTAACATCTATGTTGTGTTAGGGATTACTGGAACGTAGAATGATTCGAGGTATAATTGGAGACCTTGGAAGTTATGCAGACACAAGGCTGTTCTATGTAAGACTTGAACACCCAGATGTGAGTTTCCAAGAGGAGTCCTGTTCTTGCAGATACTCAACTGTTTCCTGTCCTGACTAAGAGCATATTGTGGCTTTTTTCTAAGCTGTTTTCTTCCCATTGTACTGGTGTCTATTAGAAGATTTAAGTATGTAAGTTGATCAAGTATGATTGAGAATTGTTTATGAAAACTACCTTGGCTGCTCATGAAGATGAGCTTTCCAGGTAGCCTTGAACTTGTAAAAGATTGTGGGAAATTATAAAGATGGAGAAGTTTGCACCTAGTAGGTGACTGTTTTAGTTCTCACCCCACTGGGAAATCTTAGTTCCTGGAAGTGTGTAGCTCATAGAAGAAAGACATCAGGGAATTGAATTCCTTACTCAGAGGAAATATCTTGAACCTGTATCAACCAATGCAATTAAAGTATATTTTTAAACAGTTTAAGGTTTGTATGTATCACTTTTTATAATTCATTTGTTGATCCTTTTCCTTTCATAGTACTCATTGTTAAATCTTAAATTACACTTTTTTAAAGTTCTGAAACTTTTTCTCCCTTTACAGTAAACAGGTGACATTTTCCAACTGGGCTGCATATGTATATCTATATTCAATCATATTGTTACATCTTTTCAAAGAAATGCAATAAAAAGTATTCATGACACTTAGTAATAGGTTGGCCCCTACATACTTATTTCAGATACCTAAAGTATAAGACATATTTCATGTAAAATGTTTGAGAGAAGAAATGTACATGGCAGTAGTTCCAGGTGTCCAAATTTAAAGCCACTGAAGCCATGTCATGTTTGGGGGATTGCCTTGAGAAGTTAAATTATAATCAGTCCTTTCTCAGAGCTTGCCTAACAACCCCTTCCCATCCCACCAATGCCCAGGCAGTACTCAGTGTTCAGACGGGTTTGGGTAAATCACTTCAACTTAAAATTATTTTTGGAAGACAGTTTGTAAGCTATTGGTAAAGAGTTTATCAACTTAACTTTGTTTTGTTTGAATGTTTTGTCCTGTTTTCCAGGTAGTATTTTTAACATTAAAGCATAAAGGAACAGTAGCGTAGGAATAAACTAATTTTGAAAAGTATTATTTTTGGCAATCAGATAAATTTAAAATGAGAATTTTACAGAAGGAGCTATGGGTACCTTTCCAATGTTAGATTCAAGTTCAATAATACATATTATTATGTCAGCAGTTGGATTGGCCCACCTGCAACAGCGCTGATTGTCTTTCCACTGGGTTCTGAGTAGTTTTGTTGCTTAGATTACTGTCTTGGACTGTGTTCTTAATCAGGTCCAGATTATTAATAGTAATATCAAGTATGTAGTGTGTACATAATTCATGGATATAAAACTTAAATATTGGGCCGGGTGTGGTGGCGCACGCCTTTAATCCCAGCACTTGGGAGGCAGAGGCAGGTGGATCTCTGTGAGTTCAAGGCCAGCCTGGTCTACATAGTCCCAGGCCAGCTGGGACTAAAGGGAGACCCTGTCTCAAAACAAAACAAAACAAAACAAAACAAAACAAAAACAAAACACCAAAACTTAAATATTAACCATTTAGTCTTGGACCTCTTGACATCAGTTTTTGAGCAAACAAAAGAGCTATTCATGTGGGTTTACTGATAGACAGTGTAATGTATATTAGGACACATTAAAACTACTGTTTCATTTGGGAGAAGGCTGGATTATCTTCTGTATTCAGCCTTGCAGAATCACTTGTCGCATGAGCCTTTGGGAAGCATACACATGAAGGAAAGTAAGTTAATACCTTAACATCATTGATGATATATTTGGCACTGAGATCTTTGAAAGCCTCTTGTAGTAACTGACGATGGACTTCTTGGTGCCCATGCTGCTGTGTTGTAGATGGATTTTCTTGGGCAGATCTGTTTACTCCCTTGAGCAGCCCTGTCTCTTGATAACTCCCCCATACACAGGCCCTCTGACTTAGTCTCCTTGACCTTATTAAAGTCAAATTCACTTCCCACTGAGCATATTCACTACGACGGGTCTATAGTTAACCTTTAATTATCACTGATTTTCCCTTAGCCCCATATTTCATCAACCCCTAGTGATTTATGACCTGTAAGAAGAAAAGTTTCCAAGCAAAGTTTGTTTGCCTTTGGGGGGAAATGGTTTCATTATGTTACTTAATCTGGACTTGAGCTCTTGGACTCAGATAATCCTGTTTCTGCCTCTATTAACATAGCTGGAACTACAGGTGCACACCTGCCTTTCTGATATGTGTCCTGAGAACAGTTATTATGAGGATAGTGAGAGAAATGTTAGTCTTGCTCTTTTGATAACAAAAATCAAAATGGCTGCTCAGTGGTCAAAAACTAAAACTCATTTTCTGAGCTTAAGGGTTCATTGGTACAGAATGCCACAAAGGTATCGTTATCAGAAGCTAAATCTGTCAGAGGAAACAGTTCTGTAATCCAGCATTTACCCTGAAAGGCTTAAGAACTACCAGCTTGGCTATTTTGCCTTATGACTGCACATTCCAGTGAACTTGAACATATGACCTTTCAGCCTCTCACAGGAAGTTCCTCAGTCCTGATTATCATCTACTAGTTAGTGACCACATGAGGGCTGTAAACTTCAAAGTCACTTATAAGCAAGTCTGTGATCTTACAAAAATGTTTGTAAAATGGAGAGCAGCCTTACTTAAAATTGTTGGATTAATGAAATGGGAATGTGCCTTGTCTGGCATCTTCGGTATTAACCCTGGCTGTCCTAGACAACGTGGTTTTTCCTAGTTTGGTGACTGCTTTTTCTCTCTGAATTTACATGCAAATCTCACAGATCCAAAAGCAGTAACTTTACTTTAACATGTAAAACTTGAAAAGTCTGGGACTTATTAACTCAAACACAGGTAGTAGCACTCCAGAGATCTGCTTTGTTTGTATTCTAACCCCCTGGGTGGGGAGGAGTTGACTACAGTGATATAGGAGCAGGCTTACAACTTCAGATAAAGTGGAGAAGATCTAATCAACCCCACTTTATTATTTTTTTTTCTAGTCAGCTTACTATGGCTTGGATAGTTGTAAAAAGATAAACAAAAATAACAATTACAGAAATGGACAGCAGAGGGAGCTGTTGAGATTTGATTACATTTACCATTACATTTGAACCTTTGGCTCAGAAGTGCTGTCCTAATTTTTTGAGGCAGGATTTCTCAGTTTGGCTAGGCTGCCTGTCCAGCAAGCTCCAAAATCTACCTGTCTTTGCTTACAGTGGTGTGACCACAGTTGCCATGTCACTGTGCAGAGCATTTGAATGTGTGCTGAGGCTGTGAACTCAGTCCCTCATACTTGCAAGACAAAAACTTTACTGAGTTCTCTCCCACCCAAAGTGTAATTTTTTTATTGAGGCTTTCTCATCTCAATGATCAATATACAGGAGGAGCTTTATCATACTGTGGGCTGGAATTGGAATATGAGGGACTATGGAAGAGTTTTTCCCTAATGAGCTGGAGAGATGGCTCACTGGTTAAAAGCACTGGCTTGCTCTTCCAGGGTCCCAGATTTGGTTCGCACCCACATGGCAGCTAATAATTGTCTGTTGTAACTCCAGTTCCTGGGGATATGACCTCTGTGGGCATTGCATTACATGAGTACACTTAAATACTTCAGGAAATACACACATACACAAAAATGATAAAAATAGCCAGGTGCGATGGGTCATCCCTTTAATCCTAGCACTCGGGAGGCAGAGGCTTGAACTCAGAGGATCTCTGTGAGTTCAAGGCCAGCCTGATTCCAGGCCAGCTGAGGCTACAGGGAGACCCTGTGTCAAAAAAAAAAAAAAAAAAAAAAAAAAAAAAAAAAAAAAAAAAAAAAAAAAAAAAAAAGAAGAAAAGAAGAAAAGAAAAATAATGCTACTCTCATCCAAATTTTAGCAGAGAGTTCACTTCTTTGGCATTAATCTAGATTATCAAGGTCTGCTGCTCTATATGGTATTATCCCTAGTTGTATTATTAGTTTGAGACAGAGCTTCTCTATCTTGCCCAGGGTGGCCTCCAGCAACTTAGCTGAGTTTTTTGGGTTCAGCTTCTTTAGTGGTACTACTGATGCACTTGTGCAGGGGGGTGATGTTAGTGTCTGGAAGCACATGGTGGAACAATATTGCTCACCTAAGGGCCAGGAAGCAAGAAGCAGGAAAAGCACTTTCAAGAGTTCACTCCCAGGGACCATTAGGCACACTCCTTGCAGATCCCCACCTCTCGACAGGGCAACCCCAGGCACCAAGCCTTTAACACTTGTACCTCTGGGAGATATGCAGGAAAACCAGAGCAGTTACTGACAGTGATGGTTGGTAACAGTCCTGTCTACCTCTTGATACTATTTAGCCTTCTCACACGTTTCCCAGCGCCCTCTAGTGGTTCAGCTAAAAGGTGAATTTGATGTTTCTAGATCTGGTGTTGGGAAAACAGCTATAGAAAATTCAGTGACTTTTCAGATAGTTTCTGCTTATTCTTTATATTTTTTAATCTAACTAATAGGAAGCATGATTTTAAAACAAAAATTTAACTAGATTTATTTTGTGTGTGTGTTTTCACCAGTGCTGTGGTGTGTGTGTGTGGTTGCACAAGTGCCTTGGGGGTCCTACATGTGGAGATCAGAAGATAAGATAACAGGGAATTGGTTATCTCCTACCACACGGGTCTCAGGAATTGAACTCAGATTTGTTGGCAAGAGCCTTTACCTGCTGAGCCATTGCATCAGCCCCAAAGCCAGACTTTGTGTGGCTTTTATGAGATTTTATCAGAAGGAAGCAGAGAAAAGTCAAGGTGATGGTGGTGTTGCTGCACCAGGGCGGTGGTCCTACGGTTTTAATAGTGCCCCTGTCTGCTGTGAATGACCTTGTAGGAGCACTTCTACACTGCTGCCTTTTATCGTGGTTTTATTTTGAACTGATAAACAGCATTTACCCAGTATTAGAATCTTGACAAAGCAAAAGTTTGAGTGAACAATGAATGAATCAACTCATGTTTTTTATCCAAGTCTGATAATGCCTCCAAATAGTAATTGTCACTTGTTTAAAATGATATAGTTTTCTCTCTTGACTTCCTGTGCTCATTGTAAGATGTGAACCTCAGCTTTCTGCTCCAGCCCCAGCCACCATGCCTCCCACCACAATGGACTCTGATTCCCTGGAACCGTCAATCATCAATCATAAGCTCAAATAAACTCTTCCTTTTATAAGTTCCCTTGCTCATGGTGGTTTTATCACAGCAACAGAAAAGTGACTAATACAGTTTTTTGGTACCAGAGAGTGGGGTGTTGGCTGTGAAGAACCTGACCATGTGGGTGTTTGGAGAAATGTGGAAGACTTTGGAACTTTGGGCTAGAAAAGTTGTTGATTACTGTAAGCAGAGCTTAATGGGCCGTTCTAGTAGAAGCCTGGAAGAAAGAATTGCTGCAAAAAATGTAGTTACAGAGGAAAATAAAGACTTAGGCAGCAACTGGGATATTTTGGCAAAGAGTCTGGCCACAGTTTGCTCACCGCCCAAATGCTTGCCTGATGCTAAGTTGAAAAGCAATGGACTAATGTCTTTGGTGGAGGATATTTCAACACAACCTAATGTAGAAATGGTGGTGTGGCTATAAATGGTGAATATTGCGCAGATCTACAGTGAAAAAGAGCAGATGGGGCAGAAAGAAATGCAGAATGTACAGTTTGGATCTGAAAAGTGCACTAGGAAGATTAATGGTGGGGCCAAGGCATGTCCTGAAGGAGAGGCTCCCTTTGATAAGGAGATTAAAGTGATTAAGGAGAGGCCTAGATATTTACAAGTAAACATGGAAAAAGTGAGATTAAAGTGATTAAGGAGGGGCCTCAAGATTTACAAGTAAACAACAGAAACAGTACCTTAAGGGCAAGACCACACCCAACAATCCTCCAATTTTTGAAAGGAAAATACTGAAAGGGTTTTCTGCTCCAACAAGTCCAGGGCAGAGAAAAGTTGCAAATGTGGTTGAAATAGGCCAGGGTCTATCCCAAACTTGCAGCCAAACTCGGCAATTTCAATCATGTGGTGCTGGCTTTAGAGGGATGAAGGATGCAAGAGTGAAGGGGTCATCAGTTCTTCCTCCATGGTTTCAGAGAGCCACAGAGGCCAGGTAGAGTGCAGCAGTGGTGTCCCAGAATAAAGAAGGTCCTGATAGGCCATTGCATGAAGCTGTGAATGTGAAGTCTGGTTGGCAGCGGAGACCCCAAGAAGACATTTGAGATGCCAGAGCTGTGAGATATTTGCCAAGGAGAGCTGCATACAGGGAGCGGTACCAGCCTAAGAAAGAGATGTATGTTGCACTCAATGCTGGAAGAGCTGAGCCATCTCAGCCCTTTGGAAGTAAAATCCCAGAAGTTGCACATGGAGTTACTGGACTTGGTGTTTGCTCTGCTGGTTTTCGGTCTTGTTTTGGTCCAGTATTTCCTCACTATGCCTCTATTCCTCCCTTTTGGAATGGGAATGTGTATTCAGTTCCACTGTAAGTTGGCAGTATGTAATTTGTCTTTTGATTTTACAGGAGCTTACAGTTAGGAGATTGGCCTGAGTCTCAGAAGAGACTTTGGACTATAGACTTTTGAATAGACTTGAGACTGGTAAAGACTATGGGGACTTGTAAGGTTGGACTAAATGCATTTTGCATTTTATATGGTCATGAGCCTATGGGAGCCAGGGAGTGGAATTGTGGTGGTTTGAATGAGAGTGTCCCCCATAGGCTTCAAGTATTCAGACATTTTGTCCCCAGTTGGTGGCACTGTTCTGGGGTGTCTTAAAAGTGTGGTCATGCTGGAGGAAGTATGTCATTGGAGGCGGGCTTAGTGAGTTTAACAAGCCTTGCAGTCTCCAGTCTCTCTCTTTCTCTCTCTCTCTCTCTCTCTCTCTCTCTCTCTCTCTCTCTCTCTTGACTTCCTGTGCTCATTGTGAGATGTGAACCTTGCTTTCTGCTCCAGTCCCAGCCAACATTCCTCCTGCCACAATGTATTCTGATTCCCTGGAATCGTCAATCATAAGCTCAAATAAACTCTTCCTTTTATAAAAAAAAAATGATATAGTTGCTGGTCGTGCATGGCGGTGCATACCTTTAATCCTCGCAGAGGATTAAAGGAGGCAGAGGCAGGTGGATTTCTGTGAGTTCAAGGCCAGCCTGGTCTACATGGCTTCAGGGCAGCTGGGACTAAAGGAAGACCTTGTCTCAAAAAAGAAAAAAAAAAGACCAAAAAAAGTGATATAGTCAGATTATTACTTCTGCTTCTTAGGAAGCATGAACACTCACAGATAGATTATGTCCTGGAAGGGTTCACTTCTCAGGGAAGTGTTTCTGGCATCTGGTTCTGTCACACCAAGGAGTCACACGGAGGTGAGTGGATTGCATGACAGAAACAGATACTTGTAAGAATTTAGTGTTGCCCGCCTTCAGTTCCCTCAGCAAAGATTGTGTTCTTGAGTTTTGCCCTGGATGAGTGATATCAGGAAGGAACCTGAGGAAATTGTTAGGAAAGTCTATAAACATGGGGAGGGAATTGGCTTTAGATGCTAGAGAAAAGTGCCCTGTTGCACTGGGGTCAGAAAGCCTGGCAGGAAGCTGAAAGTATGGAAACAGCAGGCATTTCTTGTCAACTTCTGCTTTCCTGTCTTGGCATGTGCCCACTGTGTTCCCTGTTAGCAAGTGAGAAAAGGAGAGGGGACTTTCCCAGCAGCACATCTGGTAAGTTGCAACCACACTTTGATCACAATTTGGCTAAAGGTATAGTCAGGCATAACAGAGTACCAATGGGACTAGGACCAAAACACCCATTGGAAACCATTTAAGAAAGGAAGAATTTATATTGGCTCATGATCTGAGAGGGTTCTGCCCATGATCTTCTGGCTCCAGGCACTTGGGCAGGGCATCACAGCGACAGAGAATGTGCTAGCGGCTGTTCATTTCTTGATGGACAGAGAAAGGAAGGGCCGAAGATGAGAATGAGTTTAATTAGCGTGGTGTTTTAGTTTGGTTTGTGTGATAAGACATTCTGACCAAAAGCAAGCTGGGTAGAAAAGGGATGATTTCAGCTTACAGGTTACAGCCCGTCATCGAGTGAAGCCAAGAAGGGCGCTCAAGGCAGAACTACAGCAGAGACAGTGGGGACCCTGGCTTGCTCTTCAGGTTGTCTTACTTACCTGTCTTATAGAGTTCGGGATTACCTATCTAGGGGTGGCATCACCCACAGTGGGCTGGGCCCTCAAACATCATTTATCAATAAGAAATTTCCCCATAGACATGCCCACAAGTGAGTCCAGGTGAGGAAATTCCTCACCTGAGGTTCCCGAGCTAACCAGGAGAGGTTGCTTACTGTAGGAGGGAAGAGGGTTGTTTTTTTTTTTTTTCACAGAAGTATGTGTAGACAATTTAATGAGTTACAGTATTGAATAATATGTCCCCCTCACCTTAAAACCATTAACTGTCAATAGCTCCTTGGGGGTCAGGGGGATGGGACCTCATGAGCTAGCAGCCAAGAACTGCCTATAATCCCAAGGAGAGGTGGGGTCTCAAGAACCTCTCCCCAGTTCATGAGAGAATGTTGTGCAGATCTTTTGCATGTAACCATAGTTGCGGTGGTTACATGTGTGTGGTAGTTTGAATGAGAATGTCCCCTATAGGCTCAAATTCGTAGTACTGTTTTGGGAGGTCTTCGAAGGTGTGGCCATGTTGGAGGAAGCACATTACTGAGGCAGACTTAGAGAGTTCTTAAGGCTCTGTGGATTTTGAGTCATCCTCTTCTTCCTGTGCTTGCTTGAAGATGTGCACCTCTGCCTTCTGCTCCTGCTTCATCCGGCACCTCCTGCCACCATGCCTCCCTACCACGATGGACTCTAATTCCCCTGGAACCATAGAAATGGTTTCACCTAAACTCTTCCTTTTATAAGTTGCCTTGATCGTGGTGTTTCTATCACAGCAATGGAAAAGTGACTCATGTAATCTATTACCTAGAATATAACATTCCACAACCCTCCTCCCCTTCCTCTGGCTCTTACATTTTTTTATTCCCTCTTCCATGATGTTCCTTGACCTCTGGAAGGGTGATATAAACATTCCATTTAGGGCTGAGCAAAGTCACTCATTCAGCATTTTGACCAATTATGCATCTCTGTAATAACCACTGCCCAATGCAAAAAGAGGCTTCTCTGACCAAAGCTGAGATCAGCATTACTCTATGGTCATAAATATAATTATTTAGAAGGCAATTTGATGGCACACCATGTACATTTAACAAAATAACAACAGCAGGCTGCTTTTGCTTGCTTGCTTGCTTGCTAGTGACAGCATATGCAGATTTATTTTACCTTTTAACGTTGGAACCCAGATTCTTTGGCTTTCCAGTGGGAACTGGAGACAGTGCCAGGAACCCTCCAGCCCTCAGCACCAGATTAGGACTCTTATAAGGCATCCAGCTACCTGGTTCATAGCCATCGTTGGACTGCACAGCCTGTATCATGTAAGCCATTCTAATAAATCCCCTTTGTAATACAATAGCAACAAATTACAGCAGCAGCTTTTCCACTAGAGCCTCTGCCCTTCTCAGCTACAGGCATTTGGCAGGTTTACAGTGTCAGGTATGGATTCCGTCCTGTGGACTGAGCCTCAAGTCGTCATAAAGTGGTTAGCTCCTCCCAGAGCAGACTCGCCACTATTGCACCAGTGGATACATCGTTTTTTCTTTTCTTTCTTTTTGGTCCTTTTGAGACAGAGTCTCCCCGTAGTCCCAGCTGTCCTGGAACTCACCACGTAGACCAGGCTGTCCTTGAACTCACAGCAATCCGCCTGCCTCTGGCTCCCTAGTGCAGGGATTAAAAGCATGCGCCACCAGACTTGGCTCTTTGGAATTCTTTATTCAGAATTTCTTGTACTTTAATAAACTTGGAGTCAGTATCTAGAGAATTGTGAAGTTTTGAGTCATGCTACTTGCATTTTCAAATATCTCTTATAGCTCTGATTTGAGATTTCCCCTGTGTTTGGATGGCTATCGGGATGATTAATCTTCGTTGCCAGTTCTAGCCGGCAACTAAGGAGTGACTGCTGTGTGAGATGTCAAACTCTGGGGAAAGTAGGGTCCGTAGTGCAGGAAGTCATACTCAGAACACTCAGAATTCCTCTGGTGAGATTAGAACTTGGCTTTTTCAGGTGGCTCCAGCCCCAGCAGCTCCAGCAGCAGCAGCAGCAGCAGCAGCAATCCCAGCATTCAAAGGTGGTAAGAGTGCACAAGGACATGGTACTGGGACAGGGCATTACACAGCCCAGGTTGACGCTTGAGTCCATCACAACCTGTGTGATATCCAGGGCATGAGAATACTAGATGCTTACACAACCATTTGTCTAAACATTTAAAAGTCTCAATTTAGATCAGAAAGAAGAAATTTGAGGTATAGTGTGTTTTGCTGTAATAAATACATAGTCAGAATTACCTAGAACATCATAGCTAACTTAGAATTTCTGAATTTCTCACAATTTCTTACAGATCCTTGCTGAAGTACCCCCTTTATATTTATTATTTTATTTCTATGAGTGTATTGCTTGCATGTGTGTAAGTGCATCTGTGTCATGCAATGCCTGCAGAGTCAGAAGAAAGTGTCGGATCCCCTGGAACTAGAGTTATGGACAGTTGTTAGCTGCCGTGTAAATGCTGGATATCAAACATGGGTCTTCTTCAAGAGCAGTTGGGAGTCTTAACTGCCGAGCCATCTTTCCAGCCCCCTTTTTTAAACCACTCAGCTTCCTCAGTTCCATCCTACACCAAGATGATATGGTTTTGCGTGTGTGTGTGTGTGTGTGTGTGTGTGTGTGTGTGTGTGTGAGAGAGAGAGAGAGAGAGAGAGAGAGAGAGAGGGAGAGAGAGAGAAGAATATGTGCCATCTGCTAGCAATTCAAACTCTATCCACTACATTCTCTATCCAAATAGCCTTAGGCATGGCTCACTCTAAGTAGGGGTGATTATACCTGAGCAGGGAGATCTATCTGCCCCTAAATGGATGTGTCAGGGGAAGAGGCCCACAGTGCCCTGTGCTGCATGTCTATGAATGGACTTTACCGTGTCTTACCTAGAGGGAACGGGCTGGTTGCAGAAGAGCCAGTCTTGTAGGCCAAGGGGCCGGACTACAGATAAAACAGCATTTTGTGAAGAACCCAGGTGGCAATAGCAATGGCAGGGCACAGATGAGCTGCTGCACTTGTTCATTCACAGGAACCAATACTGACTGAGAGAAATCTGCATTTTCCTGCTCCTGTGATTGTGGGGGAAAGGGGATCTCCATTAAGCTTACTTTATTGATTCTTTAATATATATATTTTTTAATTTTATTTATTTCTGTATGTGTATGAATGTACAGTCTGCATGCAGGTCTGTGCACCCGTGTTGTGCAATGCCGCGGAGGTCAGAAGAGGGTGTCGGGTTCCCCTGGAACTGGAGTTAAAGATGGTTCTCAGCTGCCATGTGGGTGCTGGGGATTGAACCGGGTCCTCTGCAAGAGCAGTCGGTGCTCTTAACCGCTAGGCCATCTCTCCACTCCCACTTTATTGATTCTTATGAAACAGTAATAGATGTTTGAATAAAACAGATACTCCTGCCTAAATTTGCGTGTCCTGACATTTGGTTCTACTGTTTCCTTTACAGTTTATTCCAGTCTGTCCCGCAGTCCCTAGTCACAAGTTCTCCTGAGACTCATTCTCCCTTCTTTCCCTTCTATTTAACGTAGAACATAGAAGTCACAGGGCACTGCCCCAGTCACCTTCCCGTCACTCTCCCACCCATGCACGCTATCTCCCCATCTATTCTTCCTCTTTTCTTTCTGTTGAAATTGTAAGGGCAGCCAGGGAGTCAAACATTTTACCTGGGGAGGTGGAGAACTCACTACTGTTATTGCTGGTGTTCCCAGATGAGCTGGTGCTCTGAAATTCAGCTCCCACCCCAGTTTAGTCTGCAGGTTTTATCGGGTTTTTACACATGGTCTTTTAGCAACTGTTTCATTGGTGGGTTCAGATTATAATTTCCAGTAATTGACAACTTACTTATATATCATAAGATAGCCATAAGACAATTTTAAGAAATTCTTTTTTTGTGGTTAAGCAGTTAAAATTTGACTACAAAGGCAGATTTACTGGCAGCTAGTAAAACATTCTTGCAATAGAATTTAGTAAACAGGGATCCTGTCAGATAACTGGTATCTCTGGGTTCCTGAGTTCTCTAGTTAGCTCTGCTACTTTTATCAGCTATGGTTAAGGATTTGCTAACTATACAGTACATAGCAGTTACTACATCCTAAAACAGAGAAAAATAGAAAATCAAGTACAAGTCGTATGGTGAACAATATTAAATGCACAGATTATATATTTTCCTCTTCCCAGTGAGACCAGAATTTCTCCCACCAAATGAATTCCAGCCTGAGGGAGCTGGGTCCTGCCTGCTAAGATACTTCACACTGTCACTTATCTTACGCATCTTTAGCCTTTTGGATTAACATAACTTAATATTTTACCTTTCCCCCAAGCTAGAAATCTGTAACTTTCTCTTGCCTGCTTCCTTTTAGTTACCTCCCTATTTTTCTTCTCATTTGCCATAGACATGTTTCTTCAAAATATGCATTTCCTACTCGGGGTCCTGCAGTGTCTCCCCTTATACTAGCAATGGAAACTGCATTCAGCAAGGTCAGAAATCAGCACTATTGTGTTCCTAAAACCACATTTTGCAGTTCTTACTTTCCTTGAATTTTCAACGTTGTTTACATTGTCTTGCCAGAAATGTTCTGTCCTCTGGCTCAGGCTGAACTCTTCTAGTGTTAAGTTTACTACTTCAAGTGTTAAGTCTACTACTTTTCCTAGTACCATGACCCCAGATCTTTATATTTATTTATTTATTTATTTACTTATTTATTTATTTATTTATTTAATTGCCCTATTTCCTAGAGATCCCCTTGTTTCTGATTGGTATTCTCCCTTCTCACTGTAACTCCTGACATGTGTCCGAGGCGTATTTGATGGAGAATGAAAAAGAAGTCACATGGGTTCATTAACGTCCATCCTGCCCCTCAGCTGCTGAATGTTGGTCCGTGTACAGATGGAGCATATACAGGTGTCAAGGCGGTTTCTATGGACACCCAGCAAGTAGCTGTTAGAAAAGCCCCATGGCAGTCCACGCAAGGTCTGGGGAGAAAGGGCACTGACGATTACACCTGAGACAAGTAGGCCAATGCTGCACAGAACTGAGCGCTGGCCCAGTGGCTGGAGTGTGAGTGAGGAGTGTGGGTGGACTTGGAAGTCATGGTGACCTGATGGTGATTAGTTCTTGACTGCAGGCTTCGGCCCATGCTGGGCTCTTCCCGTTCCCTCTGTACACGACTCCCTAACTACCTTAGCTTACCTGCTGGCTTGCTTGACTTCCTGAGGCAGTATTGAGGACTGCTGTGGCCCACAGGCTTTAGTGTGATCGCAATGACTGGAGGGGTTGTTAAAATAGGCGTTGATTGGCCCCCTCCACATTTTCTGGTTTTGTAGGATTCCAAATGTGCATTTCTCACAAGTGTTCAGGTGATGTGGCTGCCGCAGCCTTGAGGCTGCACCCTGAGATGTGACGGCAAAGATGTGTTAAAGGGGCCAGACTCCAAAGTCTTACTCCAGAACTTTGAATCCTGGCCAGAATCTCGGGAGGGTACATGAGCATGGGAGGTTTAGCCCGTGTATGTGTTTCATGGTCTGTAAAATGGTGATAATAATAATAATAATAATAGTAATAATAATAATTTCTCACTGTTGTCAAGAATAAATGTGTGGATATGTGCAGTGAATGAGACTCTGGCATGTAGTAAGTAGTCTATATATGTCTACTGTTAGGCTCAGCTTTAGCTATGACAGTCCCTGAGTAGCTGTCCTTTGTCCTTTGAAATGTTATGTCAACCATTTCTCTCCCAGAACATGTTGTGTGATATTGGAAGGGGCTGGTGCTATCTGTATAGAAAGATGACTGTCCGATAGAAACTATAACAGATTACCTTTTGATTTGCAGAGTATCATCAATGATTTGCATACGATACAGCACTTAGTAAATGTCTTTATTAAATGAATATTGCCATTCAGTGGTATTGATCAGTCTCTACCAATGGTTTATAAAAGCTCTAGTGTATACTGTTCAAAGATAGTGCCATTGACTCTGGGCTCCCCTTCACTTCTCAGTATTTCTCAGAGCATTTTTCTCTCCTTGGCCTGAATTTACTCCTCATCACCTTCTACTACTCCACTCAAAACTACCCATGCCAAGGTCATTGGTAATCTCTGACCTGCTAAAGGAGAGTGTTACCATCTAGGGTCTTGATTGGGTTTGTTTTCTTTGCCAATTAAAGAATCAAAAGGCAAGAAGCTTCTCAGATATAGCAGGCAACACGCTTTATTAAAAGTAAAGAAACACACGCATATACATACACTCACACATAACAAAAATTTCCACAAGTGGAGAAGGGATTCAGAAATTGAAATCAAAAGCCCTTGGGGGGCCTAGGACCCTTCTTCTAATTTTGGATTGGTTAACTTAAACAAAGAAGAGAGGGCTGATAGGCTCATATCACCGAGCCGAGGTCTAGATTGGTCTGGACTGGTCATATGGAAGAGGGGCCCTAACAGTAGAACACAGTAGGATGGAAAACCTGCCAGGTCTTTGCGCTGGGTGGGAAAGAAGCCAGAGGGGTGCCAGAGTCTATGCTTTTCCGTTTCCCTTTCCCTGACTGCCGGTTAGAGATCTACCTAACAGAGCTGTAGTCCCTTGCAAGGACAGATCTCAGTGTTTAGGTCAGCATTCTTTAACGCTGTTGCCTTTTCAGAAGAAAAGGTTTCCTCTCCTGAGTTCTCTAACACTGCATACACTCCTATTTGATCTTCACTGTTGATGCTTCTTTCCGTCTCCTCTGTCCATTCCTACTTAGCCTCCATGTGTTTCAACACCCAGGGTTTGTACCTGGATACTTTTGGTCTCCATCTACAATTTCTCTATATGCATCTCACTGGCTCTCATGGTTCCAAATGCTGCCCATTTGCTGATTATGTTAGAATTGGTATTCCCAGCCAGATTTTGTTCCTTGAGTTATAGCCTTAAAAGTCCTCGTTAGTTGAATAAGAAGCATCTCATATAGAATATGAAGTTGTCGCAGGCACAGACCACTGTCTTTTGTCTGTTTAGACTTAGCCAATACTCAGTCCTTAAAAAAAAATACTGTCCTTTTCCCTCACCGTTTGTATCCAGTTCCTCAGACATGATTATTGAGGCCATTCATTTCCTTCTAACTTTGCTGCTTGCCATCTAGCTGGAGTCACCATTGCCCAGTGCTGTCTAGCTGACAGCTTCCTCACTGACACTACCATTCCTGTTGAGCTCAGGTACACATTCGTTCACAGCACAGCAGTCAGGGAGATTTAAGGAATGTGAATCTGTTTATGTCACTTCTGTACTTGTCGCTAATCCTTTCTCTGGCTCTGCACCCTGTACACACAGGTCTCTATTCCAACAACCCAGGCTGACTTCACACTCTCCCCTGTGTATTAAGCTCAACATCTCTTCATTTCTTTTTTTGTCTTTTTGAGACAGGGTCTCCCTTTAGTCCCAGCTGGCCTGGAGCACACTATGTAGACCAGGCTGGCCTTGAACTCACAGCCACCCCCTATGTCTGCCTCCTGAGTGCTGGGATTAAAGGCGTGCACCACCACACCCGGCTGCACCTTTAGTCTTAATATATTAATTACACATCTACACATCTTCCCTTTTTTTTTTTTTGGTCTTTTCAAGACAGGGTCTCCCTGTAGCCCCAGCTGTCCTGGAACTCACTCTGTAGACCAGGCTGGCCTTGAACTCACAAAAATCCACCCGCCTCTGCCTCCCAAGTGCTAGGATTAAAGGCGTGTGCCACCACGTCCAGCTTAGTCTAACAATTCTTTTTTTTTTCACAAAATTTATTTATTTATTTATTTATTTATTTATTTATTTTTAACAAATCTAGACCCGTGTTCCCGCCGATTCCCCCACCCCGCCAGAGCTCATGCATCTGCCAAATATGCTTTTTCATCTCTTAGTCTTTCTCAATATTTTTCCATGGGGAAGTTGACTGTTTTGAGCAGAAGTTCACGTTTCAGTCAGTTCTTTGATTGCAGTCTTTTCTGTGTTTTTGTTGTTGTTGTGTTGTTTTCCAAAATGCAATTACACCCAACTGTTTGTACAAAAGCTCAGGGGCCCTACACAAGAAATATTACAACTGGGTAATTGGGCACTAGCATCCACAGATGAGGATACCATTCGTCGTTTGTTTTTCTGGGACGGTGTTACTTCACTCAGCATGATGTCCTCTAGCTCCAGCCATTTTCCTGCAAAGCTCGTGATGTCGTCTTTCTTTACTGCTGCATAGAACTCCATTGTGTAGATGTACCACATTTTCTCTATCCACTCGTCAGTTGAAGGGCATTTAGGTTGGTTCCAGCTCCTTGCTATTGTGAAGAGAGCTGCAATAAACATGGCCGTGCATGTATCTGTGGTGGGCGTAAGTCTTGAGGGTACATGCCCAGGAGTGGTATGGCAGGGTCGGGTGGCAAGTTCATTCCAAGTCTTCAAGGGTTCTCCACACTGCTTTCCACATGCTGTACGAGTTTACATTCCCACCAGTAGTGGATGAGTGTTCCCCTTTCCCCACAACCTCTCCAGCACTTGGTATCATTTGTTTTCTTGATCCTAGCCAGTCTTTTTGGAGTAAGATGATATCTTAAAGTGGTTTTCATTTGCATTTCCTTAATGATTAGTGATGTTGAACAGTTCTTGAGGTATTTCTCAGACATCTCTAATTCCTCACTTGTGAAGTCTCTGTTCAGCTCTTTCTTTGCTCCATCTATTGAGTGGGTCATTTGTTTTCTTTTTCTTTTTTTTTTTGAGTAGTTTATATATTCTGAAATCAATGCTTTGTCAGATGTATCTGCAGTGAAGGTTTCCTCCCACTCTGTGGGATTTCTTCACTTCCTTGATTGTTTCTTTTAATGTACAAGAAGCTTTTGAGTTTGATGAGGTCCCATTTGTCAATTGTCGACCTTAATTCTTGTGCAGCTGCTGTCTGATTTAGGAAGCTTTTCCTACGCCTATGTCTTGTAGTCTGCTGCCAACTTTTTCTTCTATCACCTTCAGAGTTTGGGGTTTCAGGTTGAGGTCTTTAATCCATCTGGAGTTTACTTTTGTACAGGGCGAGAGGTAGGGGTTTAATTTCATTCTTCTACAAGTGGTGATCCAGTTTTGCCAACACCATTTGCTGAAGATGCTGTCTTTTGTCCATTGTGTGTTTCTTGGCCCCCTTGTCAAATATGAGATGGCTGAAATTGATGTGCTCAGATTTGGATCTTGTTTGTTCCATTGGTCAACAGGTCTGTTTTTTGTGCCAGTACCAGGTGTTTTTATGACTATAGCCCTGTAGTATAGTTTAAATCTGGTATAGAGACCCTCCTCTGTAAGTCTTTTCATGCAGGGTTGATTTGGCTATTTGGGGTCTTTTGTTTCCAAATGAATTTAAGAACTTTTGTTTCAAGCCTGTGAAGAAATCTTGGGGATTTTGATTGGGATTGCTGTTAATCTATACAGGAGTTTTGGTAAAATGGACATTTTTACAATTTTAATTTTCCCAATCCATGAGCATGGGAGGTTTTTCCATTTCTGAGGTCTTCTTCAATTTCTTTCTTTAAGGGTTAAAATTTTTTTGTAGAGGTCTTTGGTGTCTTTGGTTAGGTTTGTTCCTAGGTATCTTATTGTTTTTGAGGCTATTGTGAGTGGAAGGTCTCTTTGAATTCTTTCTCCAGTTGCTTGTTTTGGTGTAAGAAAGGCCATTGATTTTTTAAGGTTCATTTTGTATCCTGCCACTTTGCTGAAGCTGTTAATCATTTCTAGGAGTTTTCTGGTGGAATTTTTAGCATCCCTTTAAGTAAACAATCATATCATCAGCAAATAGAGATAGTTTGACTTCCTCTTTCCAATTAGTACTCCTTTAATATCCTTTTCTTGCCTTATTGCCTAGCAAAGTGTTTCAAGCACTATATTGAAGAGAGTGGGTGACAGGGGGCAGCCTTGCCGAGTTCCTACCTTAAAGGGAATGTTTCTGTCATTTCCCCATTTAGGATGATATTGGCTGTGGGTTTCTGTATATGGCTTTGATTACATTGAGGAATGATCCCTCCAATCCAATTCCTTCTAGGACTTTAAGCCAGAAGGGATGCTGGATTTTGTCAAAGGCTTTTTCAGCATCAATTGAGATGATGCTGTGGTTTTTGTCTTGTGATTCCGTTATGTGTTTGATGATGTTTATTGATTTTCGTATGTTGAACCATCCCTGCATCTCTTGGTATGAATCCAACGTGGTCATGATGGATGATCTTCTTGATGTGGGGGTGTATGCGATTTTGCCAGTATTCTGTTTAGAATTTTGGCATCTGTGTTCGTGAGGGAGATGGGTCTATAATTCTCCTTTTAGTTGGATATCTTTGCCTAGTTTTGGTATTAGAGTGATGTTGGATTCATAGAAGGAATTGGGGAATCTCCCTCTGATTGTATACTTCTAAACAGTTCAGTAATAATGGTGTAGGTCTTTTTTGGAAATGTTTTATAGAATTCTGCTGTGAAACCGTCTGGGCCTGGGCTTTTTTAGTTGGGAGGCTCTTTACTACAATCCTCTATTTCTTCATATGTTATGGGTCTGTTTAAGCTGCTGGTCTCTTTGTTGGCCAGCTTTGGTGATTCCCAGGATTTCAGATATTCATCCATTTCTTCTAGTTTTCAAACTTGGGTAGAAAATATAGGTTCTTGTAATATTCCCATATAATTTTCTTGATCTTTTCCTTGTCTGTTGTGATATTTCCCTTTTCATCACAGATTGTATTGATTTGGAGTTGTTCCTCTTTCTTTTTGTTAACTGGGCTAGAGGTCTGTCTATCTTGTTTTATTCTTTCAAAGAACCAACTTTTGGCTTCATTGATTTTTTGTATTGTTTTCTTTGTTTCTATTTCATTGATTTCTGCTCTGATTTTTGTTATTTCTTCCTGTCTGTTGCGTTTAGGGTTCATCTGTTGTTTCCTCTCAAGTGTTTAGCTGTAGTGTTAGATCATTCACTTGTGCTCTTTGTTTTTCTAATGTAGGCACCCAGGGCTATAAACTTCCCTCTTAGGACTGCTTTTAAGGTATCTCATTAGGTTTTGTTGTGTTGTATTGTCATTGTCATTCAGTTCAGGAATGTTTTATTTCTCTTTATTCTTCCTTGAACCCATTCATTATTCAAGAGTGTGTTGTTTAGTCTCCATGTGTTCTTGTAGGCAGGAGGGCTTGTTGCTGGTGTTGATGTTGAGCTTTATTGCACTGTGGTCTGAAGGATGCATGAAATTATTTCAATCTTTTTGTATTTGTAGAAGGTCTCTTCTGTGTCCCAGATGTGGTCGATTTTTGGAGAATGTTCCGTGGGGTGCTGAGAGAAATGTGTATTCTCTGGTATTAGGATGGGAATTCGGTAGAGGTCTATGAGGTCCATTTGGTGTACTATCAGTTCAGTTCAGATGTCTCTCTGTTTTATTTTTTGTGTCCTGTTGACCTATCCAAAGGACTCAGTGGGGTATTGAAATCTCCCACTATGAGTGCATCTGGGGTTAGTCTGTGACTGTGGGTCTGGAGAATTTTCTTTTATAAAGTTTGGTGCACTAGAATTTGGGGGCATATATATGTCATAATTGTGGAAAATCTCTTGGTGGAATTGTCCTTTGATGAAAATTTAATGGCCTTCTTGTCTCTTCTGATCTTTTACTTTGAAGTCTAATTTTATCCGATATGATAAATAGCAACACCTGCTTTTCTTTTTGGTTTACCATTTGCTTGGAATACTTTTTTCTCCATCCCTTACTCTTAAGGTGGTGGCCTGTCCTTAAGGTAAGATGTTTTCTTGTAGACAGCATATTGATGGATTCTGTTTTCCTAATTCCAGTCTCCCAGTCTATGTCTTTGATTGGGGAATTTAAGTCATTAATATTTAGGTTTATGTCTGATAGGTTTGTGGTTGCTTCCTTTGCCTTTTATCCATCTGCGGTTTTGATTTAGTTTTCTACTTTCTGCAGTTATGCTTTTATTGTTTTCTCCTTCTAGGCGCCTGGGTTTGGTTGACTCCTTTTTCTGTTTCTTTGATTAGCTTTCAAGTATCTCTGAAGGGTTGGTTTCTCTGGAACATGTATTCTTTCAAGTTGGTTTATGTCGTGGAAGGATTTTCCTCCTTCTCTTCCACTATGATTGACATTTTTTGCTGGGTATAGTAACTTGGCATCTATTGTCCCTTTAACACTGGGAATGCTTATGCTTCCAGGTTTTTTGTTTTCATAGTTTCGTTGAGAAGTCCTTTGTAATTCTGATAGGTTTCCCCTTATATTCACTTTGTTTTTCTTGTTGCTGTAAGGATTTTGTCTTTTTTTGGGGTGTCTAGCATTTTAACTATGATGTGGCGTGGAGAATTTCTTTTCTGGATTGTCTGTTTGGAGTTCTATGTGCTTCTTGTATTGGTATTGGTTTGTCCTTTTTTTAGTTTGGGGAGTTTTATTCTATTATTCTGTTGAAGATCTGATCATACCATTCTCTTGGGATTCTTCTCCTTCCTCTATTCCTATGATGCGGAGGTTTCATCTTTTCATAGTGTCCCACAGCTCCGCGTTGTTCCATTTTTTGTGTATTTTTAATTTTTCATAATCTTTTCCTTAGGTTTTTAGTTGTTCTGTGTTATCTTCCAGGTCTGATATTCTTTTTTCTGCTTCCTCCATTCTGCTTCTGAGGCTTTTTTCATTCCTTTCCTCTTGAATGGATGAGTGTTTGATTTCCTTTTTCATTTCCTCTTCTGATTTCTTGTGTTTCTATTTCTTTTTTGGAGCTTCTCGATCTCTTTTTGTAGCTCTTTTGTTTGCTGGTTGGTTTCTTTTTCTTTTTCAGCATGGGATCTTTTCAGTGTTTCTACTTCCTTCCGGAGCTTTGTCAGCTTCTCTCTCTCTCTCGGTCCTTCTTGAGTTCCTCATTCTCTTTTCTTAGTCTTTTTAATTTGTTTTTATAGATCTTGTAGTTTTTAAGTATGTTCCCAATTTGTTTCTGATGTCTGTGTGCCTGGGGCATCCCAGAGGGATCCCACTGCAGGAGTCTTCCATAGTGGTTAAAGCTTGCCGTGGATATCCTGCCCTTTCCAGTGTAGTCTCTTCTTCGTGATCCTGGCATATGGGCTTATCCTTGCCTGTATTCCAATGTGAGTCCTAAATGCCTCTTTCACTGTGTTGAGGCTTGATTTGCTTGCCTCCTTCAGATGCTTCTTCGTAATCTCAGTTGGCAGGGGGGCGGGGCTCTTTCCCGGCACCTTCCGCTGGGCTCAGGAGATCTCAAATCGTTTTTTTTTTTTTTTTTTTTTGTTTTTTGGTCTTTTTGAGACAGGGTCTCCCTTGTAGCCTCAGCTGTCCTGGAACTCGCTCTGTAGACCAGGCTGGCCTTGAACTCACAAAGATCCACCTGCCTCTGTCTCTCCAGTGCTAGGATCAAAGGCGTGCGCCACCACGCCCAGCTAACAGTTCTTAAGAGACAAATCCCCCCAACAACCACCTCAGTGATCTTGGGGACAAATTTTTCTCTAGCCGAGTCTTCAGAGGAGGCCTTGGCAGTAGATAACACCTTTATGGAGACCAATGAGAGGTAGTGATACTGAAGTCCCTGTGAGACTGAGCTAGGCTTCTTGACACAGAAACTGAGCAAATGTCATAGAAAGCCTCCAAGTTTTGAGATTACTTATTGCAGAGCAATCAATGACTAATATAGCAAACTTTTAAAATAACACTAAGTTGCACTTAGGTGACAATGTCAATTGAAAGTCCGTTTTGTGTCATATCTTGACCTGTATTATGTTCCTAGGAGGAAAGAATATTTGTTTTCCAGAGGGTATAAGTTTGGGTCATAATTAATCTCCTTATGTCATTTGCCTATGAGACCTGAGGAGTCTGGGATGTTGATGGGGAGGGTCTACGATGTTCACTAAGTGGGCAGGTGGATTAGTCACTTACAAAATAACCTGGAAAAAGCAACTTGGAAGGAAGCAAGGGAGGAAGCGAGGAAGGAAGGAAGGAAGAAAGGAAGGAAGGGAGGAAGGAAGGGAGGGTGGGAGGAAAGAAGGAACAAAGGAAGAGAGGGAGAAATTTATTATTATTATTATTATTATTATTATTATTATTACTATTTGGCTCACAGTTTGAGGATACAGTCCATAATAGCACCAGGAATGTGAGGCAGCTAATCACACTGCATCTGCTTTCAGGAGGGAGGGAGGGAGAGAGAGAGAGAGAGAGAGAGAGAGAGAGAGAGAGAGAGAGAGAGAAATTCAGTCCAGGACCCTTGTTCATGGTGCTCCATATTTGTGTAGGGTCTTCTCATCTCAACTCAGTGGACAAACTCACAACCAGAAGCTTGATTCCATGGTAATTCTAAATCCTATCAAGTTATCATTGTGGAGTTTCTAAGCCACATTACAGTAATGCTTAAAAAAGAGACACCTGATTCTTTTTTTTTTTTTTTTTTTTTGTTCATGTGGATGAATGTATTGTTTGCATGCAGGTCTGTGCACCCGTGTCGTGCAATGCCGCGGGGTCAGAAGAGGGTCTCAGATTCCCCTGGAACTGGAGTTCTCCTGGATTGGAGTTACAGACGATTCTTAGCGCCATGTGGGCGCTGGGGATCGAACCCGGGTCTCTGCAAGAGCGTCGGTGCTCTAACCGCTAGGCTATCTCTCCAGCCCGAGACACTGATTCTAACATTCATAAGGCAAGTGGGGGACCCAGCTGCTGGGAACCTATGTCTTAAAATGTCTCTCCGAAATGTGTTCCTGAGTCAGATTTAATCTTCCTTTCTTCCTTCCTTCCTTCCTATCCTTCCTTCTTCCTTTCCTCGCTTCCTTTCCTTCCTTCCTTCCTTCCTTCCTCCCCTCCTACCTCACCTCCCTCCCTCCTTCCTTCCTTCCTTCCTTTCTTCTTTCTTTTTTTTGGTCTTTTTGAGACAGGGTCTCCCTGTAGCTCCAGCTATCCTGGAACTCACTGTGTAGACCAGGCTGAACTCAGAGATCCACCTGCCTCTGCCTCCTCAGTGATCTTTCGTTTGAACAATATCTGTAGCATAGAAAATGGGGGCAGTACAAGTCAGGACCTATCCTAGTCTGATCAGAGCATCTTGCCCTTTGACCCCTAGACTTAGAACATCACACAAGTACTTATAAACATACTGCTCAATTTTTCTCATTCTTTTGCAATGAGAAAAACACAGCATTTTTATGACTTTGATATATAAAGCATGCATATGTAAACTTATTCATATTCTATTTGCTATGTAAAGCATGCATATCTAAACTCATTCATATTCTATTTTATACTATCTTGGGTGGAAGACGAGGAGGGATTGCCTGAGGGATTAAGGTAGGATACACAGGTCACAAGAGGAGTAGATGGCTCAGTGAGCTTGTTTTATACCATAAACAGTAATTTTTGGTCACAAGCTTAGGTAAAAGTCTTTAGTTCAGATTATGTCCATATTGTAAAAGTCATTGTTACTAACAATCAATGTTAACTATCACTGGCACATGTGCTAGGTAGGTGTCTCCCCATGAGATATGCATAAGAAAGAAAAGCTGACAGAGAAGGCAGCTGTGGGCTCTGATCCATCCTACAGATGTTGAATAAACTTACGACAATGACTAATATGAATAATACTGCTTCTGAGACTTGTGGACTTCACAAGAGACCCATACCAGTATAGTGGGAAAACATATGTTTGTAGGTTAGCTGGAGCCATGAATCTCTGTTGACCACTTACTAATTGTTCGGCTATGGTCATAGTCAATGACTGTATCTCACCATTCATCTCATCTTAAGATGGTGAAATGGGGCTGAAGAGATAGTTCAGCTGTTAAGAGCACCGACTGCTTTTGCAGAGGACCGGGTTCAATTCCCAGCACGCACATGGCGGCTAAGAAGTGTCTTTAACTCCAGTTCAAGGGGAATCCGATGCCCTCTTCTGATCTCTGCTGCAGCATTGCACAACACAGGTGCACCAACCTACATGCGGACAGTACACTCATATACATAAAAAAAAAGATGGTGAAATAAATGCTAGTTTTGGAGCTGGAGAGATAGTGTAGCGGTTAAGAGCGCCAACTGCTCTTGCAGAGGACCCGGGTTTGATCCCCAGCACCCACATGGCGCCTGAGAGCCGTCTTTAACTCCAGTTCCAGGAGAATCTGACACCCTCTTCTGACCTCCGCGGCATTGCATGACACAGGTGCACCAACCTACATGCAGACAATACATTCATACACATATGAAAATAAATTTAAAAAATTTAATAAATGCTAGTTTCATAAAATTACTATTATGCTAAAATGAATTAGATGTGATGGATGATTCTCAGGGACTAGGAGCTGAACAGCATGAAGCTGAGCTTTTTATTAATTGAGGACTTCACAGCCAGATTCTATTCCTGAAGAAGAAAAGAGTGAAGAAGGCGGGTTGGATGAATGATTTGATGAAGGGTAAATATAAAATTTTAATAAGAATAAATTATTTGTATGATATTAAACTTAATCCAAGTTGTATATCAATCTTGCTCTATCAACTTACTCTCTGTATAAAAACCCATTTCCACAGTATTTGTATTGCTTGTCCAGTGTTCTCTAAACCTGAAACAGTGCCATCATTCTTAATATTTGGGGACACCTTATGCTAACCCAGAGCCTTAAATTATGTCCATTGTAATTACCTTTTAAAGATATTTGGAGTCAAGTTTGATTTCATTATGATGTTAGATGGCTGCAGAAACCAATGTTTTGACCTTGATCTTTTGATGAATTGATATCCTTTATTTTTTGGCTTGTCTTCAGGTGCTTTAACAATTACTGAGATTTATTAAGGCGCTGCAGAGATTGTTTCTTTGTGTTGGAAACAGCCTCTAATCTTTGAAAACATAGAGGATATAAAAAACTTTGTTGTTGCTTTACAAAAGTAAGCTTTTCTTTTTTTTAAGTTTTTTTTTCAATTTTTAAAAAATTTATTTTGTATGTGTATGAACGTACATGTAGGTTTGTGCACCCGTGTCATGCAATGTCACGGAGATCAGAAGAAGGTGTCAGATTCCTCCTGGAACTGGAGTCAAAGACGGTTCTCAGCCACCATGTGGGTGCTGGGGATCAAACCCGGGTCCTCCTCAAGAGCAGTTGGCACTCTTAACCACTAGGCCATCTCTCCAGCCCCCAAAGTAAGCTTTTCTTGGATTGAACAAGCTACTTCTAGGAGAACTTCTGATATATGGCATAGATTATTTTAGATTGCATACATGCAATAATATTTTTAAAAATATCAGAAGTAGGTTTGGGAAGATGGTTCAGTGGGTAAACACTTGCTGCACCAGCATGAGGACTTGAGTTCGGAACTACAGAAGCCCCACAAAAGGCATGCCCCAGTGCTAGGGACTGAGGGAAGGATGAGGACAGGCAGATGCCTGGTGGTCAGTGCCCAGCTAATTTAACTGAAACAGCTCCAGGTTCAGTGAGACATCATATCTCAGATAATATTATTATGTGATATTATATATCTCAAATAATTTATATATGATTATATATTACATATGATTATATATTATATATCTCAAATATATATATTATAATATATAACAATATAATAATAATAATGTGGAGTGATAGATGATTCTCATCATCAACCTCTAGGTACCAATGTATAGGCATGAATGAACATAACAAACACATGCACACACATACATACATATAACACATACAAACAATTACAAAAAAGAAATAGACATGCCAGTCTAGGTAATTTCCATGTGGTTAGGTATCACTCTGAGCCATGTAGGTGATACTTTTAACTGATCAGAAGATTATCCTGATTCTAAGAGGGTTGAGAGAGATGGAAATGACTTAGTCTTTAAAAATATTTAAAATTATTAGTGCGTATATGAGAGATAGAGAGAGAGAGAGAATCTGAGTATATGCTTGCTACAACATGCATGTGGAGGTCAGAGGACAACTTTCAAGGAGTCAGTTCTCTCCTTCCATGTGATATCTGGGGATTAAATTTAGGTGATCAGGCTTCTGCAGCAAGAGCTTTTACCTGCTGTTTGGTTTTGTTGCCAATAATACATTATCACTGATTAAGAAGTTATAAAGACGAGTTCATTTTGGCTCATGGCTCTGGTCCAAGATGGGGGGCAAATCTGGATATCCTCCTATCAGTAAAATCCTGAGACAGTATAGGGCCTCGTGTGGAGAGAGCCAAAGACTTAGCCATCCTGGCTTTTATAGCAGACCCAATCTGTAGAACCCATTAGCTCATGAGCCCATGTGTCCCCGAATCAGTCCATGAATCTATAAATCACATAAATGGACTAATCTATGCATGAGGATGGAGGCTTCATCATTTTTTAGAGACATCACTGAGTCTACTTCATTTCTCATTCTAAAGACTGAATTTCAACATGAATTTCAGAGCCAGTCAATATGTAAAGCACAGCAGTAGGAAAGGGAAAGAAAAATTTAAAGAGCTAAAAAATCCCTAATATTTTGAATCAAAGTTGTTCAAGTGTCTGATATTGTAGAAAGGGCCAAAATCTAATCTTTTCACTGACAAATAAAGGAGAAAGTTGATGCAAGGTGAGTTTTCCAAGGCCGGATGCTGGAGCCAGCAGTCCTCCCACCTACTCTTCCTCTCTGTTGTCCAAGGCTGGATGCCGGAGCCAACATCCTCCCACCTGCTCTTCCTCTGTTTTCCAAGGCTGGATGCCGGCACCAGCAGACCTCCCACCTGCTCTTCCTCTCTGTTTTCCAAGGCCGGATGCCGGAGCCAGCATCCTCCCACCTGCTCTTTCTCTGTTTTCCAAGGCCGGATGCTGGAGCCAGCATCCTCCCACCTGCTCTTCCTCTCTGATTTCCAAGGCCAGATTCTGGAGCCAACAGTCCTCCCACCTGCTCTTCCTCTGTTTTCCAAGGCCGGATGCTGGAGCCAGCAGTCCTCCCATCTGCTCTTCCTCTGTTTTCCAAGGCGGGATGCCGGAGCCAGCAGTCCTCCCACCTGCTCTTCCTCTGTTTTCCGAGGCCAGATGCTGGAGCCAACAGTCCTCCCACCTGCTCTTCCTCTCTGTTTTCCAAGGCCAGATGCCGGAGCCAGCATCCTCCCACCTGCTCTTCCTCTCTGATTTCCAAGGCCAGATTCTGGAGCCAACAGTCCTCCCACCTGCTCTTCCTCTGTTTTTCAAGGCCGGGTGCCGGAGCCAACATCCCTCCCACTGTTCTTCCTCTGTTTTCCAAGGCCAGATGCCGGAGCCAGCAGTCCTCCCACCTGCTCTTCCTCTCTGTTTTCCAAGGCCGGATGCCGGAGCCAGCAGTCCTCCCACCTGCTCTTCCTCTCTGTTTTCCAAGGCCGGATGCCAGAGCCAACAGTCCTCCCACCTGCTCTTCCTCTCTGTTTTCCAAGGCCAGATGCCGGAGCCAGCAGTCCTCCCACCTGCTCTTCCTCTCTGTTTTCCAAGGCCAGATGCTGGAGCCAGCAATCCTCCCACTGCTCTTCCTCTCTGTTTTCCAAGGCCGGATGCTGGAGCCAGCATTCCTCCCACCTGCTCTTCCTCTCTCTTTTCCAAGGCCAGATGCCAGAGCCAGCAGTCCTCCCATCTGCTCTTCCTCTGTTTTCCAAAGCCGGATGCTGGAGCCAACAGCCCTCCCACTGTTCTTCCTCTGTTTTCCAAGGCCAGGTGCCAGAGCCAGCAGTCTTCCCATCTGCTCTTCCTCTGTTTTCCAAGGCCAGATGCCGGAGCCAGCAGTCCTCCCACCTGCTCTTCCTCTCTGTTTTCCAAGGCCGGATGCCGGAGCCAGCAGTCCTCCCACCTGCTCTTCGTCTCTGTTTTCCAAGGCCGGATGCCGGAGCCAGCAGTCCTCCCACCTGCTCTTCCTCTCTGTTTTCCTCCTGCTCCTTCCTTTCTTCATCTTAACCTTAAACATTTAACAATTTCCCTTATCTCTGTCCTCACACAACATGCCTGTTTACAAATGCTTACATGGTGTCCTATCACAGTTTCTTTCTCTGTTTGCTCTCTCTTGGCCCTCTCCTTCTCACCTCCTCAAGTCAAACAGAACTGACCTCTTTGAATCTAATTTTTCTTGTGTTCTATAATTTTAAAGAGACTAAATACAGGCACAAGTAGCAAGTTAGGGGACATTTTTGTTTGTTTGTTTTTTTAATGGAGATTCTATTATTCCTACTTCTCTGAATGTGCTTCTTTTTAATTTGAAAAAAAAAATTAAGAAAGGACCTTGAACCCAGTTCAGTTCAAGGCCTGCCTGGCTCCCCCCTCACCCCCCCCAAAGGAAATGATAGCAACAACAAAGCAAAACAAAAACTTAAGAAGTTTCCAAATGTGTGGCAAAATTCAGTTTTATTATTTTAAATGATGCAGAGCATTTCATGGTATAAATTCACTCCACAAACAAGCATGGGGATCCACATGCTTACAGTGCTGACCATTTCCAACATTGTTACAGTAAACACACTTGCATATATATTTAGATATGATCCTTTATTTTTATGTAATGTGATATATTACTGGCAATAATTGTACCTGGATTGCTTCCTAGGAAGACTATAAAGTTGACTTTTCACCTTGTCACATAGCAGAATCTCCTGTACTCCATATTCTTGCCACTATTAGGTTTATATTTTGCTTCAATTTTTCCAATGTGATCTCTCATTTTTTGCATTTATTTGACTACTAATGCTTTTGAGGATCTTTCCATGTGCCTGATGGCTGCTCATCTGTGAACTGCCTATTTATATCCTTTGACCTTGTTGTACAATATTATGAATTTTTCACAATACAGATAATAATGTTGGTGGCATTTTAATATAGAAAGTAACCCCCCTGCAAGCATCATTTGTGTCATCTATGGATTTTGTTTTAAATATTTCCATCTTAATTAAAAATTATTGCCAGGCATAGTGGCACATGCCTTTAGGCCCAGCACTTAGGAGACAAAGGTAGGTTGACCTCTGTGAGACTGAGGCTAGCCAGGTCTACATAGAAAGTTTCAGGCCAGCTGGGGCTAGGGAGACCCTGTCTCAAAAAAACCAAAAATGTTGTCACATATTTTTCTCTCCTTCATTTCCTTTTTTCTTCCTTTTGTCCCTTCTGATTTCTTTCCTGAAGCTTTTGGTTTTTCTTGTAGTCTCTTCCATCTTCTTTGACTTTTATAATTAAACTGTACAACTGAAATTTTGTTTTGCATATAATGCATAGAAGAGCTCAACTTAATTTTATCCCCAATACTATGGCAATGCTCTTTATTAAAGAACTAAATCCTGTCAGGTGTGTGGCACATCTTTAATCTCTGCACTTGGAGGCAGAAGCAGGCAGGTCCCTATGAGTTCAAGACCAGTCTGATGTACATAGTGAGTTCCTGGCCAGCTGGACTGCAGGGAGACCCCCCCTAAAGAAAACAACAACAATAAGTCCTTACTCTCAAAATAAGTTATCCTTTTGGTATTCACATACTCTGGATCTGTTTCTGTGTTTCTGTTTTATTCCATGGATTTATTATTTTAAATCTGTTTTCATATCCATACTATTCAGATTTTATTATAGTGGCTTTAGAGTCTATGTTTCATTGTCATTATATTTTTTAATATAGTGGGTATTTATCTCACACTCATATAGAGTAGAAGTAGAGAATTTTAGGTAAGAGGTTGAATGACTTATGTTTCCTCATCAGTTCCCTTGGTTTTAGGTCATGGTTCACCTTCTGCCCATGGATCCCAGGGCCATCTGACACTCATGTGTACTTCAGTACCACAGGGGGTAAGAAGTCAGAGATGATTATGTGGAAGTGATTTTGTTGCCAGGCTTGGAAGTGATCTTCTCTCTTCCCATTCTGTTGCCCAGAACTCAGTTACAAGCTCAGAGCAATGGGGGGTTGGGAAATATCAGCTAACTTTGGGCTCAGTAGGAAAGAGGGTTTTAGAGAACACATAACCAGTATTCTCTTGTGTGAGTTGTCTGATGTTTTTAAGAAAAAAATGCTCTTTTCTGGGAGAAGGGCATTTTACATGCTTCCACATTCATAGAATTTTTGCTCTGTGTAGATTCTCTGATGCACTAAGAGGTAAGACTTACAGAAGAGGGTTTTCTCACAGACACAGCATGCTTAGGACTCCTCTGTGATGCTCTGTACAGAGTGATTTGCTGATGATATTCTTGCATTCACAATGCTTATAAAATTTCTCTTCTGCATACATTTTCCATTTAGTGAGTTTAGACTTTTTCTGGGAACTTTTACCACATGCATTAATTTTTTTTCCTCTTTGGGGGTGAGTTCTTTGAATATGACAGGTATAATTTCATGTTCAAACAACTCCCACTTGGTCACATTGATGATATTGCTCCTCCAAAGGAGCTCTACAAAGATCCAAGAGTGCTGGTTCCTCACAAAGTATCTTCTTTCTTCCTGTCATGGATGTTAGGCTCAGTTGGAGGGGAGACCCAGTACCTGCAGAAATGAGAAATATTCAGGACTCCGATGAAAAGGAAGTCAGCTTTGCTGGGTGGCGGCTGGCCCCCCTATGTCAAGATCAGGTTGATCATTGTTAAAATGGTGCTGAATCGGCAGTTTTAAACTCAGGCATATAAGGAAGTGAGCATACAAGGAAGTGGGGTGAGGAAGTGGAGGAAAGAGCGTAGGTGGGCCTGTGGCTGGTATCAAGAGGAGCATCTTGAGAGAACCCAGGGCCTGTGGCTGGTATCAAGAGGAGCATCTTGAGAGAACCCAGGGCCTGTGGCTGGTATCAAGAGGAGCATCTTGAGAGAACCCAGGGCCTGTGGCTGGT
>VZQC01000191.1:160736-220785 GCA_009823505.1 Rhizomys pruinosus | reverse complement strand
TATGACACCATTGTTTTAATGTGAATTTTGGGGAGTCTCAAAAACAGTCTCTTGGAGATTCCAAGGGAAAGCTGTATCTCCTGGCTCTGGTCACCTGTGCGGTTAGCACAGAGTGGACAGCTGGAGCCCTGTGTGCTTTCCAGCCTCTGTTGTCAGGTAGGGGCCTTAAGAGCGGAGATGATGGATAAATAGAATGCAGCTGTTGGCTGTTATTGGCTGTATTTTGAGCCGTGCCAATCCTGAGTCTGCCTGAGCCCGCGTCAGTCTTCACCTCTGCCATATCTCAGCTGGCACATGGCTGCCAGCACTGCCTGATCCTCATGGAAGTCCCTGAAAGCCAGGCTGCCAGGCCATGGGTCACTGAACAGCATCTGTAAGCCCAGATGGAGGGTCTGTTTCTAGGCTGGAAAGAGGGGCATTGGGTCAACTCTCTTTTTGGGTTTGGGTTGCTCATTTTTCTTTCCTGCTCTTTGGTATGCTTGAAAAATTGAAGCAGCTTGCAGCCCCATGGTCCAGGACATGTTTGATTAGCTGGTTCATCTTGGAAGATGGCTCAGCAGGGTGAGAGTCCAACAAGGTTAAAAGTTACAGCATTCATCTATGTGGCAGGGGCACCTGCTCTGAATTTGAACTGGTCACTCAATGGGGCAGCTGGGCAATGGGGCTTGGTGCTTGGCTCCTGTGGCGTGCTGCCATGCACACAGACATCATGTATGAATGATGAGTCACAACCAAAGGGTTCATGGTTTTAAATTTGTACAAATCTCATTATATTTCAAGCCACAATTTTTTTAATTTAATTTTTTATTGATGCTTTGTGCATTTCGTACATCATTTTCCAATTCAGATCAGGCATATTTCCCTTTCCCTTCCCCCCCACCCCCCCCCCATCCCAGATCATGTATTCTGCCATAACTGTCTTGCATCTTTCTCTGTTTTTTTTTTTTTTTTCCATTTTTTAGCAATAAGTGATAACTTATGAGTACAAGCATCCTTCATGTAAAACCAATTTGCAAGCAGTTGTGCCCAAACCCACACAGCCCCTTGGTCCCACCATCCAGCAGGGGGGCTTCTATGTTCAATCAAGTTGATCAAATGAGTGTCCAGGCTATATTGTTGTAGGTTCACCGTTCACCCCAATCACAGCCCTTACATCCTACCACGCCCCCTCTTCTGCAGCTGTGCTACCTTCTTAAGGCATTGGAGGTTATGCTCAATCTTTCCTGATTGGTTAATATAATAGCAACATTCTTCCCCTAGAAAAACACAAGTGCCCCCTTTCTCTGCTGTTAATAAATCCAGAACTCTTCTGTTCTGAAGGGTGACCTCAGCCAGGAAAAGAGAGTTGTGGTTGTAACAACTGGATAGACTGGGCCATAGCTTCTACTGTGGTAGAGAGCTGTGTGTTGTTGTTGGGTGTCTTGGGAGAACTGTTGGGCTGAAACAGGGATGTGCCCCAGAATATCCGCAGTGGGACCACTGATGCCGAGACCAAGGCGATCCCTACTACTGCCAAGGTAGCCGCCCATTTGTTTTGGGAGCGGTGAATGACTGAGGATCTTTCCCAGCTTCTCTGTGTCCCCAGGTGTGCCTGGATGTCTCCTGGAGTATAAAGAATTAGGCCAGGAACAAGCACCACCAGGAGACACGGGCCTGAGGTGTTAGCAGAAATGCAGGTGTACACAGAGAAGAGCAGAGAAATACCTGTTTTGGGGTCAAGGAGGTCTGACCTGTGACTGTCACATTTTTGGTGACTGAACCTGGGCACTCTGAAACCCTGGGCTGCCGGACATTCAGTTTGGTTAAAATTGGGGGAGGGAAGTAAAGGAAGTCAGAGAAGAGGGTAAAGCGATGATGACCCAGTAGAGGTGTGAACTGGGAGAGGAAGAAACAATGGGTTTTGGAGTAAGGCACAGAGAAAGCCGTCAGAGGCACTTAGGGCAGAGAGAGAGAGAGAGAGAGTACCTCTTCCCATGAGAACTTGAGTGCAGAACTGAGGCAGTGGAGGTGTTGGATGGTCCATTGTTTGGTTTGATTAAGGGAGTCTAGAACCATCGGGGCATGAGGATCTCTGATGGTCTTTTTAATCTTTATCCTGCCTCTGGCTGAGTAAAAGTAGTGTGAGTCACAGTAAATGGCTGCAGCCACCACACAATGCATTGGCCGGGAGGTTGGCTTCCTGGAATCCCTGACTTAGGTGGGCTACGACCTTACAACTGATGGTGGTTCTCCTGCCTTAGCCCTCCTTTGTGTAGTGAATGGTGACTTGTCACAGCTCTTCCTACACTCAATATACCTCTGGGAGCCCTCTTTTGTGTCAAAAATTGCCTCTTTGTTAAAGGTTTTCCTTGTCTACTGTTCTCAAATGCTGCTGCCCAGTTGGAGTATTACAGAGCCAATGTGGCCCGGCAACTGAAGGATTTCCCAGCTACATCTTGGTCCCCAGGTCTCCTTCTCCTTATAAATCTCATCACGTTCACCAGAAGCATGTTCTAACATCTGCTGAAGTCTGTAACGACACCTCTGAATGTCACTGACCTTTGGGAGTGGCTCATAGAAAGGACTGAGGAGACCAGGGAAACTGAGATGTTAGAAGGACGTTTTGACTGCTCCTCACTTGTTAGTGGATTACATGCTTCCTTCCGAGGGACTGAGATGGAGCTGCGGCTGCTGCAGGCACCTGTGTGGGCACGGGCACTTCTCAGATCTTTATTTTTTTTTTTATTGTATTTATTTATTTATTTTTAACAAATCTAGACCCGTGTTCCTGCTCATTCCCCCACCCCGTCAGAGCTCGTGCATTCTGCCAAACATGCTTTCCATCTCTTAGTCTTTCTCAATATTTTCCATGGGGACGTTGACTGTTTTGAGCAGAAGTTCACTGTTTCAGTCAGTTCTTTGATGCAGTATTTTCTGTTGTTGTTGTTGTTTCCAAAATGCATTATGTCCAACTGCTTTGTACAGAAGCTCAGGGGGCCCTACACAAGAAATACTTACAACTGGGTAATTGGCACTAGCATCCACAGATGAGGGATACCATTCGTCGTTTGTTTTTCTGGGACTGTGTTACTTCACTCAGCATGATGTCCTCTAGCTCCAGCCATTTTCCTGCAAAGCTCGTGATGTCGTCTTTCTTTACTGCTGCATAGAACTCCATTGTGTAGATGTACCACATTTTCTCTATCCACTCGTCAGTTGAGGGGCATTTAGGTTGGTTCCAGCTCTTTGCTATTGTGAAGAGAGCTGAAATAAACATGGCCGTGCATGTATCTCTGTGGTGGCGTAAGTCTTGAGGGTACATGCCCAGGAGTGGTATGGCTGGGTCGGGTGGCAAGTTCATTCCAAGTCTTCCAAGGGTTCTCCACACTGCTTTCCATAGTGGCTGTACGAGTTTACATTCCCACCAGCAGTGGATGAGTGTTCCCCTTTCCCCACAACCTCTCCAGCACTTGGTATCATTTGTTTTCTTGATCCTAGCCAGTCTTACTGGAGTAAGATGATATCTTAAAGTGGTTTTGATTTGCATTTCCTTAATGATTAGTGATGTTGAGCAGTTCTTGAGGTGTTTCTCAGACATCTCTAATTCCTCGCTTGTGAAGTCTCTGTTCAGTTCTTTGCTCCATCTATTGAGCGGGTCGTTTGTTTTCTTTTTTCTTTGTTTTTTGAGTAGTTTATATATTCTGGAAATCAATGCTTTGTCAGATGTATCTGCAGTGAAGGTTTCCTCCCACTCTGTGGGATTTCTCTTCACTTCCTTGATTGTTTCTTTTGATGTACAGAAGCTTTTGAGTTTGATGAGGTCCCATTTGTCAATTGTCGACCTTAATTCTTGTGCAGCTGCTGTCTGATTTAGGAAGTCTTTTCCTACGCCTATGTCTTGTAGTCTGCTGCCAACTTTTTCTTCTATCACCTTCAGAGTTTGGGGTTTCACGTTGAGGTCTTTAATCCATCTGGAGTTGACTTTTGTACAGGGTGAGAGGTAGGGGTTTAATTTCATTCTTCTACAAGTGGTGATCCAGTTTTGCCAACACCACTTGCTGAAGATGCTGTCTTTTCTCCATTGTGGTTTCTTGGCCCCCTTGTCAAATATGAGATGGCTGAAATTGTATGTGCTCAGATTTGGATCTTCGGTTTTGTTCCATTGGTCAACAGGTCTGTTTTTGTGCCAGTACCAGGCTGTTTTTATGACTATAGCCCTGTAGTATAGTTTAAAATCTGGTATAGAGATCCCTCCTGTGTAGCTCTTTTCACTCAGG
The DNA here is from genome assembly GCA_009823505.1 of Rhizomys pruinosus. Taxonomy (NCBI): domain Eukaryota; kingdom Metazoa; phylum Chordata; class Mammalia; order Rodentia; family Spalacidae; genus Rhizomys; species Rhizomys pruinosus. The sequence goes on along the minus strand of VZQC01000191.1, from coordinate 216,529 downwards.
ATTGATTTGGCTATTCGGGGTCTTTTGTTTCTCCAAATGAATTTAAGAACTTTTGTTTCCAAGCCTGTGAAGAAACTCTTGGGGATTTTGATTGGGATTGCATTAAATCTATACAAGAGTTTTGGTAAAATGGACATTTTTACAATGTTAATTTTCCCAATCCATGAGCATGGGAGGTTTTTCCATCTTCTGAGGTCTTCTTCAATTTCTTTCTTTAAGGGTTTAAAATTTTTGTTGTAGAGGTCTTTGGTGTCTTTGGTTAGGTTTGTTCCTAGGTATCTTATTGTTTTTGAGGCTATTGTGAGTGGGAAGGTCTCTTTGAATTCTTTCTCCAGTTGCTTGTTCTTGGTGTAAAGAAAGGCCATTGATTTTCTAAGGTTAATTTTGTATCCTGCCACTTTGCTGAAGCTGTTAATCGTTTCTAGGAGTTTTCTGGTGGAGTTTTTTGCATCTCTTAAGTAAACAATCATATCATCAGCAAATAGGGATAGTTTGACTTCCTCTTTTCCAATTAGTACTCCTTTAATATCCTTTTCTTGCCTTATTGCTCTAGCAAGTGTTTCAAGCACTATATTGAAGAGGAGTGGTGATAGGGGGCAGCCTTGCCGAGTTCCTACCTTTAAAGGGAATGTTTCCGTCATTTCCCCATTTAGGATGATATTGGCTGTGGGTTTCCTGTATATGGCTTTGATTACATTGAGGAATGATCCCTCCAATCCAATTCCTTCTAGGACTTTAAGCATGAAGGGATGCTGGATTTTGTCAAAGGCTTTTTCAGCATCAATTGAGATGATGGTGTGGTTTTTGTCTTTGATTCCGTTTATGTGTTTGATGATGTTTATTGATTTTCGTATGTTGAACCATCCCTGCATCTCTGGTATGAATCCAACTTGGTCATGATGGATGATCTTCTTGATGTGGGTCTGTATGCGATTTGCCAGTATTCTGTTTAGAATTTTGGCATCTGTGTTCATGAGGGAGATGGGTCTATAATTCTCCTTTTTAGTTGGATCTTTGCCTGGTTTTGGTAATAGAGTGATGTTGGCTTCATAGAAGGAATTTGGGAGAATTCCCTCTGATTGTATACTTCTAAACAGTTTCAGAAATAATGGTTGTAGGTCTTTTTGAAATGTTTTATAGAATTCTGCTGTGAAACCGTCTGGGCCTGGGCTTTTTTTAGTTGGGAGGCTTCTTACTACATCCTCTATTTCTTCATATGTTATGGGTCTGTTTAAGCTGCTGGTCTCCTCTTGGCCAAGCTTTGGTGATTCCCAAGATTTCAGATATTCATCCATTTCTTCTAGATTTTCAAACTTGGTAGAATATAGGTTCTTGTAATATTCCCATATAATTTTCTTGATCTTTTCCTTGTCCGTTGTGATATTTCCCTTTTCATCACAGATTGTATTGATTTGGAGTTGTTCCTTCTTTCTTTTTGTTAACTGGGCTAGAGGTCTGTCTATCTTGTTTATTCTTTCAAAGAACCAACTTTTGGCTTCATTGATTTTTTGTATTGTTTTCTTTGTTTCTATTTCATTGATTTCTGCTCTGATTTTTGTTATTTCTTCCTGTCTGTTGCGTTTAGGGTTCATCTGTTGTTGCCTCTCAAGTGCTTTTAGCTGTAGTGTTAGATCATTCACTTGTGCTCTTTCTGTTTTTCTAATGTAGGCACCCAGGGCTATAAATTTCCCTCTTAGGACTGCTTTTAAGGTATCCCATAAGTTTTGTTGTGTTGTATTGTCATTGTCATTCAGTTCCAGGAATGTTTTTATTTCTTTCTTTATCTCTTCCTTGACCCATTCATTATTCAAGAGTGTGTTGTTTAGTCTCCATGTGTTCTTGTAGGCAGGAGGGCTTGTCCTGGTGTTGATGTTGAGCTTCATTGCACTGTGGTCTGACAGGATGCATGAAATTATTTCAATCTTTTTGTATTTGTAGAGGTTTCTTCTGTGTCCCAGGATGTGGTCGATTTTGGAGAATGTTCCGTGGGGTGCTGAGTAGAAAGTGTATTCTCTGGTATTAGGATGGAATGTTCGGTAGAGGTCTATGAGGTCCATTTGGTGTATCATATCGTTCAGTTCAGATGTCTCTCTGTTTATTTTTTGTCCTGTTGACCTATCCAAAGGACTCAGTGGGGTATTGAAATCTCCCACTATGAGTGTGCTGGGGTTAGTCTGTGACTTGTGGTCCTGGAGAATTGTCTTTATAAAGTTTGGTGCACCAGAATTTGGGGCATATATATTCATAATTGTGAAATCTTCTTGGTGGATTGTTCCTTTGATGAAAATGTAATGGCCTTCTTTGTCTCTTCTGATTTCTTTTACTTTGAAGTCTATTTTATCCGATATTAAAATAGCAACACCTGCTTTCTTTTTGGTACCATTTGCTTGGAATATTTTTTTCCATCCCTTCACTTTAAGGTGGTGCCTGTCCTTGAAGGTAAGATGTGTTTCTTGCAGACAGCATATCGATGGATTCTGTTTCCTAATCCAGTCTCCCAGTCTATGTCTTTTGATTGGGGAATTTAGTCCATTAATATTTAAGGTTATGACTGATAGGTTTGTGTTGCTTCCTTTTGCCTTATTATCCATCTGCGGTTTTGATTTAGGTTTCTACTTCTGCAGTTATGCTTTTATTGATTTCTCCTTCTAGTTGCCTGGGGTTGGTTGCTCCTTTCTTCTGTTCTTTGGATTGCTTCAAGTATTCTCTGAAGGGTTGGTTTTCCGGACATGTATTCTTTCAAGTTGTTTATGTCATGGAAGATTTTCCTCTCTCCTTCCACTATGATTGACATTTTTGCTGGGTATAGTAACCTGGGCTGGCATCCATTGTCCCTCAACACTGGGAATGCTTTGCTCCAGGTTCTTCTTGCCTTCATCGTTTGCTGTGAGAAGTCCGTTGTTATTCTGATAGGTTTCCCCTTATAGGTCACTTGTTGTTTTTCTCTTGTCGCTTTAAGAATTTTCTCTTTGTTTTGGGTGTCCAGCATTTTAACTATGATGTGGCGTGGAGAATTTCTTTTCTGATCTTGTCTGTTTGGAGTTCTATGTGCTTCTTGTATTGGTATTGGTTTGTCCTTTTTTAGTTTGGGGAAGTTTTCATCTATTATTCTGTTGAAGATCTGATCAATACCTTTCTCTTGGGATTCTTCTCCTTCCTCTATTCCTATGATGCGGAGGTTTGATCTTTTCATAGTGTCCCACAGCTCCTGGTTGTTCCATTTTTGTGTATTTTTAAATTTTTCATAATCTTTCCTTGAGGTTTTTAGTTGTTCTGTGTTGTCCTCCAGGTCTGATATTCTTTGTTCTGCTTCCTCCATTCTGCTTCTGAGGCTTTTTTCATTCCTTTCCTCTTGAATGGATGAGTGTTTGATTTCCTTTTTCATTTCCTCTTCTGATTTCTTTAGTGTTTCTATTTCTTTTTGGAGCTTCTCGATCTCTTTTTGTAGCTCTTTTGTTTGCTGGTTGGTTTCTTTTTCTTTTTCAGCATGGGATCTTTTCAGTGTTTCTACTTCCTTCCGGAGCTTGTCATTCTCTCTCTCTCGGTCCTCATTCTCTTTTCTTAGTTCTTTAATTTGTTCTTTATGATCTTGTAGTTCTTTAAGTATGTTCCCAATTGTGTTTCTGATGTCTGTGTCCTGGGGCATCCCCGGGGGGATCCCACTGCAGGAGTCATCCATAGGGTTGGTAAAGCTTGGCGTGGGATTATCCTGCACCTTTCCAGTGTAGTTTCTTCTTCGTGATCCTGGCATATGGGCTTCTCCTTGCCTGTATTCCAATGTGAGTCCTGAATGCCTCTTCACTGTGTTGAAGGCGTGCTTTGCTTGCCTCCTTCAGATCCTTCTTCGTAATCTCAGTTGGCGGGGGGGGGGGGGGGGCGCTCTTCAGCCCGCGCCCCGGCACCTGCCGCTGGGCTCAAGAGATCTCAAATCTCAAGAGTCACACAAGCGTGCCTTTAATACCGGCTGGGAGGATAACTCCGCCCCCACAGCCACTAGATCTAATCAAGCCAAAGACCACACCTTTAATCCCAGCTGGGGGGATAACTCCAACCTCACAGCCACAAAGGCCAATCAAACCAAAGACAGCAGGACCAAACGATCAGCAATCAGCTCGCCAAGGCACCCAGTTCCTACCTGTCTTCCCCTCTTCCTGCCGCTGGGCTCAAGAGATCTCAAATCTCAAGAGTCACACAAGCGTGCCTTTAATACCGGCTGGGAGGATAACTCCGCCCCCACAGCCACTAGATCTAATCAAGCCAAAGACCACACCTTTAATCCCAGCTGGGGGGATAACTCCAACCTCACAGCCACAAAGGCCAATCAAACCAAAGACAGCAGGACCAAAGGATCAGCAGTCAGCTCGCCAAGAAACCAAGTCCCTACCTGTCTCCCCCTCTTCCTGCCGCTGGGCTCAAGAGATCTCTCTCATTAGATCTTTAATGATACTTTTTGAGGACTACTTTTGATGTTTATTCTTTTATATAATATACAAGATAATATTTTAATAAAAGAATCCTTGGGGACACTAATTAGCATTGCATTAATTTATGTATTTCTTTAGGGAGAACTGACATTTCATTTATTTATTTCTTGTAGTACTGTGATCTGAGCCTAGGTCTTCAGGAATGTTTTGCAAGTGTTGCACCTCTGGGCTATACCCCCAGTCCCCAATAATGACATACATTTACATTTGTTCCAGTTTTGTTCTATGTCTCCATGCTTATATTGTGATTACTTTATAGTTTTTAATTAGTTTTATTAATCAATATTTTCCATTTGCATATTTTTCAAAGCCAGTTTTTATTGATTTTTTTTTTTTTTTTGTCTTTTCGAGACAGGGTCTCCCTGTAGCCCCAGCTGTCCTGGAACTCACTCTGTAGACCAGGCTGGCCCTGAACTCACAAAGATCCGCTTGCCTTTGCCTCCCAAGTGCTAGGATTAAAGGTGTGTGCCACCACGCCCGGCTCTTTATTGAAGTTTTATGCATTTCATACAAAATTTCCAATCAAGTCTAGACCCATGCCTTTCCCCCCACCCCACCAGAGCTCATGCATTCTGCCAAACATGTTTTTCATCTTTTTCTCTCTTTTAAAATTTTCAGTTGAAAAGTTTACTGTTTTGAGCAGAATTTCACCATTTCAGTCAGTTCTTTGACCCAGTCTTTTGTTGTTGTTATTGTTGTTGTTGTTGTTGTCATTCCTCTCAGTCCGCATCACTCTGAAACATGCACACACACTGCCACAAATATCTTTTGGTGTCTTCAGCATATGATTCCTTTTTTTTTTCAAAATTAGGCTGAAGGATGTCATGTTTGAAGGCTCCTCCTTGGCAAGCCCAAACAACCATCAGTTCTGCCCTTGTGCTCCACACTGGGGTTTTCCCTTCCCATGATCACCAAATGAGGTCCAGTAAGCACCACATCCTATCTTGATCTTCCTGGTCTCTGTGATACAACCTGAGTGGTCCAACAATGGCAATCAATATTCTGAAGAGGCTGAAACCTCAATAGTAGCTCAGTCCACAGGCTGGATGTCTCAGCAGTCCCCATCTGGCACTGAAGGCTTGGAGGATTATTGGAGAGACATGAGTCTTCAGTCTGTATTGGAAGGTTGAAAAGCTGTGTCTCATGTCTTTGAAGGATGGCAAAAGCAGTGGCAGCCACAGGGTAGCTGCACTTGCCAGAAAGACAGGCAAAACAACTGTGCTCTTTATTTTTCTATTTTTTTTTGTCTTTTTACTAAGATCTCAAGTTTTATACCTGAAGTACAATTTCTCAGGCCTTACTATTTATTTATTTATGGTTATTCTTTCCTTTTGGATGTTTAAGTCCACACAGATTAACCAAGATTTTTATTTTCTCTAGGTCATTTGAGGATCTGGACCTCAAGGGTCACTCAGGAATTTTTTTTTTTTTTGGGGGGGAGCCCCTGGCTCCTTTTGGCTTTTCATTTACTAGTATCATCTACTCAAGGACAAAGTCAGGTCCTGCTAGACGGGGCTTCCCTTTATGAAGCATGAGCAGACTTTCCTCTTTATAGACTGTACTCCATTTGCATTCATAAGTCCTATTATTGCTGTAGAGAAAAAGCTACTGATTTCTTTGTTTTGTTTTTTGTTTTTGTCTTTTCGAGACATGGTCTCCCTGTAGCCCCTGCTGTCCTGGAACTCACTCTGTAGACCAGGCTGGCCTTGAACTCACAAAGATCTGCCTGCCTCTGCCTCCCGAGTGCTAGGATTAAAGGCGTGCGCCACCACGCCTGGCAAAGCTTCTGATTTAAAAGTACGTATCTCACACCCAACTGATAAATTACTTCAGTGACTACACTGATCATATTTACCATTCATTCAACAGCTATTTATTGAACACTCTTCTAAGTTCTATCAATGTAGCAGGCAGAAAAACACACAAAATCCCTTAGTTGAACTCTCATGTAATGTATATAGCAACTAGAGGAGAAAACAATAATTTCAGCTATCAAGAGTGAGAACTGTAGCTGGATGTGGTGGACCACCCTTCTATCCTAGCACTCTGGAGACAGAGGCAGGAGGATCTTTGTCCTGTCCTGCAGGATTTAGGAACATGATGGTCAGTTAAGATACTGATTCTCTACCAGAAATGGAGGTACACTTTGTAATCCTAACACTCTAGAGGCAGGAGACTCTTGAGTTCAAGGTGACCCTCAGCTTAGAGAGTGGCTCTTGCAGACAAATTATCAGTTCTTTTCAAGGTGTTTTCGGTTCTTAGTACCACTCTCAGACATTTTCACAGTTTTTCTCCCAGGTGCACCTTGATTTCTCTTCTTTAATGCATCACTGGCTCTGAGAGCTTAGGTGCTCTGAGACAGGTCTTTTAAATTATGAAGGTGGGGCACACAACAAATTCCTGTGTTGTGGGCTGGAGAGATGGCCTAGCAGTTAAGAGCACTGACTGCTCTTACAGAGGACCCAGGTTCGATCTCCAGCACCCACATGGTGGCTGAGAACCGTCTTTAACTCCAGTTCCAGGGGAATCGGACACCCTCTTCTGACCTCTGCGGCATTGCACGACACGGGTGCACAAACCTGCATGCAGACAGTACATTCATACACATTAAAATAAATAAATAAAATTAAAAAAAAGAAGCTTTAAAAAGATTCCTGTGTTGCAATTTAGATCTCAAGAAGAAAGATAGGCAGCAACCCTGTTATCTACCTAAGTCATTCAGAGGCAATTATTTAATTACTGTCAAATTCAGCTACATATCTACAGACTTTCCATGGATTTTCATTAAAGGAATGGCAACTGCTTTGTTAAAGTCTAAATAGGCTGTCATCACTCTGGTGTTTCTAGATCCTTAAGTCAGTTCTGTCCAAAAGGCATGATATGGTTCAAGCTCTTATAAATGTGGACTAATAACAGCTTTGTGTTCTTTCCAAGATAGACAAAATTAATTTCTTTGTTGTAGTTTCAAATCATTTTGAGATACCAAGATACAAGTCATTTCCATGATTAACAATTGACTCTTTGTCTCCTCTGGAATTTGACTTATATTATTCTATAACTCTGGAATAATTCTTTTGATGACCATAATAAATCAAACATATTCAATAATTTGCTGGCTCATAATACTGATAAGATTGTTAATCTTTATTATTGCCTGTCTAGCCTTTTGCCTCTAGAAGTTGGTTATAACACACCTGAATTGTACATTAATCCCTTTCTAGTTTGTTTTGAAGCTTATTAATTCAGGCTTATAAGCCAGTTTCTGTTTATATGCTCCTAGAACAAAAAATATTGCATTGAATATTTTCATATACATGATTAATAACCAAAAATATTACCTCCATAAAACATTGGCTCCATTATTGCATTATTGTTGACCAATAAAATACTCCACAAATGAGTTTACTGTATAATCTTTGAATAGGATCAGCTGTGTGGTAGACACAAGTGTACATAATGCCTAGTACCAGACTTATTTTGAGTGAAGAGCTCAAAAGATTTAATTCAAAGAGTAAAATCATATTTGTGCATAGGTTCTCAATCCATCCCATGTTACAAATAACATGTATTCCTTTTGTATTATATTAGTGTGACTTTTTGAATTGTTTCTCTCTTGCTACTGTGGGATTCTGCCAGCTAAATGAAAAGGGGGATTATGTCTTTATTTTTTTTTTTTTTGCTTGTTTCCAGTCACTCTTTATCACCCAGCCTTGTGGTGAACTCAGTAGACTGCTTTAGTCAATGTTATTTGATCTGCATGTTTGGAGGGTCGAGTCTAGTTGATCTGTCCTGGGTAGAGTTGTGCCCTCCCCTGAAGTGTGCCACACCAAGATGAGACTTCTAATGTGGTTTTCCTGCTATGAAACAGCCTAGAAAGATGGAACAACTTGAGGGTAAACATCTGAGTCAAGTGCTCTAGGAAATCAGAGTGTATGAAATAGCTTCTGGTGGATCAATGCTACCTCCTGAAAGCCAGATGATGTCCTCTTATAGGGCACAGCAGTGGACAGCAAACTGGCCAGCCAGATGCCACTTTCTCTTTCAGAATGCCCACACAGATGGAGGATTATCAGGGTCAGAATGCCACCCTTCAGTATGTGCCTTTGCACCTAGGATTTTGTCTTTTAAAAAAGGTTTTGAAGGTGTATGCTGAATTCAGCAGCTTTGCTCATTGCTCCTATGTTAGAGTGTGAGACTCTTATAGTCTTTGCTAATTTGAAAATACCATGAAATATTTTGCCTTTCAGAGATAAAATTCATAGTTGGGACAGCGACAAAGAAAGTCTAACATTTGCATGGACAGGACAGTGAACAGAAGATGGATTTCACTTCAGGTAGAGGGAAATTCAGGATTAGGCACAGATAACAACTCTGCAGTCTGCCTGCCTGTAACCCGCACTAATATTTAGGACAGGAATGCTAATAATTGCCACTGTTAATTATAGGCTTCCTAAGTGTCAGACACTTTACACATACCTACACTTAATTTTCACAGCCAATCTGAAAGGTAAGTATAATTATCTCCATTTCACAGGCGAGGAAATGAAGTATAGAACAGTTAGTTATTTGCCCAGAGTTATGTAGCTAGTAAGTTGTGGTCTAATGGCTTAGGTTAACAGCAGTGGAATTCTGTATTAAGCATTGTTATACTAACAAATTTGCATGGAGTGGGCTTAGCAAAAACCATTATCCATTGTTTGTGGCTAATCTCATTAGGCTAGGACCTTGTTATAGGCAGTTACTAATAAACCATTCTAGACCCTATTTAAAAGATTTTCTTTGGGTATGTTAAGTGTATATAATAAAAATATTCATCAAAAACTTAATTCTCTGCTTTTATTTATTACAATACATTTATCTGAAGCAGCATGCACATATTGGTGGAGTTCAAACTGTTTCGGCATTATAGTTTTGAGATGATAGTAGGGAACTTCATTTGACCACCTGATGGCAGCAATGTAGGATTTTGAAAGTCTGCCATAGAGAGCTTTTCAGAGACTAGAAATTTAAATTTCATCAATCCTGCTTGTCCTTTATGGAAACACAGTTTTACATGTCTTGGAAGAAAGGTATATTTTATTTATTTTATTTTTTTATTTTTATTTTTTTGGCCTGTCTTCAATTCTTTTTTTTCTATTACTTTTTAATTTTTTTTTCATTTTTTTAACAATAAGTAATAATTTATGAGTACAAGTATCCTTCATGTAAAACCAATTTGCAAGCAGTTGTGCTCAAACCCACACTGCCCAAGGGTCCCACCATCCAGCTGGGGGGCTTGTATGTTCAATCAAGTTGATCAAATAAGTGTCCAGACTATATTGCTGTAGTTTCACCATTCACCCGAATCTTAGCTCTTACATTCTACCATGCCCCCTCTTCCGCAGATTGTTCCCTAGGCTTAGAAAAGGGTCATGGAGTGGATGAGAAGCAAAACAGTCTACTTTCTCTGGAGCTGTTGTTTTGGACTCTGGTCAGTTCTGGCTGTTTCCTTTCATGGGCTGATAGTTTGTCCAGGAATAACCTTTCAGTCCTACTAATGAAGCACAGGCAATTAGATATATAGGTATTTAAGCAGTACTAATTGTTATGGTAGGTTACTTTGGTATAGACACAGATATTTGGATGTTATGTTAATCTATGAATTACATTTTTTTCTGTAATATATGACAGGGTCTTACTGTGAGAAAGGTATATTTTAAACTGGCACAGATAAAATGAGTTTAGCCTCTGGATTATTGAGGGTCTGGATTAATGAGATTTTAATATATATATATATATATATGTTTATAAAATAGGTTAGAATATATTTTTTAAAAATCTACCATGTTACGCATAGTATGATATGCAGGTTTTCAATGTTTATCTTGGTATTACACAAAAGAAATCCAAGTTGGCTGCATTGTGTTAGCAGTAGTAACACTGAGTCAGACCAGGGGCTTCCTGGTCACTGACTCCTATGTTCACTTGATCTTAGCCAAAAGGCTGAGAAGCCATGACTCATATCTTAATAGTAGTATGTGATTAGACAGTTCTCTCCCAGCTAGTCTGAATTAGTGCTTATTTTATTATAACTTAAAATACTGTATTCAAATACGGTAGTAACAACTAGTAATGACAATGTTAATAACAATATATTACTTGAAACAAGCTCTGAAAAGTTGATTGAACATTTTCCTGCATACCATCTCATGTTGTAGACATTTGTAGATTGATTGACATACAATTCAGAAAGATGTTAGAGGGAGTGTAAGAGTCCAAGAAATAATTCTTTATTTTTTGCTCTTACTTTCCTTGCTGATATTTGGTGGAAATATCACTGTAGCCAATTGTGAAGCTGCTGATTAACATTGGGCAGTGTTTTATTACTACTAAACCCGACAGGATAATATGAAAGATCGTAGACTGGGATGTTTGTCTCAAAGAGACAATTGAGGCCAGGCATTGTCTAGTGATGAGATACATGGGTCAAAATCCAAAGGCTTTGGGTTTCATCCTATTGATGTCATTAGTTGTTTGACCTTCTCATGCTTATTTCTGTGTTTTTTAAACTGAGATATTGGACTAGGAAATCTCCCTTTCCATCTGCAGAACCTTATGATTTTATAGATGTCCCTCCTGTCAGGCAGAAGCAGCATCTTTGAAAATACACGCAGGAGGGCCTGAGAGATGGCTCAGTGATTATGAGCACTGGCTGTTCTTTCAGAAGAACGGGGTTTGAATCCCAGCACTGACATGGAGGCTAACAACTACCCATAACTCCAGTTCCAGGTGAGCCCTCTCCTGTCCTCTGAGGGCAGTGCATGACACTGGTGCACTTACACACATGCAGGCAATACACTCATACACATAAAATAAAAATAAATAAATAAAATATTTTTAAAAATACATGCAGGAAAACAGAGGCCGATTTCAAAGCAGATCACCTTTGTCCTAAACTCTTAGAAGACTGGCTCCTAGGACTCTCTCTAGTGAGTTAATATGCCCCGCAGTGCAGTCATTAGCCAGGTTTTGTGAAATTATAGACAGCATTCTTGGATTATATTCAATTTTAAAATTACAATTAAAAAGTTAAACACCACTTAACTTAGTGTCAAACCTAAGCACATCTAAGGATCCATTAACGTTCCTTTTCTTTTGTTCTTTGACTTCTCTTGACTTCATGCTCTGTGTACCAATTCTTTCTCAGCCACGCAAGAGGATCTGTCTACGATGCTTTTTTTTGTTTTTTTTTTTTTTTTTTTTTTTTTTTTATGCAGAGCAATTCCTCTCCCCAGGCTAGTGTTAATTATATTGTCAGGATGCAGCAGTAGAGTTAGCTCCATTAAAAAAGAAAGAGAAAGAAAAAAAAATCCTACTAACTTGAGGCAAAGTGCTAAGTCTGAGATCACAACAGAAACAGGCTTCAGGCAGGGACCCAAATCTCCATGTGACCCTGTCTAGGGATGTGTGTGGACATGCAGTGGTGGAGACCCAGCCAGGTTGAAGGTTACACTCTTGTTTGCTGGGCTTCTTCTCCGAGGCTCTTTGATTTCTATCTCAGGAAAATGCCTGTTTCCCTAGAGGACAGGGCAGAACCCTCCCTCCCCCCAGCCCCCACTTTTTGTTTAGGGATCTTCTGTTCTGTGTCCAGGGACCCAATCGTTAATCCTACTCCATCTAAAGCCAGTTCATAACGGTGAAGGTAGCTTCTTGCCCGTTGCTGCGGAGGGCGCTGTTGTCTCCGTCTCTAGCAGCACCACCTGCTTAGTGACTTCAAACAGCTTCCGCAGCAGCTCTGCACCTCGGTGTCACTGCAGCATGAAGCTGGCGACATCTATGGGTGCTCATGTGTGCAAAGAGCCGGTGGGCTACCATGCCCTGTCGCTCCTTCTTTTTCTGTTCCTCTCCTGAGGCCTCAGTGCGCTGCAGCCTGGCTGTCCTGACCACTTCCTGAATCCTGCGTGCTGTCCTTCCGCAGTCACTGTCCTAAAACACCAATTTCCTGACTTACCTCTGTGGAAAATTTAGTTTTGAAGGCTAGCATATGACTGCAAACATTTTATTTTTATCCAGTACACAGGAAACAACTAAGGCTTAGTCAGAAAAGTGCCTGCTGTGTAAGAGGACCTGTTTAGATCACCAGCATCTAAGTAAAAAGCCAGGGATGTCAGCTCTAGGAGGCAGAGATGGGGGATCCACAGATGGCTGGGCTCACTGATCTGCCTGTCTAGCCAATCAGTGAGCTCTAGGCTCAATGACAGAGTGTGTCTCAAAAACTAAGGCGGAGCATGATAGAGGAAGACTCCTGATATCACCTTCAGGCTTCCACACATGGATACATACATGTACATACCTCCCGACGTATGTGCACACACATAGCACGGACACTCTCCTCAACAAAATAGCAACCACTTACCAACATTTCATGAAAGTTAAAATATTTATTATTATTATTATTATTATTATTATTATTTTAGTCTTTTTTGAGACAGGGTCTCCCTGTAGCTTCAGCTGTCCTGGAACTCACAATGTAGACCAGGCTGGCCTTGAACTCATAGAGATCCGCTTGCCTCTGCCTCCCAAGTGCTGGGATTAAAGGCGTTTGGCACCACACCAGGCAAAAGTTAAAATATTTTATTTTTTTCAAAGCCAATTTTTATTGAAGATTTGTGCATTTCATACAAAATTTCAAATCAAATATAGACCCATGCCCCCCTCCCAGCCTCCGTACCCCACCAGAGCTCATGCATTCTGCCAAATATGTTTTTCGTCTTTTTCTCAGTCTCTCTCAAAATTCTCCATGCAGAACTTTACTGTTTCGAGCAGAAGTTCACTGTTTCAGTCAGTTCTTTGACCCAGTCTTGTTGTTGTTGTTGTTGTTATTGTTATTCCTTCCAATGTGCATCACTCCAAAATATGCGTATATGCATGCTGCATATATCATAGGTTTTAGCATCTTTAGCTTATGATGTTTTTCTTTATTAGGCTGAAAGATGTCATGTTTGAAGGCTTCTCCTTGGCAAGCCCAAACCACCATCAGTTCTGGCCTTGTGTTCCACACTGGGGTTTTCCCTTCCCATGGTCACCAAATGAGGTCCAGTAAGCACCACGTCCTGTCTTGATCTTCCTGTACTGATCCCTGTGATGCAGCCTGGGTAGTCCAACAATGGCAGTCTACACTCTGAAGAGGCTGAAACCCCAATAGTAGCTCAGTCCACAAGCTGGATGTCTTAGCAGTCCCCATCTGACACTGAAGGTTTGGAGGATTCTTGGAGAGACATGAGTCTTCAGTCCGTATTGGAAGGTTGAAAAGCTGTGACTCATGTCTTTGAAGGATGGCAAAAGCAGTGGCCACCATAGGGTAGCTTCACTTACCAGTAAGACAGGCAAAGCAACTGTGCTTTTTTTTTTTTTTTTTTTACTTTTTTACTTTTTACTAAGATCTCAAGTTTTATACCTGAAGTACAATTTCTCAGGCCTTACTATTTATTTATTTCTGATTATTCTTTCCTTTTGGATGTTTAAGGCCACACAGTTAACCAACGTTTTTTGTTTTCTCAAGGTCACTTGAGGATCTGGTCCTCAAGGGTCACTCAGGGATTTTTTTGCAGGGGGAGGGAGACCCTGGCTCCTTTTGGCTTTTCATTTACCAGTTCCATCTACTTGGAGGACAAAGTCAGGTCTTGCTACAGCAGGCTTCCCTTTTTGAAGCATGAGCAGACTTTGCTCTTTATAGACTGGACACTGGCTGAAGTCTCATTAGTGGATCTCCAAGACTTCCCTGCACAGGAAGACTGATGACTCACATTTGCAGGATATTTCAAGAGATGCCCCCATGCATAGTCCCCTGAGACTCAGTTGACCCCTGAGGGCAAGGAACAAAGTTATCCCTTAAAACCTTCAGCCAAGGGGCTGGAGAGATGGCCTAGTGGTTAAGAGCACTGACTGCTCTTGCAGAGGACCTGGGTTCGATCCCCAGCACCCACATGGCGGCTGAGAACCGTATGTAACTCCAATTCCAGGAGAACTCCAGTTCCAGGGGAATCGACACCCTCTTCTGACTTCTGCAGCATTGCACAACAAGGGTGCACAAACCTACATGCAGACAGTACATTCATACACATAAAAAATAAATAAAATAAAAAAAAAGTGTGTGCTATTAAAAAAAAAAAAACCCTCAGCCAAATTGGTATGGACATTAAGTATGGTCGGTAAGCGGCCAGAAAGGCTAAGTTATACAAGCCTGACATTTCCAACTGCTGTGTAATTTTTTAGAAAAGTCTTGGACGAAAGCTCAAGCAGCCTTGCACAAGAAATACTAAGAAGCACTCCCAGAAAATAAACACTGTGGTTAGACATAATGTCATGACAAACTAGTTTTTTCCTCATTCTTTTGATCTTATATTACTCTAAAATATGCATACAGACCCTCCACACATATACCAAAAATTCCTAACTCCGAAAATAAATGCTAGCTTAGTTCTAGAACCTGTTAAGGGATTCACAATATAAGAGCACAGTGTTTACAGATCATGAGGAATAGAGGAATATAACATTAACATTGCTCAGTTTGCCTTACAACTAGGTAATTGGTGCTAGCAACTACAGATGAGGGATACTATTCGTCAAGTTAAAATATTTTAAAAGCCAGGGAGGATGTCTTGAAACGAGGGACAGTCTCTGAAAATGATGAGGTTAGCATGATGGACGTGAATGCTAAGGAACTGCTTCTGTTCTGTGAGGAAGCAGCCCATGTTATTGGGCAATGAAAGGCCAGGACAGTGTGTTCTGTGCATTGGGGGTGGCAGGTAAAGTGTCTCTCCCTGAACACACACACACACACACACACACACACACACACACACACATACACACACAGAGGAACCTCCAGAAGGAGCGGGCAAAGATGTTTGTAAGGAGAGTGAGCCATAGAAGAGAGGTGGTGGGTAGAAGAGGAGAGAGGAAGGGGGGCTTCAAAGAGTCCTCTCCTCAAGAAACTGAAATGTAATATGAATTAGTATTCTTTGACCAATACGGTTATTCTACTATTTATGTGTGGCTGAAGTATACATAGCTTTACACAGTTAAATAACATTGTACCAAACAAACAGTGAAGTATCTGCCCTAGGTTATAAAGGTATCATCAAAATTATAAATCAAATGACGAAGAAAGAAAGCTGTATCAGAAACTGGGAGGGAGAGAGAGCTGAGGTGGGACGCGTCAGGCAGTGCGTGGGATGTTCCAGGTCTGAAGGGCATGAAATGACAGGCTGTTCTAGACAACAGAGAACATCGGAGGAGAATGAGGGGGTGTGTTGCCTCTTTCCCAGGCTCCACCTGATGTTAAACAGCAGCTCCTTTTCAAGGTGACCCCAAGCACAGACATTGGTACCAGGTAGTGGCTGAGAGAGTGGTGTCCTGGATATAAAACTGGATACGTGGGTATCCTGGATCTCAGGGCATGTGATTGGATCCAAGTCTTTAATCAGAAAAATAATTTTTTGGAAAACTAGTTAGAATAATCATTTGTTTTTCTATTTAACATTTTCAATTGACCATAACATATGCACATCTTTATGATGCATTCATTCCCATGTACAGTGAGAGAGTAATTAGCCCACCCATCATATTAAAGTATTACCATTTCTTTCTATTGTTAGTCTCACATTCCTCTCCTTAAGCTAATTTGAGATCTTGAACACATTTTGCTTAATCACATTCACCTTGGCATATCATAGAACACCAGACTTATTCCCCCCTCAGAGGATAATTGTTCCGCCTCTGCCCCCTTCTCCCCTGATCCCACTCTGTCTCTCATGACCGGTATTCTGCTTCCTATTTCTGTGAGGTCAACTTTTCTGGAACCCATTTAGCAATGAGACCATGGTTTTTTTTTGTTTGTTTGTTTTTGTTTTTAATTTTTTTTATTAATTTTATTTATTTCTGTATGTGTACGAATGTATTGTCTGCATGCAAGTCTGTGCACCCGTGTCGTGCAATGCCGCGGAGGTCAGAAGTGGGTGTCGGATTCCCCTGGAGCTGGAGTTCTCCTGGAGTTGGAGTTTCAGACGGTTCTCAGCCGCCATGTGGGTGCTGGGGATCGAACCCGGGTCCTCTGCAAGAGCGGTCGGCGCTCTTAACCACTAGGCCATCTCTCCAGCCCCAAGAGACCATGGTTTTTTAAGATGACTGAGTGGAGGCAGACCATCAGAGTGTTGTACAGTTCATATGTACACTGTGTAAATACCACGCTGTGTTCTCATTATCATATGCTCTAGGCGGGTGTAGGATTTGGTGTGCAGAAAACCTGCCCACCGTGTGGCAGCATGATCCACGAGTGGATGAGGATGTCCTTACTCTCCTATAGAGTTCTCTACTCACCTGTTCTGCCCACTTCTGTCAGACTCCTGTGTGGCTCTCCAGATCTTGGTGACTGCTAAAATCACATTTCGCTTCACCGTCATCATTTTCCATTCTATAGACTTAGGCTCCAACCAGAACAGAGCTTGGAAACAAATCTCTCCTTTACAAATTCTGCATCAGGTCCACAAAGTGTTGCTGGATATTTTACTTTTTTAGTTCCCAAGGAGTGGTCCAGGTAACACTTAAAAAGCACCACGTGGAAGTTCTCTTCCCTGCTGATGCTAAGTGTTGGGGGGCAAAGCTGTCTCTAGATTCCCATCTGCCTGTACCTCCTTTCCACCTGGCACCGGGCATAGGGTTTTCTGATGGTGGTGTCTTGGCAGGGTTTCCTAGGAAATGCTCTTGGGAGGACATCTGATGTGGGATGTGTTCTGGGATGTGTGAGGGTGAGGGCAGGTGCCTGAGGGGCACAGGGGCAGGGGTAGGTGAGTGGGCTTAGCAAAGGCTTCCCCAGTCATGTGACTGTGTAAACATACCAGCCAGTTGTTGGATGCAGCTGCCTCAGCAGGGGTGACCTTGGCCACCTGGCTCTCTAGATAGTGCACTTCTAGATTAGTGAGTCAGTGATCTGCCAAGCCTCTCGCCTTTGCAGTGTGAGTGCTTCTTTCCCATGCACTCCACTTCACCCTGCAGCAGGGGCTTAGCCTTGTTCTTTGGCTTCTGTGATATCACACTTGTTTCTCCTCCTTTTGTGTCTTAATTCCTCATCTCCTTTGTAGCTCACCTTTCCTTGTCTATGCATGACATACATACGTTCCCTGGACTTTGGTTTTAAATCTCCTTTTACTCTGTACCCACTCTCTAGAAGGTCATACTTATTCTCATGGGTTTGTTACTTTTGTAGGCTAATGACTCCCACCCTACATTTCTACCTCAGATTCTACCTTTGATCCTGTGTATGCTCCAGCTGTCTGCTGGGCATCTCCACTTTAGTATCCCATTGCCCTGCTCGTTCAGTGCTTTCGTTCTAAATTTATCTTGAGAAAAATAAAGTTTGAGTTTGTTTAGGCTAAAATGCAGAATTAATTGTACTCCACGATCAGATTCTCTGAACTGAAAATCAGGAGTCTTAGAGCAATAGTGTTGGTCCACACACTTGTGCTGGCTCCTCCTGCCGGGTTGTCTTCCTCATGGGCGCTGGCTGCACTTAGGTTCCTGTCCCAGAATTCACATGGGAGGAAAAGAGTTCCATTTCCCTCACACCCAGTGAGCTCATCCTATATATGCCATCACAGGCCAGCCATGTGGTCATAATAATATATCTTTATTGCATAATTACAATGATTTTAATGATAGCTGTTATTAGATAACACGTTATATGTGGCGAACTCTATGCTTAACATGTATATGTGTTATTTGGTATAACCCTCATAATCTCCCTTTGCAGGTATTATTATTCTGATTTTATAGACAAAGGCTGGGTTAGAAAGGTTGAGTAACTTGGGGCTTGGAGAGATGGTAGGGTACTTGCCATGCAAGTATGAGGACTTGAGTTTGTACTCCCAGCATGCACATAAAAAGCCTGGCATGTTGGCACATACCTGAAATCTAGTGGTGGGAGGTGGAGGCAGGAGAATCTCTGTGTGATGGCGTCCACTGCCTAGGTAACTCCATTTTGTTTTCATGAACCACCGCCCGGAACAAATCCAGAAAAAGCCAGTTCGTTATCTTGACCTTCAGTATCCCCTCTCTCTCTACGGTGTCTTGTGACCACCCAACTCTCTACCTTATCTTTTGTCAATGTTTTACAATTGCCTGCAGCCCACCCACTTCTTATCTTAGTTTTTGTAGTCCTGCAACAGGCAAGAACTGAGGTTTTATTGTCTGACTAGAATTTCTCCCCCCCCAAAAAGAAAATCACCAGGATATGGGATTTGCCTTTATAAGCATAACCTGCCACTGAGTGGGGGCTGTACTCCACAAATCCTGACCTGGGTACAGCCCTGGCCAGTCCAAGTTAAAAACCTAATTTGGCTAATTAGAACTATCCCAGTGGTCCAGCATGGTGATATCGGGGTCTTGCTGGCCAGCTAGTCCAGCAGAGTGTTGCAGTCCAGATTCAGTGAGAGGTCCTCTCTCAAAAATCAAGATATAGAGTAGTTGAAAAAGACATTTAATATTGATTTCTGGCCTCCGTATATGCGCTCATGGGGGTCTGCATCTACATATAGGTGTGTATACCTACATAGACAGAAAGACAGACAGATACACATACACATACACACACACACACTAAAAATAAAGGTCATGTAACTCATGCAAAGGCCTTTGGAAGAAACAGAAGGTTATGCAATGGTTACACAGAGATCTCCAGGGTTCATGGGACCTTTTAGAGAATTCCCACACCCTTCAAAGGTGGCAGTCTTGCCTTGCAGAAGATGGATCAGTTCTTTATTCTTTTTTCCCTTCATTGTGATAAACATCACATATGTGAATAATAGATAAATTGGCACATTAAAGTATTCATTTCTAGGCATTGATACATTCACAATGTCGTACAACCACAAAACTTTTTCATTGCTCAAATAGAATTTCTGTGTCACTTAAGTGTCATTTTCTATTCTCCTCTCTGTAAAGTCCTTGGCAACTGCAAAATGGCATTCTATCTCTTCAGATTGGACTGTTTGAAATAGCTCACATAAAACGTATCATAAAATATACGGCTTTTAGGCATGGGATACCTCCTTATGAGTTGTTCATCAGGGAAGCCCCAGGTTACCAGAGTAACACAGGCTCTTGCCATTCTTCTTGGTCACCTGAGTGCTCATGCCTAAGAAGGTCATTCATACCTTCCCCTTTAAGGACCACAGAACAATACAAAGGAGGGGGTAGAAAGACTGTGGAGCCAGAAGATGGGGGAAGGGCTCCAAACTGCTGTTCTGTGGATATGACACGCTGATGCATGCATGATCTCACAGTAGCTGCAATGGACCTGGAACAGGACTGGGCATGCCAACAGTCAATCATATGTGGAGGAGGAACGCATGTAACCTTACTACTCCTTGATGCACTACCGATGGATTCCACCGGAGGAGCAGACGCTGTCTTAGATGTTTACTCACTGGTGAGCTCAGCATGCTCCAGGGGATAGTTCTAAACCAATGAGCACACAGATAGTCCTGGTTCAACTCAGTGTGCCACAAACCAAATATAAAAGACACGAATGTGGGAAAAGGACTTGTAGTAAGGAGGAGGGGGGCATAACAGACAGAAGAGGGAGGTAAGAGAAGGTGAGGGTGACAGTAATCAGAATACATATATGTATATATGCATGTGCATGTGTGTAAGAAATCATCAAAAGAACACATTTAATGTAAGATTAAAAACCGGTGCCTTCGAGGCTTGACTGACTCCATTTAGCAGTGTTTTCAGGGTTCAAACATATTATATTGTGGTTCAGTCTTTCATTTCTTTCCATGGCTGAATAATATTCATTGATTGCTTTTTATCACACATAGTAAGTGGCTAAATTTACATGAATGGTCTGGAATAAGCCAAATACATAAAGACAAAAACAGATTAATAGTCGTCTGGTTCTGGAAGAACAGAGTTGTGGGGAGTGGCTGGCTGCTTAAGAGGTTCTTTTAGTAGTAATGAAAGTGCTCTGGTATTAGATAACAGTGATAGTCACGACATTCTGTAAGTATCAGCGTCACTGAATTTTACAGTGTAAAATGGTTTAAAAGGGTGAGTGAAATAAAAGGATACTAGGAAAGTCAACTGAGACATCTCTACTGCCGAGTTTCAGCAGAATACCTCCCTGGATAAATTTAACTTCGTTTACCCAGTGTTCTTGTTTGCTTTCTACTGCTGTGATAAACACTCTGACCAAAAACAACTTGTGGAGGAAAGGGTTTATTGCCTCTTACACTTTCAAGTGACATCCATCATTGAGGGAAATCAGGGCAGGAAGTCAAGGCAGAGACCTAGAGGCGGGGATCTGAAGTAGGGTCCTTGGAGGAATGCTAGTGGAGAGTCGCTTTCTGTGGGGTTGCCACCGATATTTGTGGCAGAGCCCACTTAATCCTGGGATGACCCATGTGGAAAATATGCACAGGAAAACACTCCACCCCATGGGTGTGGCCAAGGAGGTACCATTGGCTTAGGAATGCTACCCATCTTAACTAAGTTTTCCCACATCTCACCCTTTTAATTTTATTTTTTTAATTTTTCTGAGAGGCAGGGGAGCCCATGGGTGAGGCTAACAACCCAAAGGAACCTGAGTTTTGAATAGTCAGCTGCTCAAGCCTGTTTTGAGTGCTAGGCAGTGGGGGGCAGGTCAGACCTGAAACTTTATTTTCACACTAAGGCCAATTAATATCCAAAAATCCCAACCATGAAGTAAGCTGATTATCAAGCATAAGCAATGAATGTAAGTAGCATTCATGTAAAACCAATTAGCAAGTATCTATGTCCAAATTTTGAAACAACCCAAGGTTCCCATAGTCCAATTGGAGAAGCTTGTATGCACAAGCATGTTGATCAAATAAGAGTCTAGTCTATATTGCTGTAGTCTCACGATTCATCCCAATCTCTCCACAGCCCTTACATTCTACCATGCCTCCTCTTCCACAATTTGTTCCCTAGGCTTTCGGAAAGGGGCACAAGTGGGTGAGAAGCAAAACAGTCTATTTTCTCTGGAGATGACATTTTGGACTCTAGTCTGTTCAGGTTGTTACCCTTCATGGGTTGACAGCTTATCCAGGGTAACTTTTTTTTTTTTTTTTTTTTGATGAATCAACAGTCTTTTACTAGCTGGAGAGGGGGCTAATGCCCCAAACAACTCTCCACCCCGAGAGGAAGCAACATGGGGTTTACAAAGCCTAAAATCACAACTCTATCATGCCGGGGCAGAGCCATAACACAGTTCCATCTAATCCTCATAGTTCCACCGGAACTGGAAAGTGGAGAGGAGAGCTCAGGAGAGTATGATTCCCCGCCTTCTTTTTGTTTTTTTTTTTAAATTAGTTTTTATTGCTTTTGTGCATTTCATACATTTTTTCCAATTCAGTTCAGGCTTATTTCCTTTCCTCCCCCCCACCCCCACCCCATCCAGATCATGCATTCTGCCATAACTGTCCTGCATTTTCTCTCAGTTTTTTTTTTCATTTTTAGCTATAAGTGATAATCCATGAGTACAAAGCATCCTTCATGTAAAACCTATCTGCAGGCTGTTGTGCCCAACACCTACAGCCCACCATCCAGTGGGGGGTGACAGGTTGTTTGTTCAATCAAGTTGATCAAATGAGTGTCCAGACTACATTGCTGTAGTTTCACCATTCACCCCAATCACAGCCCTTACATTCTACCACCCCCCTCTTCTGCAGGTTTTCCCTATAGAAAAGGGGCACAGGAGAGATGGCTAAGCGTTAAGAGCGCCGACTGCTCTCTTGCAGAGGACCCGGGTTCGATCCCCAGCACCCACATGGCGGCTGAGAACCGTCTGTAACTCCAATTCCAGGAGAACTCCAGTTCCAGGGGATCTGAACCCTCTCTGACCTCCGCGGCATTGCACGACACGGGTGCACAGACCTACATGCAGTACATGAATACACATAAATAAATAAAATAAAAAAAAGAAAAGGGGCACAGGTGGATGAGAGGTAAAACAGTCCACTCTCTCTGGAGCTGTTGACTTGGACTCTGGTCAATTCTTGGCTGTTTCCTTTCATGGGCTGACAGTTTGTCCAGGAATAACCTTTCGATCCTACTAATGAAGAACAAGCAATTAGATATATAGGTATTAAACAGCACTAATAGTTATGGTAGGTTACTTTGATAGACAAATGTTTGGATATGTTAATCATGAATTACAATTTTCCCCCCTGTTAAATATGACAGGTAATTTTTAATCCTACTAACAAGCACAAACGATTAGATGTAACAGGCATTTAACACATATTATTATGGCAAGCTAAGCTGTGAGCATAGACACGATGTTTGTATGGTATGCTAATCCACAAACTGTGGTTTCTCTATAAAAGATGACAAGTTCTTACTGTGGTTATAATATCTCCTAACACTAGAGGACGTAAGCATTGGCATCAGCCTTGAATTATTCCTCCAAGGAGAGAGCTAATAACCAATTAGATTGGATATATATATATTATATATATATATATATATATAGAGAGAGAGAAGAGAGAGGAGAGAGGAGAGAGAGAGAAAGACATAGCTGCCACTGTTGCACAGTATCTCCAGGCAGTTGAGGTGTAGCTGATACAGAGGAGTCTTGCTTGACTCAAGGAGACCAATATTTTGCTTTATTGTTTTAGTGGCCTTTGGTAATGCTCTCTGGCATTTCAGAGGCCAACTGTACATTAGCAAGCAATGTCTCAAAACATTTTTTCATGCTTACACCAGGTCTTCAACAACAGGGACTTACTGCCTTTCTCCTTGCTGATATCCCACTTATAGGCTAAAGCCTTTATAATTTGGAGGGCTTGGATCCCCTAGCCAACATCTCCTAGGCAGAATAATCCATTGCTGACATCAGAGCTCTCCTGTATTAATATATTTTTCTTAATTACACAGCTTATAAGGACTTTACTCTTATATTTGGCTCTGAATAGAGAATTATCCTTTCACAGTTCCTATGTCTATCAGTCAATTAAAGAAAGTAGTTATACCTGTTTTATAAGAAATTACTACTATAACTGTTGGCTCTAGTTTACAGTTAGGGAATGACTTCAGTACCATCATATTTTTCTTTTCCCTATAAAGGGGAGAGGTAGGAAGGTTTCTCAGCGTCTGGAAGGTAAACTTCGTTAGGGCCCATTATAAACAGTTAACCCCAATAGAATTCAGAGAGATGCTCAGTGTCTGTGACTCAGGCAATCTGAGGTTCCTTTTTCTTTAATGGTCAGATGGGTCAGCCTCTCTGCTGGCATTTCCCAGTCCATCCTGCACAGCCAAAAGTTGTAAGTTTTCAGGCATTTAGATTGGTGCTTTTACTTGTGGGAACATACAAATCTCCTCCCATTGTTAGTTTCAAGACCTCAAAATTGAAAATTTATCAAAAGGTTTGGAATACAGAAGGAATATTATACCACCTCCCTCTTTTTGTTTTTAAAATTTTTATGTTTTGACCTATAGATGCCTAAGTTGTATTACACATACCCATAAACAGGAACCAAGGTGTAAGTTTTCATCAAATTCACCCAAATTGTTTTTCATTGACTGTATGCTACTTATTTGGGAAGTGAACTTAAATTTAATTTCTTTAAATTGTCCTACAAGTAAAGGAAAAATGTTACAAGGTGATACTGTATAACACAGAAAAATATAGAGACCATTTGTGTACCTTAACCCCAAAGTTATTGTTGGAAATTCAATACAGATTACAAATAAAACAATTAACATTTTATATTCCCAATTAGTTCAAGTGTATTACCATTTTAAACTGCAAACCTTACAAAGTGGATTTTAATAACTATCTTCCTCCAAGCTCTTGTCCTTTTTTAGGCCTGGCATGAAAACCTGCTTTAAAGATTTTTCAATATCTAGCTCTTAATAAAATTTTCTTTTACAGTTCTTATGCCCATCAGTTAATTAAAGACCGGCTAGGTATGCCCCATGAGAAGTTCTTACCATCATTACCATCTTGAGTTTTTGTTTTTGTTTTCGTGGGAGCTTCTAGGAAGCTTCCTTTGTCACGAACAGGTGCATTGCAGTCCTGCTAAGGGGAGGGGACACACAGTGCCCACTTTGTGGACAGTATGGGGAACTGCCCCATTGCGTAGAGGTCAGTTGGCCACTCCTGTGACCTGGCCAGAGAGTAACTTCCTACTCGGGTCCTTAGCTTGGGACGAGACACGTTTCCCACTCTTGGCCGTAACTTTCCACCTGCCCAAATCCAGGACAGGAATTTCACACCAGCTTCTCAGGTTGGTGGTCCGCAAAGGGAGCCTTTTTCCAAACCACCCAAATGAAATGCACGCCTCAACACCAGCTACCCACTGATCATCTGAACAAAATGTAGGCTTGTTTTAACCTGTATGCATGCAAAAAATTAAAAAAAATGGCAGCCGTGAATTCTGCAATGATGTTAATCGGAATTCAATTTTTTTTATTTTTTAAATTACAAATTTTTATACCATTTATTTTTTATTCCCAAATACCGAAAAACTTATCATCGCTTTAATACAATGAAAACCTGGTCGTATCTTTGTTTTAGATGTTGAAAGAGCGTAACCAGTAGGTGGCAGTGTAGATCCATTATTTTAAAATTTTTAATAGATAACCATAACCTTTGTTGAAATTGAATTTGTTTTGGCCGTTTAATATAAATTTGCGTCTTGAGAAGGAAGGGCCACGTTCCAACTCAGAGGCAATGTTTTTACTGGTATCATGGCTGTTAACATTAAAATATACTTAGAACACAAGTACACACACACATACATACATACATACATACATACATAATAAAGAAAAGTTTGTTAAGTTGACCTGTAAGAGAAGAAAGCCACATTATTGTTTGATGTTCAGTGAGAAACATGAAATCTTTATAATTTGTTATAGGGTTATTTTTACATAATTAGAATAAATGTCCTGGTAATGCATGAAACAGCTGAGATCCATATGCCACCTCTTAGGCCCATTTCCAACAATTTGCCTTTAATGAACTATACCTAAAGTTTACTATTCTTTCCCTACCCTGTCCCTTCTGGTTAATTACTCCTAAGCTGTCCCTCTGCTAAGCCTAACTGTCCCTATGCTATTTACAAATCTAAAGATTGAGGATTCCCAAAAGTAGATAGGCCAAAGTTGTTTGTAGTCTTGGAACAATCCATCTTGTCTTATTATCAAGGACTTTGGAAGAATAATAATAATTATCCACATCACAACAATTATAACCATTATTAATTATCAATAATTATTAACCATTATTAGTCACAACAATCATTAATAATTATTATGAATAATAATTGTCAATGATAATATCCAACAACAATGAACAATTTACCATTAGACTGAATTTCTATCAATTGTTATTAATAATTATATCAAATAACAATAACTATTAATAACAATTACTAATAATAATTAACAACAATCTATCATTAAACTGAATAATATGCATACTATAAACCCAATTAAAAATTGTTAACACTAAGAAGTATAAAAAGAACATTTTCTATGAATTGAATCTATTTTTGTTTATAGTCAGATTCTAATTAGATTTAAACCTGTAGGGTTATAATGAATTAAAAGCAGGGACTCACATTCACTCACACATACACACAGCTTGAAGATGGACTTAAAGAAACATAAACCAGTTTTATTAAAAAAATTTTTCATTTAAATTGAACCAAAATATCAATTCATGTTGTTAAAGAGACTTTTACCAATGGTCCTTAAAAAAAGACAATTTATTGGAGCAAGTTTGTTTTGTTAGAACTTCAAGGCCTGTGGGGCTGGAGAGATGGCCTAGCAGTTAAGAACGCCTACTTCTCTTACAGAGGACCCGGGTTCGATCCCCAGCACCCACATGGCAGCCAAGAACCGTCTGAAACTCCAATTCCAGGAGAACTCCAGTTCCAGGGGAATCCGACACCCTCTTCTGACCTCTGCAGCATTGCACGACATGGGTGCACAAACTTCCATGCAGACAGTACGTTGATACACATACAGAAATAAAAAAAAAATGCCAAGGCGTGGTGTGCACACCTTTATCCTACTTGGGAGGCAGAGGCACCACGGATCTCTGTGAGTTGAGGCAGCTGGTCTAAATGAGTTCTTAGGGCCAGCTGAGGACTAGAACCTTTCCTTAAAAAAAAAACAAAAAAAAAAAAACAAAAAAAAAAAAAAAAAAAAAAGAGCAAAAATATTAATAAAATATATTTTAAAAAAAAAAAAAACTTCAAGGCTGTAAATATTTCCTAGACATCCATTATCTCTGTTTCTCAAAATGCTGAAATCAAAAGAATGTTACCTAAAATCAAATTAAAGGGCATGATTTAAGATGCCTAATGCTCAGTCCGGCAGCTGGTATGCATGCACAGCGGCAGGCTAATGTGCAGGCCAGAGCTCAGACCATGTGTGATCAAGATTCTGTGAGAGAGATTGTTTTGAGGTGAAACACTTCTAAAAGAGCAAAGATAAAATAAATCAACCAATTAATTTTAATTGTGCACATATTTTTACTCAAAGATATCTAGGTACCTGGGGTTAAGTAAAATTATTACACTTTAAGTTAAACATGCGTGAATGGATTTGAATTACTGTTAGGTAAATCCCAACCTTGATCTACAAATAGCCAGCAGGTTTTAGGTAAGAGAAGAGTTAATTTAGAAAAAACCCATAAGAAGACAAAGAGCAACACACTTTTATCCAAAACAGATTTTGTATAAAATTAAGAGAAAAATGGCGAAGGCTTGAAATTATTTGGAGGAGGCTGCTCTTGGAGGAGGACAGTTCCCTGAAAGGCCTTAATTTTCAACAGAAAGAAGTGGGCTCAGTGGAGGAGAGCTACCAGGAGAAATTTTACAATATGAATAAGTTAAGATTGGAACCGAATTTGAGGAGCTGGCTCCTCACAGCAGGAGTCTTTCTTTGGGGGGTGGAATTTAAAACCAGAAAGTTTTCAGACCTGTAGAATTATAAAAATTGTTTTTAAGCCAAACATGACTGCTAAGCCTTAATATTAATTCAGCCTGAGGTCACTGGCTTTTATCAGCCTGCAGGAGTGACTGCCAGGAGGCACATGCCTGAAGGATGGGTGCTCCCTCTGAACAAAATTAGACGCAGCAGGGCTCTTCTCCTCCTTAGTGTACAAAGACCACATGCCCTCAGACCACTGTCCTGATCATCCACTTGAAACAGTAGGAACAGATGGGTCACACCAACAACTAGTAGAATCAAGTGAGAGCAAAAGACAAGGGCAAGATTTATGGGGTAGCATACTTTAAATTGTCAAAGTTTTCCTTCTGCCCGGGCCCACGTTCGGATGCCTATTGTGGGGCCACTGCTGAGATTTGTGGTGGGCCCACTTAATCCTGGGACTACCTATTATTGAAATACTACATGCAGGCAAAGCAGTCACCCAATGGTGTGGCCAAGGGAGGTATCTATTGGCTTAGGAATGCACACCCATTTAACTAAGTTCTCCCACACGAATTCGCCTCGGTTTGCTCAGGCTTAAGTCATTTGGGTTAAGAGTCCAGGCCATCCTGCCAGGGACGCAACCGCTCCAGTGCCGGCTGTGGCCCTCCCTGAACAGCAGCATGTTGAAGACAATGGTCCCACAGACAGTCTGGATTGGGCCATGTGCTGCGGGGACCTTCTTTCAACTCTGTGGCTCCACTCTTCCCAGAAGCAACTTAGCTTGACATAGCACGACCCACTCACTGCTTCCAGCAACAATTATACTTGGCGTATCAAGCTAAGCAATTTACTGTTTCTCTAGCCAGTCAGCTTTCTGTGACCGCCGGCTTTACATTCAACTCCCACCGTCTTAATCGTCATCTTAGCCACACCATGATAGCGCTTCCTCCCCTCCAATTTCTCCTGATTTCCCACACTACTATTATCAGCTAGATTTACTTCATTAGTACTTCTTAATCACATTTCTGTAAATGCTCAACTCAATGCCCTTCTTATTTTGCTGCTTAATTGCAAAGGTCATCCTCTTTCAGCTTAGTTTTGACTCTTCCTCTCCTGACTATCTTTTTTGTGACTATTGGTATGTGATCAGAAACTAGCCACAAGAGGCTCTTAATATAAATCTAGCTTACGGTACACGTTGGCGCTATGTACATCTAAACTAGTTCCCCTTAGAAGATGACATTTCTAGCTTTGTGTCACATGGAGCACACCCACTAACACCCCACTTAGCTTGCCCTAAATCTTAAAGCGGTGACAAAGGCTAAGACATTTTAATTCTTGTCTCACCGAGCCACTCTTGATCTACTTCTTCCGTCATTCTCATCTTGTAGCCGAAGCGGCAGAAGCGTATCCTTCCTCTTCCCTCCAATGTTATCTCTCATGGTACCTTTCTCTTAACCCACCCACTCTATTTCAGCAGTGTGTACTACCTCAATCTCAGTACTCTCTGTATCACTGTAACTTGAATGCTCTAACTCAGACCATCCCTTACTCGTTTCAGCATTTTGTGCTAGCCTCCTATTGCAAAGGCCAGCCTCCCTTTTCAGCAGTTTGTGGTACTACTTTCCTCTCTGGACAGCAGGTCTTGGGCTATGTATGTAGCTCAGGACGGCCTCAAACTCCTGATATTCCGATTAGCCTCCTGAGGGCTGAGTGTCTCAAACTGTATTCTTCTCCCTGTAGGAAGATGTTTTCTAAATTCCTTGTTTTTATGTGACTTGGGTTTACTTAAGAGCCACTTCTAACAGGCATCCATCTTCACTATGAGACTGAGGACCAAACTCCTAGTAACATGTCCAAGGCATTCGTTCCCTTTTCATTTCTCATCTTCTTGTTGAGGGAGCGCAATTGTCCCCCACCCTCCCACCCTTCCCCCCAGGCCTCTGGCACCTCTCCCATTGGTCAAAACCAAGGCTGCCTCTCCCACTGTTGGCTTGTGTGTACTGATGTTCCTTGGCCATGAGCAGCTCTTCTTTGATTCCTCTCTTCCCTGAATATCTCCATTCGCCCTCGGTCTCTGATCAGATGATGTTCCCTCACTGGAAAGCTCCCACTCGCTCTCTTTCTTCATAAGTTGAATAGGGCCTTAGCACATGCTAAGCAAATGCTCTATGACGAGAGCCTTGACTTTCTATGACCATATCAGGAACACTTTGGCTCCCAGGACCCTCATATTTAACCTCTTTTCACACCTATTATACTCCATCGCGATGGCCAGTGCAGTGGTCACAAGCATCTTGGGACTTGCACCTTTCATAGACTTTATCCAATCTGAAACACAGGTTCTAATTCATATAATATATACATCCTGGAACAATTTATGAACTGCATTTACTAGCCAGAACTGAACCTGACATTTGTGTAAGAGACAAGAACTACCAGATCTTCTTACATGGCTTATCACCCTACCTAGACCTGCATGCTCCATGTGTCATGGAAGCAGGTGAGGGTGTACGATAGAGATTTCTCATGCATTATGTGGCTCTGCTCTATTAGGACTTAGGAGTGCACTAGCACAACACGGTTTGCAAGGGCTGATTTTTAAAAAATTGTTTGTGAAATCCTCACTCACTGCTCTGGGTATTTCAGAGTCTGCCTATGAAAGATGTTCCAAAAACACAGCATTCTCTTCTTCCTCATCACTAAATCTCCACATTGCAAGACTCTATTTTCTCCTTCATTGAGAGTCGACCAGTCTAGTGGCATCCATTTCAGGACAATTATAACATTACACTGATGCAGAGCAATTTAATGACAAGAAAAAAAAGGATTAACTATCAGTGCAAACTTGTCACATTTGGTAGTCTAGAGAATTTTATCTCCCTGCTCTATAGTCTGAAACGGCACATTCATTACGCTCCTGGCTCGTGGTTTGCTTGCCTAGGTTTCTGAGGGCACAACATTGTGCAGAAGAGGTTCAGGAAAAAGAAAACACCACAGCTTTAGTTTTTTTTTTTTTTTTACATTGCTCATGGAAACAACAGGTCCTTGAGTTGTAGTAGGTAAATTGGAAAATTCTCCAGTAAGAGAAAAGGATACCAAATGCTGAGCTCATAACCCACTTAGCTCAATCTCCACCTCAGCCCACACAACGGAAGGAGAGTGAGACACCAACACTCTTCTGCTCCTGGCGTCAGCAGCCCATAGAGGCTGAGGAGGAGTGGGAGAGCTTTATCACGAGTGGTCTCTGCCTATCTTGGGAGGTCGCTCTTATGAGGAGTGTCATTAGTACTTTGGTCACTGTAGTCAGAAACACTGCCCTGCTATTCCCAGTTTCAAGTAACAAAAGTTAGAGAGTTGTGGCTGGGGCTGCTGGCCAAGGCCAGGCATAAGAAGAGAGGGTTCTTGGCTGGTTCCTGGGGATTGTGCCACTGAGTGGAATGAGCGCAGCCTGCAGCAGGGTGGAGTGCTGTGTGAATGGCTCCTCTCAGTTCCTGGCCATGCAGTTGTTCCTGCAGATTCTTGCATCTCAGTTTTCTCACCTATAAAAATGAGCTCAGTAACTTTTACTCTAAATGCTGTGATGAAGAATAAAGAATAACCGAACTGAGTTCTTGCTCGGGGCAGGCCTGTGTGTGTCTTTTCTCATGGTTCACCCTTCTGAGAAGCTGCCTGGTTGCTAGTTACTGTCTCCATGTTCTGAGTGAGGAACCAGATTCAGGGTGACAAGTGATTTACCTTGCATCAAGCAGCCAGGAAGACCCAGAGCTGGCAGGAATCCTGCTTGGCCAGGCTCAAGGTTGTGAGTAAAGTTAGCCTGTGTTTTTCTTGGGCTTTAGCAATGTACTGACCCCTTCACAGGGCAAAGAATTCTGTGTCCATATTGTGCATGTCAATTACTTTTGTTAAGTGTTGTTAGGGTTGTTTAACTGAGGATCAAGTGGGCAATCTTGGAGAGAGATGTTTCAGCTTCAGTTTCCTGGGCTGGTGTGGTGCTAACTTCTAAATGATTGAGATGAACAGGACATTTCCAGCACCTGCCCCATCAGAGTTTAATTCCCCTGTGTGTTGGCTTCATAGGAACTCTAATGCATTGCAGCTTATGATGTCATCTGTGCCTTCTTTTGGCTGAAAGCAGGAGTTCCATATTAAGTTCGCTTCCTATGATGTCATTTGGTCTTAGATATGAAGCTGCTTGGTGCCAACGCCTTTAGAAAAACAAATGCCAGGCCAAACAATTCAACAAGGGCCTCAAATTACTTACACATTAGATAGACTTTAATTTTAACTTATATATATATTAAACATATATATAATAGTATATAATATATATATATATATATACAATATTTTTTGGTTTTTTGAGACCAGTCTGATGTGTGGTCCAATTTGCCTCGTGCTAGCAATCCTCTGCCTCAAGCTCCTGAGTGTTAGGATTATATACCAGTTCAGTCCTAAAAGATAAACACGTGTTTCTTTGATGTATAAATTATAAATTATTATCCTAACTAGTTGGTTAGAAAGATTAGTTGAATAAAGATGCAAAATTCAAATGTTCCCCATAGGGTAGTTACACAGACGGTCCCACACACTTATGTCAGGGTGCGTAAACCTGTGGAAAGCCAAGCCAGAGAAGCTGAGCAGGAGGGAGATGGGACTCCACTCCATTAGCACAGCACGATCTATGGCAACTGGATGCATTCTGGGAGACGGAGTGCACTTTTCCCTACTAGTGTGAGGCCCTGGTATGTTGATGAGACTGCAAGGGATAGACACAACCCCAACAGCACCTTGTGAGGTTCAGATTGGACTCAATCGTCCTTAAAAAAAAAAGATAGCGGGGGTATCATGACAGCAATTTTTTTTTTTTGGTGTTTTTGAGACAGGGTCTCCCTGTAGCCTCAGCTGGCCTGTAACTCACTATGTAGAACAAGGCTGGCCTTGAACTCACAATGATCTCCTGCCTCTGCCTCGAGTGCTGGATAAAGGCGTGTGGCACCAGCCCAGGTGGAGCACATTTTCAATCCCAGCACTCAGGGAGGCGAGGCAGGCCAGTCTCCGAGATTGAATCTCGCTAGTGAGTCCAAGGCAGCTGGGGCTACGAAGAGAACCTTTCTGAAGAGAGACCTAAACCAAAAGATAAATAGTAGTAGAGGACATGGGATGGGGAGTGGGGTGGTAGAATGGGTGTCACAAAGGGAGAGGGGTTATAAATTGATCAAGATAAATTATGTGAACTTCTCAAATTGATACAAATATTTAAAAAATTTCAGATATTTCATTAGGAATCAAGAATACAGTTGAAGACCCCATAGTCTATGGATCTCGAGTTGGGAAACAGTGACATTTTTATTGTTGACCTTCAGAACATTCCTCAGGGATAGAAAGGCAAAGGAAAAAGCTTTGGCTGCTGTGGGTGTCAAAGGTGAGATAATCAAACACCTATCATGATATATATTAAGCTCAAGGCCAATTTTATTAGATGTTTAGAGAAAAACAACTCAAGGTAGGTGAGCTGTAAATCTCAGCAGCTGCGGAGTGGAGAAGAGAGGACAAGGAACAATAGCTATGCCATTTAAGTCA
This sequence comes from Rhizomys pruinosus, assembly GCA_009823505.1. NCBI lineage: Eukaryota > Metazoa > Chordata > Mammalia > Rodentia > Spalacidae > Rhizomys > Rhizomys pruinosus. Next base: position 183,515 of record VZQC01000191.1, on the reverse strand, counting down.
GCACAGAAAGGTCGAGATGCATGGCAAATCAGCAGCCCCGAGGGGAGGGCTGTAGGGAAGTCCACAGAATCAGAAAACTCACATTTAGGTAACTGGCCAGTGTCAGAAAGGAAAACAGGACAAAACGCGAAAAGGAAAAGTGTGACATCACTTTGACATCCGGTTAGCAGACCCAGCCCGACTCCATCAGTGGCTTGCTTGGCTGTATGGAGCCTTCCACATGCCGGATGGGAACTTCCGCAATAGAAGAAGTGACTTTATTCAACACGGAAAAATATTCATCTTCCTTATTCTTATTCATTGATCTGGCTTAAAGAAGCTTCCCTCTCAGTTATCATCAACAGGCAATATTTATTCACATGGTTAAAAGTTTCAAATAGTAAAGAATTTCGTGTTAATGAACAGGTTATCTATAGCAGAAGAATTGGTTAACACTGTGCTATCTTATTCAATTACGTCTCCTGCCTAGTAAAACTTGTGCGTATTTTATAGATACTGTGTATAGAATAGAATAGTTATACAACATCTTTTGTGTTTCTTGACATATTAGAGTTCAAAGGCCAGTGAGGCCATGGATAAAATAAATGCAGTTTCATATAGACCTCTATAGAGCTATGTGTGCTCCCCCTTGGTAACAGAAACTGAGTTCTGGGTACAGGACTCTCAATAGTGATGAGAAAACACATGATGTCTTGAATGGNAAAAAAAAAAAAAAAAAAAAAAAAAAAAAGCAAAAATAATAAATAAAATATATTATTAAAAAAAAAAGAACTTCAAGGCCTGTAAATTTTCCTAGACATCCATGTATCTTGTTTCTAAAATGCTGAAATCAAAAGAATGTTACCTAAAATCGAAATTTAAAGGGCATGATTTAGATGCCATATGCTCAGTCCGGCAGCTGGTATGCATGCACAGCAGGCAGGCTAATGGTGCCAGGCCAGAGCTCAGACCATGTGTGATCAAGAATTCTGTGAGAAGAGATTTTTGAGGTGAAACACTTCTAAAAAGAGCAAGATAAAATTAAATCAACCAATTAATTTTAATTGTGCACATATATTTACTCAAAGGATATCTAGGTTACCCGGGGGTTAAGTAAAAATATTACACTTTAAGTTAAGCATGCTGAGATGGATTTGAATTACTGTTAGCTAAATCCCAACCTTGGATCTACAAATAGCCAGCAGGTTTTAGGTAAGAAGAGTTAGATTTAGAAAAAACCCATAAGAAGACAAGAGAGCAACACACTTTTGTCCAAAAACAGATTTTGTGTACAAAATTTAAGAGAAAAATGGCCAAGGCTTGAAATTATTTGGAGGAGGCTGCTCTTGGAGGAGGGCGGTTCCCTGAAAGGCCTTAATTTGCAACAGAAAGAAGTGGGCTCAGGTGGAGGAGAGCTACCAGGAGAAAATTTACATATGAACAAGTTAAGATTGGAACCGAGCTTGAGGAGCTGGCTCCTCACAGCAGGAGTCTTTCTTTGGGGGGGGTGGAATTTAAAACCAGAAAGATTTTCAGACCTGTAGAATTATGAAAAATTGTTTTTAAGACCAAGCATGACTGCTAAGCCTTAATATTAAATTCAGCCTTGAGGTCACTGGCTTTTATAGCCTGCAGGAGTGACCATGCCAGGGGCACATGCCTGGAAGGTATTGGGTGCTCCCTCTGAACCAAATCAGAGCCAGGCTGCTCTCCTCCATGTGTACAAAGCCACATGCCCTCAGACCACTGTCCTATCCACTGAAACCAGTAGGAAAGATGGCTCCACCACAACAGATAGATATCAAGAGAGAGAGAAGACAAGGGCAAGATTTAGGGGTATGCATACTTAAATTGTCAAGGTTTCCTTCTGCCCCACGTTCGGATGCCTATTGTGGGGCCACTGCTGAGATTTGTGGTGGGGGCCCACTTAATCCTGGGATGACCCATGTGGAAAATACATGCAGGAAAGCACTCCACCCCATGGGTGTGGCCAAGGAGGTACCATTGGCTTAGGAATGCTATCCGTCTTAACTAAGCTTTCCCACAGCTTTCCCTGGTTTGCTCAGCTTCATTTGTGTAGAGCTCAGGCCCATCTGCCCAGGGACTGCACCGCTCACAGTGGGCTGGGCCCTCCTGAACCAAGCAGCAGTGAAGACAATGTCCCACAGACATGCTGGTTGGGCCATGTGCTAGCGGGATTCTTCAACTGTGGCTCCCTCTTCCCAGGCATCTCTAGCTTGTGTCACATGGAGCACACCCACTCACCTGCTTCCCTAAATCTTGGCGGTGACAAGGCTAAGCATTTAGTTGCTCAGCCACTTGATTACTCCGTCTTTCTCATCTGTAGCCACAGCGGCAGAAGCGTATCCTTCCTCTTCCTCCAATGTATCTCCTGCTCACTTTTCTACCACCACTCTATTTTCAGCAGTGTGTACTCCTCATTCAGTACTTCTGTATCACTGTACTGAATGCTCTAACTCAGACCTCCCTTCTCGTTCAGTTTTGTGCTAGCCTCCTAATTGCAAAGGTCCAGCCCTTCCTTTTCAGCAGTTTGTGGTACTCTTTCCTCTCTGGACAGCGTCTTGGCTATGTATGTAGCTCAGGCTGGCCTCAAACTCCTGATATTCCTGCCTTAGCCTCCTGAGGGCTGAGTGTCTCAAACTGTATTCTTCTCCCTGTAGGAAGATGTTTTCTAAATTCCTTGTTTTTATGTGACTTGGGTTTCTTAGCACTTCTAACAGCCCATCTTCACTATGAGACTGAGGACCAAACTCCTAGTAACATGTCCAAGGCATTCGTTCCCTTTTCATTTCTCATCTTCTTGTTGAGGCCACATGTCTCCCCTCCCCCTCCCCCCTCCCCCCAGGCCTCTGCAACCTCTCCCATTGGTCAAACACCCAAGGCTGCCTCTCCCACTTTGTGCTTTGTGTATGATGTTCCCTTGGCCTGAGCAGCTCTTCCTTTGATTCCTCTCTTCACCTGAATATCTCCTATTCAGCCTCCAGGTCTCTGATCAGATGATGTTCCCTATGGAAAGCTCCCCTCGATCTCTTTCTTCATAGTTGAACTCAGGGCCTTGCACATGCTAAGCAAATGCTCTATGACAGAGCCTTGACTTTCTATGACCATATCAGGAACACTTATGGGCTCACCCAGGACCCCATATTTAATCCTCTTTTCACACCTATTATACTCCATCGCAGAGGCCAGTGCAGTTGGTCACAAGCTCCTTGGGACTTGCACCTTTCATAGACTTTTCCTACAATCTGAAACAACAGGTGCTAATATATATATATATATATCCTGGAACAATGTATTATGAAGCTGCAATTTTACTGCCAGGAACTTGAACCTGACATTGTGGGTGATAAGAGGACAAGACAGTACCAGATCTTCTTACATGGCTGTATCACCCTAACCTACCTGCATGGCTCCATGTGTCACTGGAAATGCAGGTGAGGGTGTATGATAGAGATTGTCTCATGCATTATTGTGGCTCTGCTCTATTAGGGATCTTAAGGAAGTTGCACTAGCACAAACGGTTTGCAAGGGCTGATTTTAAAAAATTGTTTGTGAAATCCTCACTCACTGCTCTGGGTATTTCAGAGTCTGCCTATGAAAGATGTTCCAAAAACACAGCATTCTCTTCTTCCTCATCACTAAATCTCCACATTGCAAGACTCTATTTTCTCCTTCATTGAGAGTCGACCAGTCTAGTGGCATCCATTTCATGGACAATTATTACACATTACACTGATGCAGAGCAATTTAATGACAAGAAATAAAAAGGATTAACTATCAGTGCAAACTTGTCACATTTGGTAGTCTAGAGAATTTTATCTCCCTGCTCTATAGTCTGAAACGGCACATTCATTACGCTCCTGGCTCGTGGTTTGCTTGCCTAGGTTTCTGAGGGCACAACATTGTGCAGAAGAGGTTCAGGAAAAAAGAAAAACCACAGCTTTAGTTTTTTTTTTTTTTACATTGCTCATGGAAACAACAGGTCCTTGAGTTGTAGTAGGTAAATTGGAAAATTCTCCAGTAAGAGAAAAGGATACCAAATGCTGAAGCCTCATACCCACTTAGCTCAATCTCCACCTCAGCCCACACAACGGAAGGAGAGTGAGACACCAACACTCTTCTGCTCCTGGCGTCAGCAGCCCATAGAGGCTGAGGAGGAGTGGGAGAGCTTTATCACGAGTGGTCTCTGCCTATCTTGGGAGGTCGCTCTTATGAGGAGTGTCATTAGTACTTTGGTCACTGTAGTCAGAAACACTGCCCTGCTATTCCCAGTTTCAAGTAACAAAAGTTAGAGAGTTGTGGCTGGGGCTGCTGGCCAAGGCCAGGCATAAAGAAGAGAGGGTTCTTGGCTGGTTCCTGGGGATTGTGCCACTGAGTGGAATGAGCGCAGCCTGCAGCAGGGTGGAGTGCTGTGTGAATGGCTCCTCTCAGTTCCTGGCCATGCAGTTGTTCCTGCAGATTCTTGCATCTCAGTTTTCTCACCTATAAAATGAGCTCAGTAACTTTTATCTCTAAATGCTGTGATGAAGAATAAAGAATAACCGAACTGAGTTCTTGCTCTGGGGCAGGCTCTGTGTGTGTCTTTTACTCATGGTTCACCCTTCTGAGAAGCTGCCTGGTTGCTAGTTACTGTCTCCATGTTCTGAGTGAGGAACCAGATTCAGGGTGACAAGTGATTTACCTTGCATCAAGCAGCCAGGAAGACCCAGAGCTGGCAGGAATCCTGCTTGGCCAGGCTCAAGGTTGTGAGTAAAGTTAGCCTGTGTTTTTCTTGGGCTTTAGCAATGTACTGACCCCTTCACAGGGCAAAGAATTCTGTGTCCATATTGTGCATGTCAATTACTTTTGTTAAGTGTTGTTAGGGTTGTTTAACTGAGGATCAAGTGGGCAATCTTGGAGAGAGATGTTTCAGCTTCAGTTTCCTGGGCTGGTGTGGTGCTAACTTCTAAATGATTGAGATGAACAGGACATTTCCAGCACCTGCCCCATCAGAGTTTAATTCCCCTGTGTGTTGGCTTCATAGGAACTCTAATGCATTGCAGCTTATGATGTCATCTGTGCCTTCTTTTGGCTGAAAGCAGGAGTTCCATATTAAGTTCGCTTCCTATGATGTCATTTGGTCTTAGATATGAAGCTGCTTGGTGCCAACGCCTTTAGAAAAACAAATGCCAGGCCAAACAATTCAACAAGGGCCTCAAATTTAAGCATTAGATAGAACTTTTAATTTTACTTTATATAGTATAAGTCTGAACACATATAGTATTAAACTTAGTATATAATTTATACGTTATATAATTTATATAATACCAATATTTTTGGTTTTATGAGACCAGGTCTTGATGTGTGGTCCAATTTGCCTCTGTGCTAGCAATCCTCTGCCTCAAGCTCCTGAGTGTTAGGATTATATACCAAGTTCAGTCCTAAAAGATAAAACAGTGTTTCTTTGATGTATAAAATTATAAAGTTATTATCTAAGTGGTTAGAAAGATTAGTTGAATAAAGATGCAAAATTCAAATGTTCCCCATAGGGTAGTTACACAGACGGTCCCACACCACTTATGTCAGGGTGCGTAAGACCTGTGGAAAGCCAAGCCAGAGAAGCTGAGCAGGAGGGAGATGGGAAACTCCATCTCCTAGCACAGGATCTATTGGCAACTGATGCATTCTGGGAGAGGAGTGTCACTTTTCCCTACTAGTGTGAGGCCCTGGTATGTTGATGAGACTGCAAGGGATAGACACACACCCAACAGCACTTGTGAGGTTCAGATTGGACTCAATCGTCCTTAAAAAAAGATAGCGGGGTATCATAGAGCAATTTTTTTTTTTTGGTGTTTTTGAGACAGGGTCTCCCTGTAGCCTCAGCTGGCCTGTAACTCACTATGTAGACCAGGCTGGCCTTGAACTCACAATGATCTGCCTGCCTCTGCCTCTCGAGTGCTGGGATTAAAGGCGTGTGGCACCATGCCCAGGTGGAGCACATTTTCAATCCCAGCACTCAGGAGGCAGAGGCAGGCCAGTCTCCGAGATTGAATCTCGCTAGTGAGTCCAAGGCAGCTGGGGCTACAGAGAGAACCTTTCTGAGAGAGACCTAAACCAAAAGATAAATAGTAGTAGAGGACATGGGATGGGGAGTGGGGTGGTAGAATGGGTGTCCAAAGGGAGAGGGGTTATAAATATGATCAAGATAAATTATGTGAACTTCTCAAATTGATACAAATATTTAAAAAATTTCAGATATTTCATTAGGAATCAAGAATACAGTTGAAGACCCCATAGTCTATGGATCTCGAGTTGGGAAACAGTGACATTTTTATTGTTGACCTTCAGAACATTCCTCAGGGATAGAAAGGCAAAGGAAAAAGCTTTGGCTGCTGTGGGTGTCAAAGGTGAGATAATCAAACACCTATCATGATATATATTAAGCTCAAGGCCAATTTTATTAGATGTTTAGAGAAAAACAACTCAAGGTAGGTGAGCTGTAAATCTCAGCAGCTGCGGAGTGGAGAAGAGAGGACAAGGAACAATAGCTATGCCATTTAAGTCAGCACAGAGGTCAGATGCATGGCAAATCAGCAGCCCCCAGAGGGGAGGGGCTGTAGGGAAGTCCACAGAATCAGAAAACTCACATTTAGGTACTGGCCAGTGTCAGAAAGGAAAACAGGAAAAAGAAAAAGGAAAAGTTGCATCTTTTGACTCAGGTTTAGCAGACCCAGCCCGACCTCATGGCTGCTTGGCTTGTATGGACTCCACTAGGGAGTGGGAATTCCGGGAAGGAAAAGTACAGTATCTTATTAAAGGAAAAATTATTCTTCCTTTCTATTCAGCATGGCTTAAAGAGAGCCTGCCTTCCTATCTGTTCAAACAGGCAATATATTCACATGGTTAAAATGTTCAAAATATGAAAAGATTTCGTGTTCAAATGAACAGGTCTATCTACTACGCAGGAATTGGTTAACACCTGTGCTATTTTCATCTCTCTGCCAGTAAAACTTGTGCGTGATTTTAGAATAATGTATAGAATGAATAGTTAACCATCCTTTTGTGTTTCTTGACATAGTTGAGTTCAAAGGCCAGTGGAGCATGGATAAATAAATGCAGTTTCATATAGACCTCTATAGAGCTATGTGTGCTCCCCCTTGGTAACAGAAACTGAGTTCTGGGTACAGGACTCTCAATAGTGATGAGAAAACACATGATGTCTTGAATGGCTGGCTCTGCAGTCAGTCACAGGCATGTGCTTGCTGCATAGCACAGCACTTCAGGGTCCTGAATCCAGGAACTAGATTTGTGTTACTGGGAAGGCTTCAGAGAAAACAGATGTAAAACGCAAAGCCAAATGAGTGTGAGTTTCCCACATCTGTCTCTTTCATTTTCTGTATTTTTGCTTCATTATTTGTGCTGGTGAAATGCTGTATCCATCGTGTGCCAACAGATGGCAATATTAGAAGATCTTTTAAAAGATGGTTAGAATGAACGCCAGTCCCTGTAGCTACCAGATGAGTCAGCTGAAAGAAACAAGATCTTTTTTTTTTTTTGGTCTTTTCAAGACAAGGACTCCCTGTAGTCCCAGCTGTCCTGGAACTTACTCTGTAGACCAGGTTGGCCTTGCACTCACAAAGATCCTCCTGCCTCTGCCTCCCATGTGCTAGGATTAAAGGCGTGAGCCACCACGCCCGGTTCAGAAACAAGATCTTTATTGGTTGTCTTTCTGGTATTACAAAATCTTATTTTTCAAAGTTTCTCATTAAATATTAGTGAAGTTTTTTTCCCTTCGCCACTTCCTCTTTCTTTTTACCTTTTTGTATAACTTTTAAATTTATGCCTAAATAATTTTTTGCTGTATTTTATAAGTAAATCTCAATGTACCTGCTAATAATAAAAACATATATATGTATATATTCTAGCTATATTTATGAACTACTAAAGCACTGCTTGGTGTATAAAATGTTTAATATCTTAAATCTGTTAACACATTTGAAAATTTCTTTACCTCTTTAGAGAACAAAATATAAGCAAACAGTACTCATTCAGCTTTCCATTTTTTTGTGGTAGTGCATATGTTTTTGTGTGTGTGCTTGTGTGATGTGCATGTATGATGTGCACAGAGGCCAGAGGTCAATGTCAGGTGCCTTCCTCAGTCCCTTTACACTTTATGTTTGAGACAAGGTCTCTCACTGAACTTGGAGCTTGTAATTGGCTAGACTGGCTGTCTAGCATGGTAAAAAAAGAAGTTATTAGGTTTAAGGAAAAGAGATATTCACCAACTTATCCTTCCAACTGCCAGCATAATAACAAAAGGATCCTTGAGTAGGAGATGAATTTGAATACAAACTCTACCACTAATTATTTGATTGAAAATTTTAAATTGCATTTTATTTATTGGTTGTGTGTTGTATGTATGGGCATGTGCATGCCATGGCGGGCAGACATGTGGAGGTCAGAGGACAGCTTTTGGGAGTCTGTTCTTTGCTTCTGCCTTGTGGGTCCTGGGGATTGAACTCAGCTCATTAGGCTTGGTGGCATGTGGTTTATTCTGATGAGCCATTTCAGCACCCCCCAACTAGTTATTTGTGAAAATTTGAACAAAATGAGAAGAAATGAAAATCAGTTATAAAATAAACATTAGATGGGAAATTTTGTAAAGAATGTCAGGAAAACATTTCCTTATCCATTGAATAAATGATTTTGTTTTTGTATGCCAAAGGAATTCAACATGTGCTATTATTTTGGGGATAGTGATTGTGGAAGTTGGGCTTTTTTTTTTTTTTTTGGAAGTTGGACTTTTTATTTTATTTATTTATTTAATTTTAATTTTTTAATTATTTATTTATTTTTATGTGTATGAATCTACTGTCTACATGTAGTTTTGTGCACCCGTGTCGTGCAATGCCGCGGAGGTCAGAAGAGGGTGTCGGATTCCCCTGGAACTGGTGTTCTCCTGGAACTGGAGTTACAGACAGTTCTCAGCCGCCATGTGGGTGCTGGGGATCGAACCCGGGTCCTCTGCAAGAGCGGTCTGTGCTCTTAACTGCTAGGCTATCTCTCCAGCACCAGGAAGTTGGACTTTTAAAAAAATTCATTGACCATTAGTACAATAGAAATTAGATATGACTTAGTCACTGAATATATTTGTCCCATTGACCATTCTTGAAAAAGTGATTTTCTTTTTTTCAAATTTGTTCTGGGGATGGGGAGGAGTTCGCTAACATTCTTACGAATCATTCCAGTGTTATTTAGCATGTTAATTGTAATTAAAACATGTTTTAAAAATATTTTACTATTTTTATTTTATGTGTATGAGTGTATTGTCTACATGTATTTTTTTTAATTTTTTTTATTAATTTTATTTATTTCTGTATGTGTATGAATGTACTGTCTGCATGCAGGTCTGTGCACCCGTGTCGTGCAATGCCGCGGAGGTCAGAAGAGGGTGTCGGATTCCCCTGGAACTGGAGTTCTCCTGGAATTGGAGTTTCAGACGGTTCTCGGCCGCCATGTGGGTGCTGGGGATCGAACCCGGGTCCTCTGCAAGAGCGGTCGGCGCTCTTAACCGCTAGGCCATCTCTCCAGCCCTACATGTATTTTTTATATATACTTTCTTTTATTTCATTTTTTAACAATAAGTAATAAGTTATGAGTACAAGCATCCTTCATGTAAAACCAATTTGCAAGCAGTTGTGCCCAAACCCACACAGCCCAACGCTCCCACCATCCAGCTGGAGGGGCTTGTATGTACAATCAAGTTGATTAAATAAGCGTCCAGTCTATATTGCTGTAGTTTCACCATTCACCCCAATTGCAGCCCTTATTTTTATTTTATGTGTATGAGTGTATTACCTACATGTATTTTAAGTACACTCATGTGCAATGCCCACGAAAGTCAGAAAAGAGCATCAGATTCCCCTGGAACTGAAGTTATGGACAGTTGTTAGTCATGTCATGTGGGTGCTGGGTCATCTGCAAGAGCAGCCAGTGTTCTTAACCTCTGAGGCATCTCTCCAGCCACTCACTAAAGCATTGTTTTTTTCTTTTTGAAACAGTGTCTACCTTTAGTTCTAGCTGGCCTGGAGTTTGCTAGGTGGACCAGGCTGGCCTTGAACTCACAGAGATCCACCTGCCTCTGCCTCCCACTGGGATTAAAGACGTGCTCCACCATGCCCCACTGAGAAATCTTAAAAGATTCCAAATGAACCTATCACTTGACCCAGTCACATCCCTCCTGGGTACATACTCAAAAGATTCATCCTATTGCAGAGATAAGTGCACAACCATGTTTATTGCAGCTCTTTCACAATAGCGAAGAGCTGGAAGCAACCCAAGTGTCCCTCAACTGATGAGTGGATAATGAAAATGTTGTACATCTACACAATGGAGTTCTATGCAGCAGTAAAGAAACAGGACATCATTGGGCATGGTGGCATAAGCCTTTAATCCCAGGACTTGGGAGGTAGAGGCAGGTGGATCTCTGTGAGTTCAAGGCCAGCCTGGTCTATATAAGGAGTTCTAGGCCAGCTGGGACTAAAAGGAGACTCTGTCTCAAAAAAGACTAAAAAAGAAACAGAACATCATGAAATTTGCAGGTAAATGGATAGAACTTGAAGTCGTTATGCTAAGTGAAGTAATAACAGTCACAGAAAAACAAACGATGTATGGTGTCCCTCATTTGTGGGTCCTAGCACCAAATCCTTATATACTCTGTCATTTTGGTAAATGTATAGAGTGTATATGTGCATATTTTGGAGTAATATAAAATTAAAGTGAACAATAGCAACAAAAGACTTGTTCAAAAATCTGAACAAAACAGTAAACTTCTACAGTGAAAAAGTTAAAAAAAGATTAAGAAAAAGATGAAAGACAGGACTTGCATGAGCTCTGGTGGGGGATGGGTGCAGATGGGGAAATGGATCTAAATTTGATTGGGAAAGGTTGTATGAAATGCACAAAAGCTCAATGAAAAATTTAAAAAAGATTTATATCACAATACCAACAAAATATACGTCAGCTAAATGTTTTTACCAAGTTTCTCCAGGAGGTACTTGAATACTCTAGCAAGTTCTTTACAAGATAAAACCATGTTTACTTTATAATCTCTATGATTGGGTCGATCTGTGTGCACATATTTTATATACAGAAATGCATAGATGCACACTCTTGACTCTTCTCATTTGTTTACACTTTAACATATTCCTGTATTAACATATATGACTAGAAACACAGAGGTCTGAAAATTATCAATGCCAAAATAAAGTCATCTATGTCAACTTAAGTCTTCAGTCTCAGGAGGGGTGCAAACATGCACACCCATGGTAGAGAGTAGTGCAGCGACCCTCTGAGAACAATAACCTCTCACAAAGTGAAGCACAACTTGCACCAAAACCTTCACGAGGATGTCAGTTGTATCATGATTGTCCACGAATGGAAAGATACCATTCTTACTTCACCCTTCTGCAATCAAATATAATGGTTGCAGACATTTATATAACATTTCTTATTTACATTTAAACATCTCTGCCTTCTCTTGGCTTCATATTCCTGTGGCCTGTCACTATACACATATTCCAGATAGCAATCCTTTGTTGTTCTAGGACAAACTCTTTAATTTGAAAAGTTAGTAACTTTGTTGCTCATCTTAAGGTGACAGTGTAAACTGATGTCTTAGTTCATTCTCTTTAGCTATAACTGAAAAACACAGACTGGCTAAGAGGCCAAGGCTGAGGGGTTGCATCTGGTGAAGGCCTTCTTGTGGGTGGTGATTGCAGAGAATTCCTGTAAAGAGGTGTGTCTAAAACACAGCCAAACTGACTTTCTAGCAGACCCCTGTTGAGATACCCTATTCATCCACACAATCATGAATGTACAGTCCTTTCACAAGGACAAGCTCTTATGGCTTAGTCACCTTTTTGACTGGTCTCATCTCTCTCTCTCTCTCTCTCTCTCTCTCTCTCTCTCTCTCTCTCTTTCTCTCTTTCTCTCTTTTTCTCTCTCTCCAGTGTCTCTCTGTAGCCACAGGTAGCCTGGGACTCACTATGTAGACCAGACTGGCCAACATCTAACAGATATCCACCTTTCTCTGGCTCTTGTGTGCTGGAACTAAAGGCTTGGTCTCACCACTTAATACCTTATAATATGGGTTTGGGTGGGGACATTAAATGACAGCAGGAGCTATTCTACCCTGTCATATGAATATGCTTCCTGATCCAACCAGTAGAATTTGGCTGTTTGCCAAAGGTTATAATTAATCGGCTTGCTGGTTAATTAGGAGGCATACAACAACTTGAGTTATTAAATGGTGTCACATTGGGTTTAATGGCCATGTGAGGGGGGGTTACCTCTTGGCACTGACTTTAAATCTTCACTGTGCACAATTCTGATAATTGTATAACTCGAGCTAAGCATTGGTTTTTCACTGGGTAGATGGTGAAGAAGGACATCTGGATTTTCTCCTCAACTTGAGTTTCTTCATGAAATTTAGGTTTGACGTGCTGCTTGTTATGTCTGTTTTGCTGTCTCTAAGGAGACAATGTGGACCAATTTAGGCTTGTTCATACATCTATTTTCTGTTCCTCCAAGTTTGCAAAAGGTTCTCATGTATGGTTAAAGCCAACAATTGGCACTTCTGCACAGCAGGGGACAGGTTTGCTGCTTTGAATTTAGACTTTCATTTTATCAAGCAACACACTCCCCCTCTCTCCTCCAAAGTAGTTTAGAGGATGTTCCCTAGAGTCTGTGTTTATTACAAAAATATAGAGCAACAGGCCAGATTTTAATTCTATTAACTTTCCTGTGTCATGGGTGTTCAAAAGAGAAATGTTGATTAAGTGTGTATATAAAAAACTAAAAATTTGGAAGCAAATGTTTTCTCTGCAGTTGTTGCTTCTCAGAATGTTTTTTCTCTAGGGCTTTAGCTATTAATTTTGATTGCAGGCTCACTTCATGTTTTTTACTTGCCCATTTGCTTTGTTTATAAACATTTTGTTTATGGAAACTATATGTCTTGTTTTTATTTTTATTTTTTATTTTTTTAATAATTCTTATTTTTTTACTTTATTTGTTTATTTATTTATTTATTTGAATGTATTGTCTGCATGTAGGTTTGTGCACCCGTGTCGTGCAATGCCACAGAGGCCAGAAGAGGGCGTCGGATTCCCCTGGAACTGGAGTTCTCTTGGAATTGGAGTTACAAATGGGGAGTTACAGACGGTTCTCAGCCACCATGTGGGTGCTAGGGATCGAACCCGGGTCCTCTGCAAGAGCAGTCGGTGCTCTTAACCTCTAGGCCATCTCTCCAGTCCCATGTCTTGTTTTTGAGTAAGATTGTGATATTATTGCTCACGGCAGTCTCCAGCCTAATTTAATAACTTGCACACAACAGTTTCTCTAATTGAATTGTGTGAGTTGCAGCCTATGTGAGTGGCTCAGAGCTACCTGTTGTCCCAGAGCACTGTTCCTTCACTCCAAGCAGGAAGCTGAAGTTTACAGAGGGATCACTTGGTAAACAAGAACTTAAAGAAACACTCACTGAGACCAATGGAAACACTCAGGGCTTGGATAAGGTAATAATGTCATAATGTCACCCATGGCTCCGGGTGCAGACTGCACATTTATGCAAGTAATTAATAGTGTCTTGCCAAGAGAGTTGGTAGGCTTTTCAAAAGGAATCTTTCTTTGTGTCTTTTGATATTTAAAGAGCTGTAATTACAATGGCAGAGCTTTGAATTCTTTTTTTCTCCTCATCCTCTTATACACATTAATTTATGGACCAATCCAGTATTACAGACAAGCTAATGAAAGAACCACACACTCCCTTTATAATTTTTTTTTACAGTTTCACTTGTGTGGATGAATGTAAAGTAGTTAATGCTATAAATAAGTATAATGATGTATCTCCTCTCTCAATTGCCAGTTGTTGATGCTGTAGTCTTACACAATAGAAGAAAAGAATTGAATTTAAATCTCTACCCATCTTGCTTTCTTCCGCTTGCTAGTACACCAGTTGAGAAATTCAAATGTTTCTTCCATTATGAAGTACTTAAAATAAAGACTCAAGCTGGATTTTCTTCCCTCCTCTTTATTTTTAGAGTCAGAAAAATAATTACATAACTTCTACAGTCAGCTTAAGCTGTGCCAGTTTCCGAACTCCTTGGCAATATTCACTTTACTGAGGCCAGGGCTGGGGAGAGGACTCCTGCCTTCAAAACATGGAGACCCCTGGTCTTCAAAGTGCTGTACTAACACTGAGCCTTCAAGTATTTACAGAATTATTTACAGAATTAGTTCACTTCTGATGGAAGTACCCCGCTAGAACACATGAATAAATTCCCTGAGATTTTTTGTAAGAGTTGGAAATGGCTTGTTTTTAGCTTTCTGGCAGACTAGCAGAATCCTCCCTCCGTCCTTCCCTCCCTCCCTCCCTTCCTTCCTTCTTCCTTTTCCCCTCTTTCCTCTTCTTTCTTCTTTGTTAATTTGTTTGTTTTCTTTTCCTACCTAACTAAGGAATAAAGCTTGTTAGATGAGTTCCTATTGCTACAACAAAATACCTGAGGCTGGACAATATAGAAAGAACATCAGAGATTTGGTCACCCACTATGCTTGCAATGAAGTTGTGGATTGTAGGTGTTTGCCTCCATCACACCAGGATTAATCTTGTTCTTTAATAACAGCTTTCCTACAAGCAGAACTCTTCTAGGGGTAGCACTGTTGTTGATTTCTCACTAAGCTGCTCTTCTTAAGGTCCCTCCACCATTAAATATCATCAACTACATTGGAACCAAGGCTCTGATATTTGAACTCTTGGGGTACAAACCACACCCAAACTATAGCAATCATGTGCCACAGCCAAGATATATCAAGTCCTTTCTCCATGCAGTGATTCAGAAAATTTCTGATAAATGGAAGAAAGAATATTTTTCCCAAACAAAATATACATCATGTGGCTCTCAGTTCTTAGGAATTAATAACACGTTCCATAATAATTTTATTTAAGTATTTCCTCCATGAACTTAGAACTTAGATGGACCCATGAGTGATCAAACCAAATTTCATATATTTCATAGATAATAAAACTGACAGCTGGAAAGAGGAGCAGCACACCAGTCTTCAAGCAGAGCAAGGCATTAGGTCTCCCTGACTCACAGGTAGAACTTCCTGCTCGTGTCCCACCCTTCATTTCAGTGACAATAGTCAGTTCAGCATGGGCAGCTGGAGCAGGCATTTGGTTGATTTCTCAGTTTGTTAATATTGTTAAACTATAATTTTCTGGAGAGCAAAGACCTGTGTATTTAATTTTCTCTTTATGATACCTAGGAGAACTTTATAAAAATCATGAGCGTATGTGATGTTCTCTGCACTCCAGTACCAATGAGCATGCTTAAAAACATTTTGATTAATGTATTTGTTTATTTATTTTTTGGTCTTTTTGAGAGACAGTCTCCCTGTAGCCCCAGCTGTCCTGGAACTCACTATGTAGACCAGGCTGGCCTTGAACTCACAGAAATCTGCTTGCCTTTGTCTCCTAAGTGCTGGGATTAAAGGTGTGCACCACCACGCCTGGCTAATGTTATTCTTATTTTATGTGTAGACTGTTTTACTTACGTGTATGTAAGTGCCCCATGTGTATGCAGTGCATGCAGTGCTTGTGGAGGCCAGTAGAGGGTGTCAGATCCCCTGGAACTAGAGTTAGAGTTACAGAAAGTTGTTAGTTGTCATGTGGGTGCTAGGAACCAAATTTGGGTTCTTGGTAAGATTAGCCAATGCCCTTAATTGCTGAGCCACCTCTCCAGCCCCAATAAGCAAATTCTTTTTTTTTTTTTTTTTTTTGGCTTTTGAGACAGGGTCTCTCTGAGGCCCCAGCTGGCCTGGAACTCACTATGTAGAGAAGTCAGGCCTTGAACTCTCAGAGATCTGCCTGCCTCTGCCTCCCGAGTTCTGAGATTAAAGGTGTGTGCCATCATGCCCATCTCCCAATAACCACACTTTTAAAAAACAACTTTGACTACCAGATCTTGACATTCTAAGTGTTTTGACAAAATTACCTTGTTCAGTTCAACAATTCCCAAAAGGAGTCATTAAATTTGAGCCATATTAACAAGACTTTTTGAGAAAAACAGGACATACAGAACAGGTGTAGAACATATTTAAGTATAATTCTGTAGGAAATAATTACAAATAACAAAGTGTTTAGTTATTAGGTCTTTGTTGGTCCTGACAAGACTATGTGTTTTGGCATGGTTTACTGATCTACTGCTCTTTCAAAACTTGTTTTAAGTGGCTTCAAAAAGTTCTTTCCAGGGGCTGGAGAGATGGCTCAGTAGTTAAGAGCACCAATTGCTCTTGCAGAAGACCCGGGTTCAATTCCCAGCACCCACATGGTGGCTAAGAACTGTCTTTAACTCCAGTTCCAGGGAATCTGACACCCTCTTCTGACCTCCTTGGCATTGCACAACACGGGTGCACCAACCTACATGCAGACAGTACATTCATACACATAAAAAATAATAATAAATAAAAATTAAAAAATTAAAAGTTCTTTCCTTGTCAAAAAGCTGTGTAGTTACTCCAGAGAACTGTTAGACAATTATTTACAGTTGAGTAAGTCTTGGACTTTAAGTACTACCTGATTGGTGTGTTTCTATAGCATTGACACTTCACCTGTCAACTCCAGGAGGAAGGCGGGCTCCCATCTTTTTCTCGATATGTCTTCATAGAGAGATAAAGAGGGCATTAAACTTCCAGAGATGAGGGACTCCATATAATAACCTTGTAAACATGTTAATAGTAATCAACCTGATTAATAATATCTTAAAAAGAGAAATCCTTATCTGTGAAATGTTTTACCAAGGTGTCTCTGTTTTAGAACATTTAACAATAAACAAACCTAGAATTATGGATCTATGGGACACAACATCACAGAAAATGTTTTAAATATAATGTTTTGGATCTAGATTACTTATAACTATTGGCATGAAAGTCTTCCTGTGTGAGGGAAAACCACCCCACTTGGAGAACTCATTTGTTGTTTTTAGGGTGCAATTGAGGAGGCAAAAAGCAGGACTTGAAGATCTGGGATCCCCAAACTCTCCTTGTGTCTCTGCATCTGCTACTGTTCTTTAGAAATTATTAATTAGTAAGCTTGATATTGTACAACAGACTTGACAGCACAATCCTTTGGATTAATCCATCTCTAAAAAGTTTATGTGTGTGTGTGTGTGTGTGTGTGTGTGTGTCTGGAGGTCAGAAAAAAGCGCTGGATCCCTTGGAGCTGGAGTTTAAGGCAGTTGTGAGCCTCCTGATATGAGTGCTAGAGATGGAACTTAGGTCTTATAGAAGAGTAGCAAGAACACTCAACCACTGAACAATCTCTTCAGCCCCAGGTTAGCTCACTTTGGTGCAGGAGAATGAGGACATGGGTTCACTGTCCACGCTGCTATTGAGCAAACTCTACTGAAGTTCTAACATTAGTGTCAGTTTTTTAAAAGGAAGAGACCAACTTAAAGAAGTAAATTAAATAGCATTCTCTCAATAGTGAATAAAGCATCAGCTCATTGAGAATTTTTTAGGTCTTTTTGAGACAGGGTCTCCCTGTAGCTCTAGCTGGCCTGGAAGTCACTACGTAGACCAGACTGGCCTTGAACTCATAGATCACCTGCCTCTGAGGCTTATTTTGGGTTACAGTTTCAGAAGTGTCATTTCACAAGCACTTGGCCCCCAGAGATTTAGGTCTTCTCTGTACAGAGCACCTTGGTGGAGACACATAGTGGAAGAAATTTGGTGGCAGGAAAGCAAAATCGTTAGAGGGAGGGGCCATACTCCCAGAATCCCCTTAAAGGCATGTCTCCAGTGACCTAACTTCCTTTCATTAGGCTCCACTGTCTCCTAACAGCAACATGGGCTATCAAACAAGCTTATTTTTTTTCCAAAAGGGTTATTTTTATTATTTTTAATTATTTAATTAAAGTACATGTGTGAAGGTGTGTGCATGCGAGGGCAAGTGCTCATGAAGGCCAGAGGTATCAGATCCCCTGGAACCCAAGTTGTGGGCCTTTCAATGTGGATGCTGGGAACCAAATTCAAGTCCTCTGCAAGAACAGTCTGTGCTCTAAACTGCTGAGCCATCTCTCCAGTTCTCAAATGAGCCCTAACCTATGGGCTTTGTGGAACATTAAGATCTAAGCTATAACACATTTAAAGTGGTGACATTGAGCTGTTAGGTGAACAATACATGAGTCTAAAGCTCAGGTTAGGTTTCCAGTTTGAAGATGCAGATTTGAAATCCTAATGAATGGGCTATGTTTCAAACCATTAGACAACCATTAGTGGTTGTCAAAGATTGAACAAGTAGCTAAGAGCAGCAATTCTGCAGATTCCTCCAAACCAGTCACATGAAGGTGAGCAGCTGGGGAAGGACAAGCAAAGGCACTGAGGAGGGGCACAGGTGGGTGAGGAGACGGGTGTATAGTGTTCAGAAGGCAGGTAAAGACACTGTTTCAAAGACCGTGGCCAACGGTGCCCAAATGGATCTTGTGAGATTCTACACTGAGCATTCAAAAATCCTCAAACATTTGCCACTTTTATATACTGAAAAGGAAAAGATTCCTCTAACATAAACATTTAAAATGAAGCATTTTTCCTTTAGGAAGAGAGTATGGCATTCTTTAATTTTCCTTATTCCTAGAGTGACTTCATACTATTTTATATTTTATGTGCTGGTATACACATGTATATATGTACTTGTATAAATATATATGCATATATCTATAGTGTTTATGGTTTGACATGGTTCAAAATGTACTTAAAATGTGATAATCAAGTACGAAGTTATTTTTTTTTAAATCTGAGAAAAATACAAGTGATTTCTTCTACCTGCATGCTAACATGGAAGATGCCTGTTATTTCTACAAATCCAATCACACACTTCTGACTCTCTGAGGTTATTCTTTTGTACCTTGTTTTACAATTGCAAGAAGAGCTATTCTTTTGCAAGTATGTGGAATTCCTAAAGCAAATGTGCCACTGTTCTGGCTGCTCTTTAAAACCTCATGTACTTCAAAAGTTCTAAGAAAAATACTTATACTTATGGCCCGCATTAAGCCTAGTTGGATGGGAAAGGGAGTTAGCAGCCCTTCGAATAAGCTGGATTAACCCTAGTGCCAATTCTCTTAGGGAAGAGGCAGCCCAGCTTTTTAACACCACGTAGGTCATCAGCAAAAGTTAGATTATAAAAGCCTTCAAATTACAATCATTCCATACAGTAAGGGAATTGAATGTGATTTAGGTTGAAGAGTGAAGGAAATGAATTTTTAGTTAAGAGTCATGAAAATCAGCACCATTTCATATAGTTTAAATAGACAGCTATTCTTGGTTCAATAGCGGCATTCATTTAGTTCAGTTTCCTTGGGTTCAGAGGTAATAAAAAGATACGCATTTTTCTACAAATTCAATCTATTTTGAAAAGGTCTATAATTTTTAAAGCTATTTTTTGTTTAAATTGCATAACTACTAATTTTTCCCTGCCAATTTCAAGGAGAAATATAACAGTCAGATTCTCCCATATCTGTTTTAAGATGGCACAGAGAAAGTGTGAGATGACACAAAGGCTGAGTGGCCTTCTGCCTTTCAACCTTGTCCCAGCATTTCAAAGAGGCTGTGAAATTAGGCAGACTCTTCTGAGAGTGTTGGATCACACAGTGGAAGTCACAGTTCCACTAGGGCAGGGACTCCACAGGAGGAAATCTGAGACATGAAATAGAACAGCAGACTACTCAATCCACAGGTGTATTTTCCACCTTCCTTTTTTTTTTTTTTTTTTTAAGACAGGGTCTCCGTTCTGTGTATCCAACTTGCTGTGTAGAACAGGCTGACATCAAACTCACAGTTAAGGCATGTGTCACCATGCCTGGCTCCCACCTTCCTTTTGATCAGCAAGATATCTGCTCCCCATGTGACTGGATGACCCCAGGTGAGCCCCCTGATCAACATGCAAAGTTTATGAACTAAGCAGCCAGGGTTAAACTAGCCAAAGTTTCCCAAGCAGCCATTCTTCTGAGGAGTTGCAGCTATTTAGGTTCTAGGACTGTGCCAACTCTCTCTGCCTTCCTAAGTTATTTCTATTCTTCCAAGTGTGTTCAGGCTTCAATGTGTCTCTGTACATGTTTTGTTGGAAAATGTCTGTCAAATAATCATCACTTGTTTCCAGAACCTGGGATTCATTCTGGGGCACTAGAGCTGTTGTGAGGGAGCCCAGGGCCCCGGGTGGGTGATGTGGATTACCCAGCAGGGGAGGTGGAAGATGATTGGTTGGATTGCTAGAACTCTCCTGAGAGAGCTGCTCTGATGTAAGGTGATAGCATGGCTCTTTTGTTTCATTTTTGGGGTGCTGGGCATTGGGCCTGCAGCCTCAGACATGGTCAGCAAGTATCCTACCTGCAGGCCCAGGATTTTTCTTTGAAGATTCTCTGATCAGAATCAGGGGAGGCTTTGAAGCAAGTGTTGCTGGCCAAGCCAGGAAGAGTGGAGACTGAGTACACATCTTTCACCTGCCCATTGGTCTCTGCCCATCCTTCTCTGACCTGGGATGAGTTCACAACACTGGATGTAAGAACCTGGATGGAAGCAATGTTATCACCTTCACATTACTGATATACTTTCCCCCAGCTCTGGGAAAAACCCTTATTCCTGGGATATATTCCAAGATCTTCAGTAGGTGACTGCCACCACGGACATTTCCTATGCTCCACAGCACTGCCACACAGTGTCAGAGGTAATCTGCCTGTCTGTGCTTTACTCCTGACAGATGCCTTCTCTGTACTAGTATATTCCTCTGCTTTGGGGATATTATTAAATAAAATGTTTACCTGAATACAGGCAGTGTGGTATCCCAGAAGCAGATCTACTGAATATTGTGACTGCTGGATGGGGATTGCATGCCCTGCTACCCACACAGACAGGGCATGTCACATTTAGGTGTGGCAGTCCAGGGGACACACACAATTTGAACAATTTTAGGTGGTAGTTAACTCACAAATGAAGCTGCAGAAAGCCTGCCTGCAAGTTGGTGGGGATGACTGTACAGTTGTGTTTTTTTTTAAATTTATTTTTATTTTTTTATTTTTATTTTTTTTTGTCTTTTGGAGACAGGGTCTCTCTGCAGGCCCAGCTGTCCTAGAACTCATTATGTAGACCAGGTTAGCATCGAACTCACAGAGATCCGCCTGCCTCTGCCTCCCGAGTCCTAGGATTAGGACACACACATGGTGTGTGCCACCATGCCCGGGCCTACTGTATAAAATTTTAAGCTATTGTAAAGCTATAGAAGATTTAGAAAAGGACAATACTAGAAAGAAGCAAATAAAATATCCCTTAAATCTGCTGGTGCTTAACCGTTTGATCATTTATTTCAATACTGGTCCTTAGACAATTCTCCTCCTAGTACCTCTGAAATGGCTTCAGCTGGACAGCAAACAAGAGGAGCTGGCCTCTCCCGCAGGTATTTGACAGTCACAGTCACAGTCACGTTTTTGTAAGCCACCCTTCCTCCAACCTCAAGGCCTCAGAAGACTTAGGTTTCTCCTTTTCCCAGCCAGTTCCTGTATGTGCTGGGTACACTGCCAAGCTATCAGGCTCGCAGGCTGTGCATGCGCATCATCTTGCTCACAGTTATTCAGTAAAGTCCAGAGAGGAGGAAGTTTCCACCACACTGCCCCGACTCTCTCCAATCTTTTTCTTCCCGTCACAGCAGATCTTCGAAGAGCCGTGGCTTTGTTCTCACTGCCCATTCACTTTTTTTCTTCCTTTAGTGACATGTATGTATGTATGTATGCATATATGTATGTATGCATTTAATTAGTTTACTGATATATGTTTTTAGAAATGGTCCTGATACTTAGTGCAGGCTGGCCTCGAACTCTGAAATCTTTCTGCTTCCATCTCCTGAGTTTCTGAGATTATGGTGATGTGCCATCACACCCACCTTTGTTGTACTATTTTTTAATTAAAAAAGAGAGAAAAATATATGCACAATGCTTAAAAACTTCAAAGTATGCAAAAGATACTAATTTTTCTTTCTTTTTAAAAAATATTTTTTATTTTTTTTTTCATTTTTTATTGAAGTTTTGTGTATTTCATACAACATTTTTTAATAAAATTTAGACCTAATTCCCCTTCCTTGCCCCTCCCCATCAGAGCTCATGCATTCTTCCCTACATTTCTTTCTTTTTTTATTTTTGAATTCACATTTTCCCCTCTTTAATTTTATATTACTCTAAAGTATGCATACATACCCTCCCTCCATATACCACAATTACAAAGTCTGAAAATAAGTGGTAGGTTAACTCTAGATCCCATTAAGGTATTCACATTATGATGGTACAGCTGCTTTCAGGTAAAAGAAAAATACACAAACACACACACACACGCACACATACACATTGCTCAGTTTGCCTTACTACTAGGTATTTGGTGCTAGCATCCACAGTTGAGGGATACCATTTGTTGTTTGTTTTACTGGAACTGTCTTACTTCACTGAGCATAATGTCTTCTAGTTCCATCCATTTACTTACAACATTCATGATGTCATCTTTCTTTACTGCTGAATAGAAGTCCATTGTGTAGATGTATGACATTTTCTCTATCCAATCATTGGTTGAGGGGCATTTGGGTTGGTTCCAGCTCTACACTATTGTGAAGAGAGCTGCAATAAACATAGATGTGCATGTATCTTTGCAGTACTATGAGTCTTGTGGTTATATATATATATATATATATATATATATATATATATATAT
>VZQC01000191.1:89148-160230 GCA_009823505.1 Rhizomys pruinosus | reverse complement strand
GGGTTCGATCCCCAGCACCCACACGGCGGCTGAGAGCCATCTGAAACTCCAATTCCAGGAGAACTCCAGTTCCAGGGGAATCCGAGACCCTCTTCTGACCTCCGCGGCATTGCACGACACGGGTGCACAGACTTGCATGCAGACAGTGCATTCATACACATACAGAAATAAATAAAAAATAAAAAGAAAGTCTTCCTACTCCTATGTCTTGTAGATTGGTACCAACTTTTTCTTCTATCACCTTCAGAGTTTCAGGTTTCTTATTCTTCTACAAATGGTGATCCAGTTTTGCCTGCACTATTTGGTGAAGATGCTAGCCTTCCTCCACTGAGTTTTTTTTTTTTTTTTTTGCTCCTTTGTCAAATATGAAGTAGCTGAAATTGTATGTGCTCAAGTTTGGATCTTCAATTTTGTTCCATTTGTCAATGGGTCTGTTTTTGTGCCAGTACCAGGCTGTTTTTATGACTATAGCCCTGTAATATAGTTTGAAGTCTGGTATAGTGATCTCCCCTGTATTGCTTTTTGCTCAGGGTCACTGGCTAGTTGAGGTCTTTTTGTTTTTCCATATGAATTTAAGGATTTTTTTCCCAAGTCTGTGAAGAAACTCTTCAGGATTTTAATTGGGATTGCATTGAATCTGTATATTAATTTGAGTAGAGTGAACATTTTTACTATATTAATTTTTCCAATCCATAATCATGGGAGATCATTCCATCATCTAACATCTTCTTCAATATCCTTCCTCAGAGGTTGTTGGTGTAAAGAAAGGCTACTGATTTTTTTCTAGGTTAATTTTGTATCCTGCCACTTAACTGAAACTCTAATTTCTAAGAGTTTTCTGGTAGAGTTTTTAGCATCCCTGAGGTAAACTATCATATCGTCCGCAAAGAGGGATAGTTTGACTTCCTCTTTTCCAATTAGTACTCCTTTAATTTCCCTTTCTTGCCTTTTTGCCCTAGCAAACATTGCAAGCACTATATTGAAGAGGAGTGGTGATAGGGGGCAGCCTTGCCAAGTTCCTACTTTTAAGGGGAATGCTTCTAACTTTTCTCCAGAGGTTGATGTTGGCTGTGGGTTTGTTGTATATGGCTTTGATTACATTGAGGAATGTTCCCTCCAGTCCAATTACCTCTAGGACTTAAACATGAAGGGATGCTGGGTTTTGTAGAAGGCTTTTTCTTCATCAATTTATTTATTTATTTATTTATTTATTTATGTGGTTTTTGTCTTTCAGTCCATTTATGTATTTTATGACATTTATTGATTTACGTATGCTGAACTATCCCTGCATCTCTGGTATGAGTCCAAGTTGGTCATGATGGATAATCTTTTTGATGTGGGTCTGTATGCAATTTGCAAGTATTTTGTTGAGAATTTTTGCATCTATGTTCATTAATGAGATGGGTCTATAGTTTTCTTTTTTTGGTTGTATCTTTGCCTGGTTTTGGTATTAGAGTGATTCTGGCTTCATAGAAGGAATTTGGGAGATTTCCCTCTTCTTATATCCTTCTGAACAGTTTTAGTAATAATGGTTGTAAGTCCTGTTTAAATGTTTTCTAGAATTCTACCATGAAACCATCTGGGCCTGGGCTTTTTATAGTTGGGAGGTTTACTATTACATTTTTTAATTTCCTCATATATTGTGAGTCTGTTTAAGTTGTCAATCTCTTCTTGGTTAAGCTTTGGTGAATTCCAGGATTTCAAATATTATCTATTTCTCCTAGGTTTTCAAATTTAGTAGAGTATAGGTTTTTGAAGTATTCCCATATGATTGTCTTGTTCTTTTCTCTGTTGTGATGTTTCTCTTTCATCATGAATTCTATTGATTTGCAGTTTCTCTTTCTTTCTTTTGGTTAACTGGACCAGGGGGTCTATCTATCTTGTTTATCCTTTCAAAGAACCAGATTTTGTATTCATTGATTCTTTGTATCATTTTCTTTGTTTCTATTCCATTGATTTCTGCTCCGATATTTGTGATTTCTTCCTGTCTGCTGGGTTTAGTGGTCAATCATTGTTTCTCATGTGTTTTTCGCTGCAGTGTTAGTTGGTTTATTTTTCCTCTTTCTGCTTTTTTAATGTAGGCACTGAGGGCTATAAACTTCCCTCTTAAGACTGCTTTTAAAGTATCCCATAGGTTTTCTGTCTTGTATTATCTTTTTTATTTAGTTCCAAGAATGTTTTTATTTCTTTCTTTATTTTTTCCTTGACCCATTATTCAGAAGTGTGTTGTTTAGTCTCCATTTGTTCTTATAGATAGTTGGGCTTATTCTGGTGTTGATATTGAGCTTTATTGCACTGTGATCTGATAGAATGCATGAAATTATTTCAATGCCTTTGTAGTTGTAGAGGTTTTTTTTCTGTGTCCCAGTATGTGGTCGATTTTGGAGAATGTTTCATAGGGTGCTGAGTAGAAAGTATATTCTCTGGTGTTTAGGTGGTATAGTCAGTAGATATCTGTGAAGTCCATTTGGTGTATTGTATTGTTCAGTTCGGATGTCTCCCTGTTTACTCTTTGTCCAGTTGACCTATCTAATGAGCTCAGTGGGGTATTGAAATCCCCCACTGTTAGTGTGCTGGGATCAATCTGTACCTTGAGGTCCTGTAGAATTGTGTTTATAAAGTTTGGTGCACTGGAGTTTGGTGTGTATATATTCATGATTGTGAAATAGTCATAGTTAATTGTTCCTTTGATAAGGATGTAGTGGCCCTCTTTGTCTCTTTTTAATAGTTTTACTTTGAAGTCTATTATTTATTTATTTATTTATTTATTTATTTATTTATTTTTTGTCTTTTTGAGACAGGGTCTCCCTGTAGCCCCATTAGAATAGCAACTCCTGCTTGCTTTTTGGTACCATTTGCTTGGAATATTTTTTTCCATTCTTTCACTTTAAGTTGGTGCCTATCCTTGAGGGTAAGATGGGTTTCTTTCTTTTTTTTTTTTTATTAATTTTATTTATTTCTGTATGTGTATGAATGTACTGTCTGCATGCAAGTTTGCGCACCCGTGTCGTGCAATGCCGCGGAGGTCAGAAGAGGGTCTCGGATTGCCCTGGAACTGGAGTTCTCCTGGAATTGGAGTTTCAGACGGTTCTCGGCCGCCATGTGGGTGCTGGGGATCGAACCCGGGTCCTCTGCAAGAGTGGTCGGCGCTCTTAACCGCTAGGCCATCTCTCCAGCCCAAGATGGGTTTCTTATAGACAGCATATAGATGGGTTCTGTTTCCTAATCCATTCTCCCAGTCTATGTCTTTTGATTGGGGAGTTCAGCCCATTAATATTTAAAGTTATTATTGAGAGATGTGTGCCGCTTCCTTTTACCTTATTTTCTGTTTGCACTCTTGGTCTAAGTTTGTATTAATGCAGTTATACTTTTATTCATTACTCTCTCTAGGTGCTTGGGGATAGTTGCTTCTTTCCTCTGACCTTTGAATTGCTTTGAGTATTTTTGAATTGTTGGTTTTTTGACATGAGTGCTTTCATTTTGCTTATATCATGAAAGATTTTTCTTTCTCCTTCAGCTATAATTGACATTTTTGCTGGGTATAGTAATCTGGGTTGGCATTTATAGTCATTTAGTACTGGAAATACTTTGGTCCAATTTCTTCTGGCTTTCATCATTTGCACTGAAAAGTCAGCTGTAATTCCGATGGGTTTTCCTTGTTTTTCTCTTGTGCCCTTCAGTAATTTGTCTTTGTTTTGGGTTTCTAGTGTTTTAACTATGATATGGCATGGGGTATTCCTTTTCTGATCTTGTCTATTCGGTGTTCTATGTGCTTCTTGTATTTGTATGGGTTTGTCATTTTTCAGCTTGGGGAAATTTTCTTTTATTATTCTGTCGAAGATCTGATCAATACAACATTACCTTTGTCCTGGGATTCTTCTCCTTCCTCTATCCCTACGATGCAGAGGTTTGTTCTTTTCATAGTGTTCCATATTTCCCGATTGTTCTACTCTTGTGATTAAAAAAATTTTTTCATACTCTTTATACTCTTTGTTTGAGCATTGCAGTTCTTCCACCTTGTTTTCCAGTGTTGATATTCTACTTTCCGCTCCATCCAATCTGTTACTGAGGCTTTCTCCCATCTTTTTCTGCTGATTGGATGAGTGTACACTTTCCTTTTTCACTTCATCCTATGGTTTCTTTAGTATTTCCAGTTCCCTTTGGAGTTTGTCATTCTCTCCTTCTAGATACCTGATTCGCTCGTTGGTTTCCTGTTTCATTTCAGTGTGGGATCTTTTCAGTGTTTCCAGTTTATTCCTGAGTTTGTCATTCTCTCCCTTGATTTCTTTGAGTGTGTCTATTATTGTTATTTTAAAATCTGTGTCTTGGGTTATCTCCAGGGAGAACTCATTGTTGGAGTCTTTTATAGGACTGCTAGATTTTGTTGGGGATTTATTATTTGCTTTTCCCACGTGGTTGATTTTCCTTTGTGCTCTTGACATGTGTTTGATTTATTATTTATAGTCTGATGCAAAATTCAAAATTCAAGTGATTCTTCCCTTGGTTGAATACCTGTTCCTCTAGGTTGTGCTCTGAGTCACCTCTGTTCCTACCAGGCTGGCCACAAGGGGGTAGGCGACACTGGTTTTTACCCGCCCAATCCTGTCACCCCCAAGGTGACTGTAGGGCCTTACCCAAGTGGTCAGGAAGTTGGAGCAGCTCCAGAGACCCTGCATCTGAAGTGAGGGGGCCGGGATGGTCTTGGAACCCTGGGCTGGAAACAACAGGGCTCCGATGGTCTTGGAACCCTGTGCTGGGAAGGTTCTGGAACCCACTTGCCAAGAAAGCCCACCCTGTCACTCTCCCTTTGCTGGAAGCGAAGGTCTTATTATTTTTATGTGTATGAAGAATGTATTGCCTACACTTGTGTTAAGTGCACACATATCATGCGATACTGGCATAGGTCAGAAGAGGGCATCGGATTCTCCTGGAACTGGAGTTACAGATGTTAGCAGCCATGTGGGTGCTGGGGATTGAACCCAGGTCCTCTGCTAGAGCAGTCAGTGCTCTTAACCACTCCAGCCCCAAGATACTAATTGTTTTTTTATCATTCCACATTCTTAGCCTCCTAATCTCTCCTACAAGGGGCAACTTGACTGTGAAAATCTTGTTTTCCAGAAATCTATGAATTAGCCAGTCTATATCCTCTCTGCCCCACTCCTTTGTTTATCAGTATTAAAAGAGATAGCAGCAAGAACATGCTAAATTAACCATTGTGTATGAACCTTGGAGCCTGGGTTGGGCCTGACTTCTTGAGTGCCATCCCCCTTCAACCCCCCAGTTCTTCCCCTCTCCATTCCCAGTCCTATCAGGCCTGGCCTCCTCTCTTTTCTCCCACGTCCTCTGTCAGCAGAGATCAGGCACAAATCCCAGGGTAGGGCTGTGATTGTACTTGGACCAGAGTGCCAGAGTACATTTGGCTAGTGATTAGTGTGGCCTAGTATCTTGTCCACCATGAGATCTATCACTAGAGTTGTCCATTTATGGTTGGTCTCCCAGAAATGGGAATGGGTCTCTGGTATGAGAAGGGAACTTGGTCATAAGGTAAGTCATGCAGTAGGCATCCTGGGAACTGCCAAGTTCCTCACTTGTTCCATGACCCCTTAATTCAGAGAGTGTGACTTAATTAGCACATAAAAATACCAAGATGAGTTCTCCACACTGTTTTCCATAGTGGCTGCACAAGTTTACATTCCCACCAGCAATGAATGACTGTTCTTCTTTCCCCACACCCTCTCCAGCACTTGGCATCATTTGTTTTCTTGATCCTAGCCAGTCTTACTGGAGTAAGATGGTATCTTAAGGTGGTTTTAATTTGCATTTCCTTAATTATTAGCGATGTTGAACACTTCTTAAGGTGTTTCTCAGCCATCTCTAATTCCTCCTCTGTGAAGTCTCTGTTCAGATCTTTGCTACCATTTTGAGTGATTCATTGTTTTCTTTATCTTTGTTTTGAGTAGCTTGTATACTCTGGAGATTAATGCTTTATCGGATGTATCTGCTGTGAAGGTTTCCTCCTCTCTGTGGTTTTTCTCTTCACTTCCTTTATTGTTTCCTTTGATGTACAGAAGCTTTTGAGTTTACTGACGGTCCATTGTCAATTGATGATCTTATTTCTTTGCAGCTGCTGTTTGATTTAAGAAGTCTTTGTACACCTAACGTTTGTAGTCTGCCTGACGAAGTTTCTCTTCTATCTCACCTCCAGAGTTTTGGATTTCACATTGAGGTCTTTGATCCATTTGGAATTGGACTTTTGTACAGAGGGTGAGAGGTAGGGTTTTAATTTCATTCTCTTACAGGTGGTGATCCAGTTTTGCCAACACCCACTTGTTGAAGAAGCTGTCTTTCCTCCAATTGTGTTTCTTGGCTCCTTAATCAATATAGATGATGGCTGAAATTGTATGTGCTCAGGTTTGGATCTCCAGTTTTATTACATTGGTTCAAACTGGTCTGTTTTTGTGCAGTTCCAAGCTGTTTTATGAGCTAAGCCTGCTAGTATAGTTTGATGTCTGGGAGAGCTATGCGAGACCGCACTTGCAATATACAGATGGTCTCTCGAATGCCAGAGAGTGTTACCAAAGGGCCACCTAAACCAATAAAGCAAATATAGTACTCCTTGAGTCAAGCAGACCTCTCGTCAGCAGACAGCTACAAATCCGATGCCTGAAAAATACTTGCACGAAGTGCGGCAGCCATATGCTCGTATATCCCAAATCTATAATTGTCTATTGGCTTCCTCTTGGAGGAATAAACCAGGCTGATGCCACAAGCTTACCTCCTCTAATGGTTAGGAGACGTGTAAGTCACACGAAGACCTGTCATACTTAACAGAAGAAAATGTAGTTCATGGATTAACTACCATCCAAACATCGTGTCTATACCAAAGTAACCTACCATAACACAATTAGTACTGTTTTAAATACCTTATATCTAATTGCGTGTGCTTCATAGTAGGATAGAAAGGCTATATATTGTACTGTTTAAGTTCCTATATATCTAATTGCTGTGTTATTAGTAGGATCGAAGGTTATGCCTGAACAAGCTGTGCAGTCCATGAAAGAAAGACGCCAGAATTGACTAGAGACCAGACAACAGCTCCAGAGAAAGTAGACTATTTTGCTTCTCATCACCTGTGCCCCTTTTTCTAAGCCTAGGGAACAATCTGTGGAGGAGGGGGCATGCAGAATGTAACGGCTACGATTGGGGTGAAGGTGTGAACCTACAACAATATAGAGACAACACTTCTGTCTACTTGATTGAATATACAAGCCACCCATCCCCCCCCTGCTGGATGGTGGGACCCATGAGTGTGTGGGTTTGGGCACAACTGCTCAGCAAATTGGTTTTACATAAGGATGCTTGTACTGCAACGATTACCCTATTGTTAAAAAAAATGAAACAAAACAAACAACAAAAAGCAGAGAAAGTATGCAGAAAGCTTATGGCAGAATGCATGATCTGGGATTGGGGTGGGTGGGGGGGTGGGGTGGGGGAAGGGAAGGAGATATATAGCCTGAACTGAATTGGCAAAATGATGTATGAAATACACAAAAACCAATAAAAAACATCACCAAAAAGATTTAAAATATAAAATTTGGTTCTAAAAAAAATACCAAGATTGAGTTACAGGAACGACTATGGGAAAGTCGGATTTATATATATATGATATATATATATATATGTATAGATATAAGGACCTTTGAATATTTATTTTGCACTAGTTTTTGTTTTGCACTTGGCTCTTCAAACCATGCAGCTGAGAGTGATGGTGGCCCCCGTCACGAGCCTCACCTGGTCTTCATCCAGCCAGCTATGTGTGCTTTCAATAGCCAGCTGTCTGGCAGTTGTTCACGCTGGCTAAAGATTTTTCTCTTCCCAGGTTTAGTCTTCCAAGTCTCATTTATGTATTCATCTTGCTAAGGCATCTCCACATTGATGGCCCCTAGAGAGCTCCATGTCAGTATCCTAAAATCGAACCTGCCATTCGATCTCTACCAGCTCCAACTTGTGGAAAATCTAGGTCTGTCTGTTTATGTTGCTGCAAGTAGCCTCCATGTCTTTCTCTATCTTCCATGGTCAGATTCTTGGCTCCCTTTCACTTTTTAGGCCAAACCCTATCTTGACCTCTGGACCAAAGTTCAAATGAACGCCGGGCACTCTTATAAATCCACAAAACTCAGAGACACTTCCCTTCATTCTAATCAAGGTGATTAGTTATTTTTAGATCCGTAATGGAGTTTTTATAACTGCTCACAAACATAGTTGATCATAGATTGTCATTTTAATATTTATTATTCATTTTACACTTCTAGGCAATTTGGGTTTCCATTTCTCTGTTCTTTTAGGGGAACAGAAATCTTATTGGAGTTCTTTCCTTCTCTGGAGCTAAAGCATCCATTTTGGAATATGGTTATGTTACTGCAGGCCTCTGACTAACATTAGTGCCTTTTTCTCATAGTTCCAGCAGCTCTCCGATGCTTCTCTGGCCTATTGGAGCACAGAGGTCCTCAGTGTTTCTTGACTATGGAATCATAGCAGAGCTTTCATGTCTGTGGGGGAGCACAATGGTCTCGAAGCTGGACTATACACTCTTGTTGCTTTTGTATCCACAGACTGTTCCCCTTTCTCTCTCACAGCCAGACAGACTCTCTTTCTGGGGTGAGGCCAGAAGTTCCACTTTGCTCATCTTAATCACGTAGTTGTCTGTAATGTAGGTTCTTCATATAATTCTTCTGAAATCCCTCTCATTTTTTGCAAAGCATGTGCTAAAAATTCATATAGGGTAAGGTAGTTAATGTAAAAGATTGAAGCAGGTGAGTGTAGGTGGTAAGAGGGAATGATGGGGACTGGGTCTATTTAAGAGCAGCCAGTATGACCTCTAACTTATTGATGGCTTGAAGCATGTGGTGTGGGCTTACAGTTTGCAAGACTTATAGTTTTTTTCTTAAGGGAAGCTAGAAATTATTCATATGAAATTGTCATGTGTTTTATCATAGCAACCAATTCTCAATTCATAGAAAGTGTTTGAACTGAACAGATTTTGTCTGTGGCCTATAGGCTGCACATAGCCCATAGATTGCTGGTTTATGACCCGAGTTCTAAGGGTGTGGGCTTTTGAACAAGAAAAGCCATAGCTTATGTTTTTCTTTTTACATAAAAATGGAAGAGAAATACCAGGGAGCAAAACCACTCCAAGTACTGATATTTGAAAATGTTATCCTGCCATGCCTTTCTAGATTCTGCCCCTGAAATCCCAAACATCAGTAATTAACCCCCCCCCCCCCCCGTTTGGGTCCACACGGTCCTCGGGACAGGATCCATCAAAGCGCCCAGCAGTTCACTCGATGCCAATAGTGACCTTATGTCTTCATTCTGTTTGCTTATGTTTCTCTCTCAACCTTCTAAATCCCTTGAAAAAAATTGCTTTTCTCAGTCCCTCTATGGTTTGGCAGGCAATGTGCTTTTAGAACAGAGATCTGAAGGCAAGAAGTAGGAAGAGGACTGTAGGCACATTCAAGAACAGAGTTATGAACCATTAATATCTTTGTTTTATTTAAATGTTACAATGTAGGGCTGGAGAGATGGCCTAGCGGTTGGGAGCGCAGACCGCTCTTACAGAGGACCCGGGTTCCCTCCCCAGCACCCACATGGAGGCCGAAAACCGTCTGAAATTCCAATTCCAGGAGAACTCCAGTTCCAGGGGAATCCGACACCCTCTTCTGACCTCCACGGCATTGCACGACACGGTTGCACAGACCTGCATGCAGACAGTACATTCATACACATACAGAAATAAATAAAAATTAAAAAAAAATAAATGTTACAATGTTTATAGAAATAATAATAGCAGAAAGAAAGACAAAGACATGCAAATAGCTTTATGCCATTTTGGAAGTTTAAATTAATGAAGTGATTTTTTTAAAAGTAGGAATGAAATAAATTCATTTCTTACAAAAAAATGAATTAAAGGGCTGTGCTCTGTAGCCTTGGCTTCCTGGCAGTTCTGCATAGCTGCATGCCCTCCAGCCCTTTGATGAATTTTGAGATGTACTAGAAGTGGATTTGAAACTGAACAAGAAGAATATTGTGGGAGTTGTTCTCATCAAAATGTAGGTCTATTTGGGCCTTTGGAAGCAACAGCAGGGTCCTCAGGCCGTCTCTGTCCTCCCTGGTACTAGGTAGTGATAGCATGTGATCTTTCCCTGAGTCGCTCCTGTGGTATGGCTGGGTGTTATTCATGGATTCATAGCTCTAGGGCTGAATGCCTGGCACTTATCATTCTGTGATGTGGAGATTCTCTTACCAGCAATTCAGATCATTGACCAATGTGAGGTATATCTGCAGATATGCTGCTGCAGTTCCAGTGGGAGTCGTTCACAGCTTAGGGCTTATATCAAAGGAAACCATCAAGATACACAGAGAGCACCTGCAAGTGTTAGGAATTCTGCTAAGGAATTTGAAAGCTGTTAGGAAATTCTCTAATATAGATGTCATTGATTAGAGAAAGAGGAGGTTGACAGAATGAAGGGGACCAGTCAGGATAAGCACTGAGTAGGAAAGAAGGTAGCAGATGGTTTATTGCTGCCTGGCCGCAGGCTTCTGCTCAGCAGGGCTAGCATAAGAATCTGGTAGAGGACAGAGGACCGTCAAACACACAGAGACAGTTGCAGTGCTTAGAAGCGTAGTGGACTGGAAGAATTAAACAACTGGTAGATTCTGCCTCTATAAAGATGAAAGTAAATCTATCAGGGAATGATAGATTAGACCAAAAGGAAATAGTCAAATGATCAGAGCAGGTTCCTTCCATTATTGCCATTCATGTCTTTATCTGCCTACACTCAGAACCATGTATTTGATGTAGGAATGAATGAATCAGATGGTACCAGAGGCAGATAGCAGGAACGAAGTACAAAATTTAAGATATTGCGACTAATGCTAGGGTCTTGCTTCCTCTCATTTGCATTCTTATTGGCAGGGCTGCAGATGTCTTTGTGTTATTACGGCTGCAGAGCTGACTTACATGGGCTGCAGAATTCCATTGCCCTTGCCACAGAAAATGACCTTGATGCATTGAATTCCCAGGGTTTGTGTCTGAAGAGAAAGACAAAGCAGGATTAATTAGAATGATGGGTTAATAGATACTTTGGGGTCTGTCTATCAGATAGTTTCAAAGGCTAGGAGAAATGTTTAAAAAAAAATCAGAGCTTAGATCTCAAAGCTTTACATACTACCCCTTGACCTCAGTTTTGGGGTTGCCATTTTGTTATTCAGGCACCTCCAGCATCTTTTCTGTTTGTGATTAGGTTGCTTAATGTTTGGCTGTTTCCTTTTGAAACTTGTATTTTCAATAAAGGAAGAAAGTACATATTCTCCCCGTTAACTGCTGTTACCTTTGTATTAGTATGCTTCTCACTTTCTGTAATTTGTGAGAACGTAGCTATTTTAACAGAAGTGTGCCGCAGTACGTCTGGGATTCTGAGATCACTCAGCCCCTTGTCACATTTTGGAGATCCCCAAAGACCAGTGGAAAGTGCTGAACAAGTCAGTAAGAGTTTGTGAGGAAAGGTTAAATGGATTGGGATTATCTACCATGTATTATTGGGGGGGGGTTGCTAAAAATTATATTAACTTGTCTTAGACACAGTGATTAGTTAAAAAGCAAAGCTACAGTGTCTTTTTCACATTTTCTGCTCTGTGCTGCAGCTGAGCTAAGGGAAGTCCCCTTGGAAGTGTCTGATTTTAAGGCATGTGTGGGTCCTGTCAGGAGAGAGAACACACATGACAATTTAACAGGGAAAGTCAAAGAATTATTCATTATGGCAAGGAATTAGAACCTGAAGATATTGGCTGAGATGAAGTAAATAGAATTTGAAAGACTACAGAATGGCAGATGTACGGAGCAGCACTACTACCCTCATGGCTAAGGTAAGTCTTCATGGAAGAGCTTCTCACTGCCCCCAGGAAAGAGGTGAAGAAGGGAAGCCTGTGAGTCACGAAGTGGAAGGAGAGTTGCTGTGGACTTTCTCTAGTGGAAGTCGATGGAAATCTGCCTGAACCCCAGGAAGCAGTTGATGTAGAAGCATCTCAGTGGATGAAACTTCCTACAGATTCTCCTGGAGAAGGCATGCTGAAGGAAGCTGCTGGCTGCTGGGAATTGCAGGAGCAGGTCATGGGAAACAGGACCTGGGCTTGGAAGCTTCCTTAGGCCCTTCAGGAGCTAGATGCTGAGAGAGGTACCTACATTTTAGCAGCTTTTTGAGAAAAGCTCCCTACCAGGGGAGAACACCAGTCCTTGTCATGTCTCTGTAGAGCCTTTTACTGATAAAGTTTAATGTCATACCATCTGGCAAAGAAAAACTAAATTAGGATCCAGATCCAACTTTTCAGAGCAGGCAATGGAGGGTGGCTTTGGAGATGAATCCATAAGTCGATTAACTCTACAGGCCATTTTTGAGATGGTGACAGGTAACATATAGTGGGCTCAAGAAGAGTCTTAACTTTGATTCTAGCTGTGTGGTGTCTCAGGGTGAGAAGTTGATATGGTAAGACCTCTTCCTGACATGTGTTGTCTATGCTGTTTGTTCACTATGGAGCTTGCATTGACTTTGAAAGAGCCTATAATACAACAGATTACAGGTTTTTGGTTTTTGTTTGAGAAATGCCAATGGCACCTGTTTATTGAAACTTAGATCTTTACATTTAAAATACGAATTCCAGTAGCCCTCTGTGGCAGTCTCTCATTGTTTGAAAATACCCCATGTGGTGGTTTGAATGAGTGTCCCCCCATAGGCTTTAAGTATTCAGACATTTTGTCTCCAGTTGGTGGCACTGTTCTTGGAGGTCTTAGAATGTGTGGCCATGCTGGAGAAAGTATGTTTTTGGGGGCAGGCTTGGTGAGTTTAACAAGCCTTGCGGTCTCCAGCCTCTCCCTCTCTCTGCTTCCTGTGCTCATTGCAAGATGTGACCCTTGTCTTGCTGCTCCAGCCCTGGCCACCATGCCTCCCGCCACAATGGACTCTGATTCCCTGGAACCATCAATCATAAGCTCAAATAAACTCTTCCTTTTATAAGTTCCCTTGCTCATGGTGGTTTTATCACAGCCCCAAAAAAGTGTCTAATACACCCCAGAATATCAACTTTACTGAGGAAAAGTTTACTTTGGTTTCTGGTTTCTGTTCCTTGATCCTCGAAAACACAGGCATCTGGTGGAGGAAATCTATTTACCTAAGGGAAGCTAGAAAGCAGAGAGAATGTCAGGAAAGGTCTGAGCATCCAGCTCTTTCCTTAGCATAACCCCAGTAGCTTAACTTCCTTCCCCTGGGTTCCATTAAGCAAGGGTTCTACCAGGAGATTTCTTTACGACTGTTATTTCTCTGTTAAGGCTGGTCCATGTACCTGATCACTTAGGCTAGATTGGAGTTCCAGCCTCCTCATTTTCCAGACACAGTCAAACCTTGATAGTCTGCTTCTCCCAGGTTTCTCCCCAGACTTTGTGTATAGAAGTGGTGAGTATGGACATCCTTGTCTTGTTACTGATCTTAGAAGAAATACGTTCAACTTGTTATTTTGAAAATGGTTTAACCTATGGGTTTGTCATGTGTAGCCTTTTAAAAAGTCTTTTATTATATTTTTATGATTCTTTTTTAGAGAATTTC
Source organism: Rhizomys pruinosus (assembly GCA_009823505.1). Taxonomy (NCBI): domain Eukaryota; kingdom Metazoa; phylum Chordata; class Mammalia; order Rodentia; family Spalacidae; genus Rhizomys; species Rhizomys pruinosus. The sequence goes on along the minus strand of VZQC01000191.1, from coordinate 146,575 downwards.
AAACAGGAGCATTGCATTTGCATCATTTATACCCTTCCCACTCTCTCATCCAACTTCTGCCATGGCCCCCTGACTCCTCAATTTCTTGTCCTCTTTTTGATTATATTGTTTTATATGCCCCTCTCACCTTCGAAGTCTACCCCCTGACCCCTGACAGACACATACCTGTAGAACACACTGAGACCCTTTAGTGGTGCTTGTATATACATGTGTTTAGGTTGACCCTTGGGATTAGATAATCTATCAAGAAGCTCATCATTAAAGGAAATAAATTCTCTCTCTTTTTCCCAGCATCCATTGATTGTCTATAGCTCTTTACCTAGAGGCAGGACCCTGTGAAATTTCTCTTATTCACATTGGCACATCAACTTATGGTGTCATTATGCAGGTATAGTTAGGCTACCACATCCTGGAGATTTCATTCATGTAGCTTCCCTATGATGTCTAGAATGTGCTAACTAGCAGCAGTCAATCTGTTCCTCTGGCTCTTAATATCCCTTTGCTCCTTCTTCCACAATGTCCCTGGAGCCTTAGGTGTGGGGGTATATTGTGGATGTATCAGCTGGGCACAGCACAATCATATACTGTCTGTATTTTGTTCAGTTGTGGAACTTTGTAATAGTCTCGATCTCTTGAAAAAAGAACCTTCTTTGATGAGTGCTGAGAACTACACTGTGAACAGAGGACAGGTATTTAGATTACAGTAAGAAATGACATTGGTTTGGGAGAGTGACAGTAGCAAGTTCTTCTCTAGGGTCTGTGACCTCTCCAGTCATGTGTACTTGGCTATGTTTATAGTACCATGCATGGATTCCCTCCTACTGAAGGGGTCTTGAGTCCAGTTAGACAGCTATTGATTCCTCTCAAGATATAAGTGCAACTATTGCACCAGTAGAGGTATTTTGCTGGGCTGGTCATTGTTTGGCTCATAGGCTTTACAGATGAATAGGACCATTAACTGGTCTCTTGGCTCCTTTTATAGCACCTGATCCTACGAGAGCTAGTCTTCTGGGAGGAGGCTGCTGGGTCAGTTCCAGCTCAATTATTCCAAGCCCTGTGTCTGAAGTTTGTGTTATCTTCAGCAATAGTGTCTTACATTATTTTTTATGTGATATATGTATATATACATACATATATATATATATATATATATATATACACACACAAAATAATGGATTTCATTATGACATTTTCATAGTATGGTACTTGTACTCATATTAGTGTCTTCATTTCCTTTCGTTGGAGCCCTCCTCCAGCCTACTAGCCCTCTTCTCCCTTCCAATTAGTGCTTCAGCTTCTGTATCATACACACACACACACACACACACACACACACACACATGTATGAGAAAGGGAGAAAGTTAATCTAGATTCTGCATGAAGGAAAGCATATTTCACTTAACATGGTGATCTCCAGTTCCATTCATCTTTTTGAAAGTGACATTTCATTCTTCTTCATTGACAAATAAAATTCCACTGTATACTAATAAAACACTTTTAAATGTGTTCATCTGTTGATGGGCATCCAGAATGGTTCCATATCTTGACTACAGTGACTTGTGCTGAAATAAACATTGATGGCAAATATTTGTGTGGCATGCTGATTGCATTTTTTTTAGGTATGTACTTGGCCTGATACAGCTTAGTTTTACTTTTTGTTCCATGGGGAGGAAGAGCATCCACATTGATTTCTGGAGTGGATGCAGCAGTTTATAAACTCACCAGCAATGAATAAAGGTTCCATTCTTTTTTTGTCTTTTTGAGACAAGGTCTCCCTGCAACCCCAGCTGGCCTGGAACTTGCTATCTAGACCAGGCTGGCCTTGAACTCACAAAGATCAATCTACTTGCCTCTGCCTCCCAGGTGCTGGGATTTCAGGTGTGCAGCACCACACCCAGCCAAAGGTTCCATTCTTTACCACAGCTTCAATAGCACTTGTTCTCCTTTGTTTCTTGATGATTGCCATTCTCACTGGAGGGAGATAGACTCTTAAAGCAGTTTTAATTTGTATTTCCCTTTTGTCATAGGATGTTGAACATTTTTTCATATATTTAGTAGCCATTTGTATATCTTCTATTGAAAAATATTGTTTATTTGCCCATTTATTAATTGGATGGTTTAGTCTTTAATGTTTACTTTTTGAGTTCTTTATATAATTCCCTGTCAGAGATATATTTGGCAAAGATTTTGCCCCATTCTGCAAACAGTCTCTTCACTGTTAATTATTTTCTTTGCTGTGTAGAAGCTTTTTAGTTTCATTCAATTCCATTTGTCAAATCCTGTTATTATTTTCTGAGTGATTGGAATCAGTTTCAGTAAGTTCTTGCTTATCCTTATATCTTTTCCATGTTTTGGTCTGACAGGTTCAAATTTTCATGCCTTAATTAAAGTCTTTGATTTATTTTGAGTTGATTATTTTGTGGGGTGAAAGTTATGAATGTTACCTCCATTCTTCTATATGGGAACATTTAGTTTCCCCAGGACCTTTGGTTGAAGAGGTTGTCTTCTTTTTATGTATATTGTTGGCACTTTTGCTGTAGCTTTATAGGTTTATTTCTTCATTCTTTTCTGTTCAATTTGTCTACATGTGTGTTTTTGTGTTAGAAACATGCTGTGTGCAACATAGTCTGGACACTTATTTGATCAACATGATTGTACATCCACCAGCTGCATGGTGGGAGACATGGGCTGTGTGTGTTTGGGCATAGCTGCTTGCAAACTGGTTCTACATGAAGCATGCTTGTACTCATAACTTATTACTTATTGTTAAAAAAATAAAAATTAAAAAATTGGAAAAAAAAGAAACATGCTATGTTTGTTGACATGACTCTATGGTATAATTTGAAGTCAATATCTCCAGCTTCAGTTTTTCTGCTTAGAATTATTTTGTCTATTTTGTGTATTTCCTGCTTGTGTATGAACTTTAGAATGTTTTGCCCATTATGAAGAATGCCATTAGACTTTTGGTGGGAGCGGCAATGACTCTGTACACTGCTTTTACAAATGCAGCTATTTTCACAGTGTTAATTCTGCCCAGCTATGAGTATGAGAGCTTTTTGTATCTTCTTCAGTTTCTTCAGTGTTTTATTATTTTCAGTGTAGAAGTCTTTTATTTCCTTAATTATGATCATTCCTTAGTATTTTTAAGGCTATTAGGAGTGGAATCAGTTTATTGCTTTCTTTAATTTTATTTATTTTTGTATGTGTATGAGTGTACTGTCTGCATGTAGGTTTGTGCACCCGTGTCGTGCAATGCCGCGGAGGTCAGAAGAGGGTGTCGGATTCCCCTGGAACTGGAGTTCTCCTGGAATTAGAGTTACAGACGGTTCTNTTTCAGACGGTTCTCAGCCGCCATGTGGGTGCTGGGGATCGAACCCGGGTCCTCTGTAAGAGCGGTCAGCGGTCTCAACCTCTAGGCCATCTCTCCAGCCTCAGTTTCTTGCTTTCTTACCCATGTTTCTTACTCCGTAGGTAAATTACCGAGTTTTGTATGTTAGGGTTGTATACTGCTACTTTGCTACAAATATTTATAGGTCTGAAAGTTTTCCGGTGGTATTTAGTATATATTTATACTCTGAATAACACTGTAAACATTATATCAAATTAAGAGTGGAGAGAAGAAACCCTTATTTTTTTTTTTTCTGATTTTAGAGAAATCAGCTTTGTTCCCATTTTTCATAATGCTGGCTCTACGCTGGCCATATGTGTCTATACATAATTTTTAATTAAAAAATGCATTATTAGTGCGTGACTGTCTGGTGTGCATATGACTGCAGATGTGAGCATGCCAAAGCAATGTGTGGATGTCAGAGGACAACTGTATAGAATTGGATCTCTTCTTCCTCCTTTATGTGGGTTCCAGGGATCAAACTCAGTTTACAGGCCTGTGTGGAAAATGCCTTTGCCCATGAGCCATATTTCTGGCTCACATGTAGCCTTTAAAATATGTTTTAAATAATTTTATTTATTTTTATTTTCTGTGTATGAGTGTTTTGCCTGCAGGTAATTGTACCACATGTATGCAATGCCCATAGAAGCCAGAAGAGGATGTCAGACCTCCTGAAATTGGACTTATGAACAGTTGTTAGCTGCCATGTAGGAGCTAGGAATCAAACTCAGGTCCTCTGCAAGAGCAGCCAGTGCCCTTAACCACAGAGCCATCTCTCCAGCCCCATGTAGCCTTTTATACCCTAGATTCTTTAGGAGTTTTTGAGACTGGATCTCATTGAACTTACTGTGTGAAGATGACCTTGAACTACTACTTATCCTCTTCCTCTGTTCCCTACATGCTGAAAGTATAGGTTTGTAACTCTGTGCTGGGTTCTTCAAAACTATTGTCATGAAGGGCTACTGAGCTTTGTCAAAGATCTTTCTTTCATCTATTATATTTATCAAACGATTTACATCAAGTTAACTTATATGCTACATTTATTGCTTTTTGTATATTGAACTATCCTTATATCTCTGGACTGAAATACTCTTATTTATGATATTTTAATGCATAGTTGAATTCAGTTTGAAAGTATCTTATTAATAATTTTTGCATCTAGGTTCATCAGTGAAATTACATTTTCACTTTGTCTTCTTTGGGGAAAGCTTTTATCTAGCTTTCACTGCTGCACTAACTCCATAAAATAGTTTGGCAGTGTCCCTTCCTATTGTGGTTTGAATGAGAACTGTCCGCTATAGGCTCACATATTTGAACACTGGGTTCTCAGTCTGTGGTGCCGTTTGGGTGAGGTGTGGATCCTTGCTGAAGGGAGGCAATATGTCACTGGGGATGGGTTTTGAGAGTTGTTTTTTTTTTAATGTTTCATTTGCTATTTATTTAGTGTGTACGAGTGTGTTGCCTGCATGTGCGTGAGTACACCCACGTTGTGCAGTGTGCCTGCCGAGGTCAGCAGAGGCCTGTGGAGCTCCTACAACTGGAGGTACAGACATTGTGAGTTGCCATGTGGGTGCTGGGAATTGAACTGGAGTTCTCTGCAAGAGCAGCCAGTGTTTTTAAGCACTGAGGAGGCCGTGAACTCACAAGGATCCACCGGCTGCGGCCCAAAGGGCTAGACCTAAAGGCTGCGCCACCACGCCTGACCTCTAGGGCCGTCTTAATGAGGCGGACGGCTCTTCGGGGCTAATTTCATGTATTCTATTAGAGACCACCAGCCAGAGTGATGAGGTGGCACAGATGCCCTTCCCCTCCTATGGCACAAAAAAACAAATGGACGTTCATGTTGACCGGAAGTACTTGTTTGGTTTTGCCTGTTTTTTTGAGATAGGGTCTCCCTTTGGTCCCAGCTGGCCTGGAGCTCACTATGTAGTCCGGTTTGCCCTGAACTCCACAGAGATCTGCCTACGTCTGTCCTTCCCCAATGCTAGGATTAAAAGTGTGCCACCATGCCTGGCTTGAGATAAGTTTTTAATTTTGGTTAGGAGCGCCGACCGCTCTTGCGGAGGACACCGGTTCGATCCCCACAACCAGCATGGCGGCTGAGGGCCGTCTGAGACTCCAATTACAGGAGGGCTCGCCAGTTCCAAAGGGAGTCAACGCCCTCTTCTGACCTCGCGGCATTGCACGTCATGGTGCACAGACTTGCATGTGGACAATGCATTGTGGCACATACGGAAAATAAATTAAAAAAAAAATGATTAAAAGCGTGTGCCCACCAGGCCTGGCACCTGAATACTTCTTAATAAATGTGATATATATATAGATATATATATATATAGAGATATAATATAAGGTCTTTTTGAGACAGGGTTCTCCCTATAGCTCCAGCCTAATTTTGGAACTCCTCTATGTAGACCAGCTGGCCTTGACTTCACAGATATTTTGCCTGCCCTCTGCCTCTCCAAGTAACTAGATAAAGGCATATGTCACCACGCATGCCCAGCCCCAGAAGATTCTTTGTTTTTGTTGCTCTTAACATGTTATTTATTTTTTAAACATGTTATTTTAAAAAATTTTTTTTATTAATTATTTATTTCTTATTTCTGTATGTTGTATGAAGTACTGTTCCGACATGCAAGTTTGTGGCACCCGTGTCTGAGGGTCGCAGTGCCCACACAGAGGTCAGAAGATGGTGTCAGGATTCCCCTGGAACTGGTTTCTCTTGGAATTGGAGATTCTCTTGTATTGAGTCAGACGTTCTCGCGGCGCCATGTGGGTGCTGGGGATCGAACCTCGGTCCTCGGCAAGAAGTCGGTCGGCACTTCTCAACCGCTAGGCCATCCTCTACCCCCAACATGTTGATTATTTTAAAAATCATGAGTCACCATGTGAAGTCTTAGGAGAAATGAGTAGGAAGGAATTTCCCGCTCCACCAACAATACCAACAGTAGACACTAGGACTTTGTTTTTTTTTTTTTTTTTGTTGCCTTTTTTGAGACAGGGCGCCTTGTACCCAGCTGGCCTAGAATTCACTATGTAGACCAGGCTGGCCTTGAACTCAGGGAATTCAATCGGCCTGCTTCTGCTGAGATCAAAGGCGTGCATCACTATGAGTGTCTGGGTTTATTATTTGAGGCAGGGTCTCGCTTTGTAGATCAGGCTAGCCTAGAACTCAGTATGTAGACCAGGTAGGCCTCAAAATCTTAAAGATCCTCCTGTCTCTGCCTCCTGATTGCTGGGATTATGGATAACAGGCACATTCATATGCAGATCTCCTGTAAGTAATCACAGCCTCTGAGAATTCTAGAGGGCCTTATTCATAGAGGACAGCATTCCACAAGAGTATCCCTGTGGGGTGTATTGATTGCCCATAGATTACCTAATTTGCTGAAAGGGGAAAGACACTTTTTTTTACTATTTTTCTTTGAGTTTTTTTTTACTTTTTTTTTTTTAAATAGTAATAGGTATGAGTACAGAGCACCTTCATGTAAAACCAGTTGCAAGCGCCTATGCCCAAACCCACACAGCCCAAGGCTCCCACCATCCACTGAGAGACTTGTATATACAAGCGTGTTGATCAATAAGAGTCCAGCCTATATTGCTGAGTTTTCATCACATCACCCCAATCACACAGCCCTTACATTCTACCATGCCCCTCTTCCAGATTGTTCCCTTAGGCTTAGAAAAGGGGCACAGGTGGACGAGAAGCAAACGTCTACTTTCTCTGGAGATGTCAATTTTGGACTCTGACAGTTCTGGCTGTTTCCTTATGGGTTGACAGTTTGTCCGGAATAACCTTTCAATCCTTACTAATTGAAGCAACAAGCAATTAAATATATAGTATTTAACAGTACAATTTTATGGTAGGTTACTTTGGTATGACACAGATGTTTGATGGTGTGCTAACCATGAATTATATTTTTTCTGTAAAGATGACAAGTCTTACTTGTGGCTTATAACATCTCCCAACCACTAGGATGTAAGACTTGTGGCATCAGCCATTGTTATTCCTCCAAGGAGAGAGCTAATAGCCAAAATAATTTGGGATATACAGGATATGGCTGCCACTGCTGAAAAGTTTTTCCAGGCAGGTGAGTGTTAGCTGTGCTGACAGAGGAGTCTTGCTTGATCAAAGGAGACCAATATTTGCTTTATTGGTTTAGTGGCCTTTGGTAACACTCTCTGGCATTCCAGAGACCAACTGTACACTTGCAAGTGGGGAAAGACACTTTTTAAAAGGGAGAGATAGACAGACCCATGCCCCATGAAGTAACTCACCAGAGCCTCATAAACAAGGAGACAAAGCCCTGAAATGCCTCCTGACTCAGTGCACAGAGGACAGACAAATGTCGTTGTGGTACACTAGAAAATAATGCAGTCAAGCCTCTGAGAAGCTGGTCTATAGTCGTGTAGGTGTCCCCAAACTTTCTGCAAAGTATCCCCCCAGCACAGAGATCCTTGCAAGCCCTATTTCCTAATTCCTCTGATTCTCCCCTCTTGTTGAGGGATGAAGCAGTGGACATACTTAAGAGAGCAAGTTGGTCATGCCTCCGGAGACAGGCAGATGGGATAGCATCAAGCTGGACAAGCCCAGCTCTTTGGTGGTACCCATGGCATTCGTTTTGGCCTTGACCCTCTGCCTCACTGGAGTGACTGAAGAGTCCCAGAGACAGACGACAGACCTGGGAGTGAGGACGACTTAACGCCTGTCTGCTTCTACCACCTCTTGCTCTTGCAAGACACTAAGGGGTGAAATGGGAATGTGTGACCAGGGTCCTCAGTGTTGCTCCAGCTGGCAGCATGTTAAGCAGCAAGTTCCAAACTACAGCTGGTTAAACTGTTCTATCTGTCCAAAGTGTACATTAAGTACACACAGAGTGCTCTCTCCACATGCCCTGAATTGATGGCAAATGGCTGGTGGTACACCTAGGGAAGTCACCTTGGACAGCTTACTGCCGAGCAGAGGTCGAATGCCCACATGGACCTGGAATAATGGAGAACATTTGTTTGTAGTGCCTGAATGGAGCCACCTTCCCCTCTTGCCTGCAGCAGGGCAGCAGCACATTGAGGACCCAGAGAGATACCAAAGGGAACTTTCAGAAGCTTTGCTGTGTAAAAGCCCCAGGAGAGCACAAGGGAAATGGGCTATGTTCTTCAAGTCACCTGGAGTCTGATTTCTGCCTTTCTGGAGCACGTGTGTGTGTGTCTGTGTTGTTGTGTGGTGTGTGTGTGGTGTGGTGTGTTGGTGAGAGAGAGAGAGAGAGAGAGAGAGAGAAGAGACCTCCAGGAGGCCCAGTTTCATCCTCGTACAGTTCCACAGGGGATCCTCGGGTGGCATTTCTGAAACTTCTACTGGCACAAGAAGGGCTAGGAGTCTCATCAAATTCAGGTTCCAACACAGAAGACTTGAGTAGGGGGATTGTGCATTTCCAACAGGCCTTTGGGCCCTGGGTCCACACATTCAGGAGCAGGGCCTTGAAGATCAAGAACTGGATAGGAAGTTTTGACAAGAAGATCCTGAAGAGGGGCTTCGAAGTCTCAGTAATTCTCCATGTGTATTCATTATTCTTCACATCATTGTAACCAAACACCTGACAAGAAGAACTCAAGGAAGAATCTGTTTTGATTCAAGGTTCAAGTCCATGACAGGGAAGGCACGGCAGCAGGAAATGGGGTAGAATGTAATATTTAAGCCCTTCCCCCTCAGAGATTTATTTCTTTCTACTAGGCCCCAATTCCCAAAGAAGTTTCTATAAACTCCCAAAATGGGGCTACCAGCTGGAGTCCAAGTCTGCAAAGACATGAGCCTGTGAGGATATTTTACACCCAAGCCAGTTCCCTGCAGTGCTGTCCTCAAGAGCAGTGGAGGGCCAGTTCCTCATGGGCTGAATGGAATGTCCCTTGGGTAAATCCGGCCTCCATCCTGACAGATGTCTAGGAATCGGTCAGACTGTGCAGCGACTTAGAAAGCAGCCCCTTAAGGATGTTAGGGACAACCAATGGCATTTAGCTGACCGGGTCTGCCACACCACAAATAAACAGAATACTTTTCAGTTTATAAACCAGTATCTTAGCTGGGCATAGTATTGCACACCTTTAATCCCAGCACTTGGGAGAAAGAGGCAGGCGATCTCTGTGAGTTCAAGGCCAGTCTGGTCTACATAGCAAGTTCCAGGCCAGCTAGGGCTACAGAAAGACCCTGTCTGAAAAAGACAAACACCAACAAAACAAAACAAAACAAAAAAACCCCAAACTATTATCTCCTGAGACACCCTACCAGATATAATTTTCTGCATTTGATCAACCCTGTGTGGAAGAAGGCCCTGGTCTGGGCTCACACAAACATCTCCTGCCAGCATCTCCCCTTCCCACACCAGGCCTGAATCTGGTTCAACATCTCCTCCATCCCCTCATAAAGTCAGAGTCTCCTGGTTCCTCTCTCTCTCTCTCTCTCTCCTCTCTCTCTCTCTCTCTCTCTCTCTCTCTCTCTGTCTCTCTCTGTCTCTCTTCTCTCTTGTCTCTTGTCTTTCTCTCTCTGTCTCTCTTATCTCTCTCTCTCTCTCTCTTCCGCTGCTTCTCTCTCTCTCTCTCTCTCTCCTCTCTCTCTCTGCATCTCTCTCTTCTCTCCTCTCTCTCTCTTCTCTCTTTCTTCTCATCCTCCTATTAGAGTCCTACTCTGTTCTCCTCTCTCACAGCAATTCTCTTGCTGAGATTCTGCCTGTATGGGACAGGGACCTTCTGCCCCTGCAGGATGCCCTGGGGCCCAGCTAGGGCTTCCTGTTGTCCCTACTGTGTGGACTCATGCCCATCCTCTGGACACTGACATCCTTGCTGGTGGTCTTTCCGCTGCCACTTGGGGCTCCTTGACATCCCATATTCTGAAACTCCATGTAGTCACTCAGTGACTACCTTATGTGCCATCATAGAAATCTTCATGCCTCCTCCACCTCTTCCTCTCTGCCACCCTCACTTCCTATCTTACTCTGATTTTTATTGCTATAACAGAGTACCTGAGGCCTGGGTTATATATATATATATATAATATATAATATTTATATATTTTTTTTTTTTTTTTTTTANCATCTAATCCAGCCCCTGGTGAGTTTGTCTTTGTCCTATTTTTTTTTTTTTTTTTAACAGGACCTCACTATGCAGCCTTCGTTGTTCTGGAACTTTCTGTATAAACCAGGCTGGCCCTCAAGACCTCACAGAGACTCCTCTGCCTCTGCCTTCCCAAAGTTAAGTTCAGCCTGAATGCGACGCCACCGAATGCCTAGGCTGTGCGATGGTCTATAAGCGGGCTTACCCGCATATTTCCGGCTTTGGCTAATCTTTGATTCCCTAGGTTTCAAGTTAAAAATGTGATATCTCTATCAGAAGTTCCTTCCCTCGCACCCCTGCATGCTGGTTTACTTTTTCTTGAAATAAATTCTTGGTTTTCCATCCTTTGATGCGTCTGGTGTTGCCGACCGTTCCCGGCTGCCTGCTACCGGCTAGCTCTCCTTGGGGGATCGTGGATTTCTGCAGAGTCCTCTTGGCAGGGAAAACACATGAGAATTGAATTGGCGTGTAGAAATCGAAAAACTAAGAGAAGGTTTTCCAAATCTACAGCAAATTTATTGAACAGGGGCAGTGATTGTATAGTGGTTTTGTGGAGAGGGCAGAACAAAGGATTTGGCAAAGCTTTACAATTTCATAGGTAGGTAAAAAAGTCGAGATTTACACATTAACTGAAAAACTCGAGCACTCAAGAGCAGGACTACAAACATCAACAAGTTTTGGTTAGGGAAATAAACTTTTCTTTTGAAGTAAATAATGTTAGAAACCTTACGACAACCTTTACTGAGGAATAAGCATCTAAGACAGACAGTCCATAGATTGAAAATGTTATAGCTAACAGAGTAATAACTACAAAGTTCTTTAGCAACAGATATTGGTCCTATGTCTCCATTCTGAGGCTAAGAGTAAAATACATCCTAAAGTTTATATTAGTTTAGCTTTTAAGTTTTTATTGAAGTAAAACCTTATTCGCTATAGTATCCTAAGTTAGCTATTAGTTTTATAACTCTGACTGCTAATCTAAGGTTTTAATTTTTACTGAGAACCAAGAGCTGTCCCATTGTTTGCTCCAGCTAACAGCTTTGTTTTTTGTCAGATAAATGGCTGGTGAAGGAGGAACTTAGTTATGGGCTTGCCTTTACTGGGGAGTGTTTAGAATCCGGCTTTAACATGAGGAATGTCTTGTATCTACCTTTTTGTACTGGGACTCAGAGGAAAATAGGAATCCTTTATTTTTAGGTTTGAGGAGGAATTATTGTTTTAAACTTAAGATGATTTTAGAGATGTTCTTTTCAATCAATAATTTTTATACTGGAGATCTGTTTTTCTTAGGGACCATTCATGTGGCGTCAATTATTGTCATGCAATTATTTTGTTTTCTTGATCTGGAGCAAGTTTTTACCTTGCCATATATATTAACAATTTACATTACATTGTTTGTTAGGAGAAAGGTCTGTTTTTTACTTAGGATCTGCAGATAATTCTTGCTGCCAGGAAAAGGCTCTGTGCCCAAGAGAGGCATTTTAATTGCCAGTTCTTGACAGATTCAAATAGTTTATTTTGTAATCTATAAGCTGGCTTTAAGAAAAAATCTTTATGTGCTCAGTGGTGTTATATGGCTAAGTCCAATCAACCAGAAAAACGTGAATATCCTAGTAAAAGCAATGCTCTAAATCTCGGGGTGATCTTAGCGGGGTATTCTGCCAGGGACCTCCAGGAGGTTCCAAGATCCCGCAGGGCACATCGGTCCCGCCGCCTGTTTTTGAAATAATGATTTCTCATATCTACTTTAACAAGCGACAATGGATTTGGGTTGTGGCAGGACGCGACAGTGTGGAGTTGCCGCAGTTACCTGGTTTTTTTGTTTGTTTATAGGAACGCAGCTTCCGTCAGATCCAACGTTTTACTATATGTATGGGATCTCAGCATAAGTCTAGAGACAGGGATAAGGAGACAACCATAAACAAGGAAGGAATAGGACACTCCAAATAAAGTATGAAATATTGTGTTCCAATCTATAAGGGTTACAGAGCTTTAAATCCCTCCTTAAAGCCAGCCGCTAGACGCTTCCAATTTATTATTATCCAAATGGGCCTTGCTCATGGCAGCGATATCTTTTTGTAGGTCGTCCAGATTATGAGTAATGTCAGTATTTTTTTAGACACCTTGAAGGTGGTTTTTGACTTTTTCCCATTGGTGGGAAGCATTATATGGTAGGGGAGTAACGCAGATGTAGTGATAAGAAGCATGACATCTAGTCTCCATTCTAGTTTTAATATTTGCTATGTCCTGTCGTAGGGCTAAAACTAACTTCCTTCTTAAAAAGCAATTTATTTTTGACTCTTAGATTTCTATATATAATGGCCTGTTTTCTGAAAGAAAGATTGAGAATATTTTATTCATCATCTATTTACAAAATGAGCTGTATGCATTTCTTTTACTAAAGCTGTGGTTGTTACAGTAAAAGAAGTCATAACTGCAATAAGAGCAGTTATACTCAAAATAAGAGCAGCTACAAATCTCTTTGGTCTTAATAGAGCATTAAGTGTTTCCAAAGTGTGTAAAGCAGTACTTTCATACCAAGGGTCCTGTTGTAAATCAATAGGAAGCATGACATAAGGTGGTCTTTTTACCAAAATCATTACGGGATATTGTTTAGCCACAACAGGATTGATACAATTGGTAAGTTTACAAGCAGTACAATTGATAAAATATGAATTGCCAACATATGTAATATTTACTTGAGAATTAGAACCTAATAACATAGCAAAAGGATAAAATACACAAGCATGGTTGGTTAAAGGAAAAGAATTGTCAAGTAGGGTTCTCTTTTTGTAAAATTATATCTTTCTGTACAATCAGATAGTGGTATAAAAGGGATGCATTTTGAAATGGTCTCATATATTGCTGAATATCCTAAAGTCATAATTTGTAATTCCCAAATAAATTTAGGCCCATGCTTTGGGCTCACTGATGCCGGATCAGGTGAATCAGTAAGGAAAATCCGATAATTCACAGGCAAACATCCTAATGGGGAATACCCATGCAGAGCCAAAACAAATGGGGGGGGATACAGATCTCCCTTCAAAATTTAATAAAGCAGAGCTATTTGGTCTTTCATTATAAGTCCCTGATTTCCCCCCAAGCAGATCAGTATCATTAGTCAATACTTTTATATATAGTCTGGAATGCAGCCAGTCCACACACATGGTGAAATTAAGGGGGCTTGGATTCCCCAACCAACATCTCCTTGGCAGAATAAATCCAATTGCTGACATCAGAGCTCTCCTGTATTAACATATGTGCTCAATTGTACCAAGCTTATAAATTACATTTATTTCTAGTTTTAGATAGAGAAACCATCTCTGTACTGTTTGTATGTCTATCAATCAGTCAAAGAAGGCAGTCACACCTACTCTGTAAGCATTTACCATTATAGCAATTGGTTCCAATTTACAGTTGGGGAAGGACCTCATTACTCAATGTTTTTCCTGTTTAGTTTTTCTTATAAAAGGTGAGAGGTAGGAAGGTTTCTCAGCATCTGGAGGTAAACTTCATTAGGGCACATAATAAACAGTTATCCCAAACAGAATGTAGAGAAATGTTCAATGTCTATGACTCAGGCAATCTGAGGTTTCCTTTTCTCTAATGTCCAGATGAGTCAGCCTCTCTGATGGCATTTCCCAGTCCATCTTGCGTCAAAGTTGTGTTATTTTTCAGCATTTATGTTGGTGTTTTTTACCTGTGGGAATATACAATTCTCCCATTGTTAGTTTTAGAGATTTTAATAAATTAAAAAATTTAATAAAGTTTGGAATAGAGGGAAATTTAATGAGTCCCCTCCCTCTTTTTTGTGATTCAATAGATGACCTAAATTGTATTACAAAGTACCCATTAAACAGGAACCAAGGTGTAATTTTTCATCAAATTTATCCAAACTTTTTATCCTTGACTGTATGTTTGTTTGGGAAGTAAACTCAGACTTAATTTCTTTAAATTATCCTACAAGTAAATGGAAATAATTAACATAGGTGATACTTGTATAAACACAGAGAAAATACAAGAGACGCATCTGTGTGGCCTTAAATCTCAAGGCCAATTGTTTGGTATTCAACAAGAGATTACAAATAAGGCAATTAACATCTTATATTTCTAATTAGTTTTAAATGCATTACACATTTAGAACTGTAAACCGTTAAATGGTGGATTATAATAGCTTGTCTTTTTCCAAGTTTTGGCCTTTTTTGTAGGCCTGGCATGGAAAGGGGGCGGCGGGGAGAGCCTTCTTTAAGGATTTTTTAATATTTAGCTCTTAATAATATATATATATAATTTTTTTTTAGTAATATGTCCATCAATCAGTCTTAAAGATTGGCTAAGATTGATCCCATGAGAAAAGTTGTTAGCCATCATGTAACCACTGATATAGTTTTTATACACCTTTTATTTTTAAACATGCCAAAAACTTATTAACACTTTAATACTCTGAAAACCTGGTTGCATCTCTGTTATGTTGAAAGAGTGTAACCAGTGGAGATTCATTATTTCAAATCTATTTTGATAGATTCCATAACTTTTGTTGAAATCTAACCATGTTTTGGCTGTTTAATATATATATTGATGGGGGCGTTCCTTAGAGGCAATGTTTATTTATTTATCCACTGTCTATTCTTACTTAGAATACAAAAGTATCACTCCATCCATACACCTGTGCGCGCAATACATAAATACACTCTACTGGTTCTGTTAGGTTGCCTGTGGAAAGCCATATCGTTTGATGTCCAATGAAAACATGAAATTTTTATCAATTTGTTATAGGGTTATTTTTTCATAATAAATGTTCTAGTACTCATAAAACAGCTGGATCCATATGCCACAATCTTAGGCCCATTTGTAACCACTTGCCTTTAATGAACTATACCTAAAGTTCACTATTTTTTCCCTATCTGTCCCTATGGTCAATTATCCCAAGCTGTCCTTTTGCTAAGCCTAACTGTCCCTATGTTATTTATAAATCTAAAGATGGAGGATTCCCAAAAGTAGACAAACCAAAGTTGTTTGTAGTCTTAAAATGATCCATCTTGTTCCTGCTAATTGTAGGAACTTTGGAAAAATAATAATTATTCATATTAACAACAATTAATAACTATATTAATTATTATTAATTATCATAATTACCATTAACTATTATTAGTAACAACAGCAATTATAAATAACAATGGTCAAAAATATCAGCCAACAATGAACAATTTATCATTAGACTGAATTTTTTCATTATTATTAATAATTATACCAATAACAATAACTATAACCATGAATAATAATTACTAATAATAATTAACAACAATTTATCGTTAAACTGAATAATATGCATCTATAAACCCAATTAAATTGTTAACACTAAGAAGTATAAAGCAAACGTTTTCTATGAATCCGATTATTTTTGTTATATAGTGTTTTGATTTAAACCTGTAGGATTATAATAAATTGAAAGCAGGAACTCACATACACTGAGCCGCAAATCCTGTTGAGGAAAGAGAATGTATTTTGAGAGGGCCAAGATGATGGCCAGTCTTTTCCTGCTATACATGTCTTGTCAGCTCCTGTATCCAAAAGACCTTTTAAACATTTTCATTATATTTTATATTTTAAAGGCGTCGGCTTTTTATTAAATCTTGGACCGCGGCTAATCACATCAGAAGATTCCAAACTGACGCCTGACTCTCATCTTTGTTTTTAAATTGGATTTGGGCAAGTTTTACATAAGGTAGTACCAGATAGATTGAGACTATCTTTTGTCCCTTTATCGTAATCTTGAGAAGTGGCCAGCTGGGTACTTTTGTCACTTTTGAGACGCGCAGCAGAAAGACTTTCTTCCAAGGCCACTTCTACCAGAGGGCTGGGACAATGGCCTTTGAAAGTCACTGTGAGCAGCCTTCAGTCTCAGTGTAAGTGACTATTAGTTCCCGCTTATGGCGTCTGACGCTCGATAATTTTCTTATTATGTTTTCAGCCAAGTAAAGATCAGATCACAACACCAGGTAAGTCTTTGCAATATATTTATAGTTATTAATGTTGAGGCTATCTTATCGACCCTGATTATGCAATAAAACCCAAAACAGTCTCCCTAGGGTGCTAGAGTTTCCGTTCAGTGGATGTGGGACATGTGGGTGATGTCCACCGGCACCTATTGGACAGCCAGTCCACGCTCGAGGACATAGAAAGGACGTCTCATGGCACGACCAATAGATAGTTATTCCATGCCTCACCGCGCTTATTCCGATGTTATCTCTTGGGGTAAAGCATTGCGATTAATTGGAACAGTTCAAGCTTCAGAGATTACAGAGTTTTACCCCTGAGTAAACCCCTCACCTTTCCTCTCTTATTACGGGCTGAGAGGCTGCCCCAGAATCTAGCTTTTGATCCATCTTTTATCTCCTTTTTTCTTCTCCCTGTGGGAAGGGAGTTCCCTTTTGTGCTTGTTACATTTTGTGGCCTGCTTTCTGGCCTGGGGTAACCCAGGGGGGTCCTATCACACACACAACTTGTTTTCGTTGCCACCGTTGGTGCAGTTCCTGCTGTAGTTGCTCAACCCTTTGAACATGTGGCTTTGCGGTCTGTCATTCAATAAGTCTTTTTCACATAGGCGTTATATATCTGACCCTTTATCGCTGTAGCAAAAGCCATACCTTGGATTATTGCTGGTGAGGCATCGTCACAGGCTTTAATAAAGTCCTGCAAAGTCCCTGTTTTCCTGACAGGTCTAATGAGATCCTGACAGAGAGTACTGGCATTTTCCCAAGCCAATTGCTTAAGCAAAATATCTGTCCCTTCTGATTGTGGCAACATTCTGTGAATAGCTTCAAGCCTAGAAACAAACTCTTGATAAGGCTCCTCATTTTCTTGTTTTATCCCTGATAGGGTGGATCCCTTGGTTCCCGGAGTAGGCAGCTTTTTCCAAGATTCTAGAGCATTTGTAGTAACTGCTTCCAGAATGTCTCTTGGGATTTTTACCTGTGACTGATTTGCGGCAAAATTTCCCGTCCCTAAAAGCATATCCATACTTGGCTTAGGGCCTCTCTTCCTCTGAAATTGGGCTATAGTCTGTTTATATCTATCTTCATATTCAGTCCTCCACAGTAAATAGTCCCCTGGGCTTAGAGTGGCTTTGGCAGTTCGATGCCAGTCCCCGGGGCGTCAGCCAATGACTGGCTACCATTTCCAGAACCTGGATAGTATATGGTGCGGTTGGCCCAGAGGCTTTGACTGCTAATTGCAGTTCTTTTAATACTTTAAGAGGAAGAGGCTCCCAAACAGGTTCTCCATCGGCCTCTTCTACTGGGAAAGTAAAAGAACAATCCCCATTCCTTTTTGCCTCTGCGAAATAGCGCTTTGGGAAACCAAGAAGGGGAAGAGTAGTAAGGCAGGGCAGGCCAACTTTTTCTTTTTCCTTCCTTGGTTTTTATCACCAGTCTTTCTAACAGGAAAGGCCATCAAAGGGGTGTAATCTGCACGCATCCATCATGTGTGCCATAGAGGCTGAGGAACAAAGGACCATCCCAATGATGAGAGGGGAGCGGAGGGGAAAAGGGGGGGATTAAGGCAAACGGACAATCGTCCCATCGCCCCGCCCTTCCTGGTAGTCCACTGCTCTTATTTCAATTTCCGAGTCAAAATCTCCCTCAAAAAATTTTTCCTTTGATCCCTGATTTTGTTTTGGTATTGGAGGATATAGGCCTGATCCCCCGTCTGTAGAGGTAAGGGATTGTAATGGCTTTCCTTCACTACTTTCTTGTTCGTGTATATTTTCTGATGTTTCATGTACAAGCCCCTCAAAGTCTGATTCATTCGTTAACAACTCTCTCATTTGCAACCACAAGGGATAGGCGTGTTTAGGGAGTTCCCCTTCACCATGTGTCTCCACATGTTCCCTCATTTCTTTTCCAATTCTTTTCCAATCTGGCAAAGCTAGAGTGCTCTCCTCTGGAAACCAAGGACTAACTTTCTTAATAAAATCTAAGAAGTCCTTTAATGTCTTCTCTGAAACTTTTAATCATTTTCTGCCACTATATGTTTAGAAAACAGAAAAGAACATATTTTCTTGCTTTGAAGCTCAACTGTGCCCCATGATTCCGGATTGCTCGGTAGCTTAACGCGATCGAAGCCCTTTATGCGGCGACGCCGCGGTGCTCTTTGACGAAGATATCTTCCTGTGTTTTGGGAATAGAGAAAAGAAACAGAGGGAATAGATTACTGCAAGGGTCCCTGTTCGATGCGCCAGCTGTTGCCGATCGTTCCCGGCTGCCTGCTACAGGCTAGCTCTCCTCGGGGGGTAGTGGATTTCTGCAGAGTCCTCTTGGCAGGAAAAAACACAGTGAAGATTGAACAGCATGTAGAAATGAAAAACTAAGAGAAATTTTTCCAAATCTACAGCACTTATTTTGAACATGGTGGCAGTGAATATATGAGGTGGTTCTTTGGGAAGAGAGGCAGAACAAAGGATTTGGCAAAGCTTTACAATTACATAGGTAGGTAAAAAAGTAAAGATTTACACATTAACTGAAAAACTCGAGCACTCAGAGCAGGAAACATAAACATCAACAAGAGGTTTGGGTATAGGTAAATAAACTTTTCTTTGAAGTAAAATGTTAGAAACCTTGAGACGTAACCTTTAATTACTGAGGAAATAACATCAATAGTTTACAAGTCGTAATTGAAAAGTCATAGCTCGCAGAGTAATAACTACAAAGTTCTTTAGCAGCAGATATTGGCCCTATGTCTCCATTCTGAGGGTAGAGTAAATACATCCTAAAGTTAATAGTTGCTTTTAAAGTTTTTATTGAAGTAAAGACCTTATTCCTAAGGCATCCTAAGGTTAGCTATTAGGTTTTTAATAACTCTGAAATGCTAAATCTAGGTTTAAATTTTTTAACTGAGAAACCGACTGTCCCGACTGTTTTGCTCCAGCAACAGCTTTTTGTTTTTTGATCAGATAAGTGGCTGGTGGTAAGGAGAGACTTAGTCTCTGGTTTGCTTTACTGGGGAGTGTTAGAATCCTGGCTTTAACAAGAGGAATGTTTTATCTACCTCTTTGTCTGGGACCAGAGGAAAAAGGAATTCTTTTATTTTTAGGTTTGAGGGGAATTTTTGTTTTAAACTTAAATGAAGAGATGTCGTTTCATCATACATTTTATCACTGGAATCTGTTTTCTTTAAGGACATTCATTTAAGGCAAGAACATTATTGTCAATACAATTATTTTTGTTTTCTTGATCTGAAACAAGTTTTAACCTTGCCATACACACTAACAGCCTACATTACATTTTTGTTAAGGAGAAAGGTCTATTTTTTACTTTGGATCTGCAAAAAATTCTTACTGCCAGGAAAAAGCCCCCTAGTGCCCAAAAGAGAGGCTTATTGATTAGCCAGTTCTTGAACAACATTCAAAGTTTATTTTGTATCTATAAGCTGGCTTTAAAAAAAAGATCTTTATGTGGCTCAGTGGTTAATGCTAAGTCCCATACACCAGAACGTAATATCCTAGAAAGCATCTCCATCTCGGGGTGATCTTAGCCGGGTATTCTGCCAGGGACCTCCAGGGGGTCCAGTCCCGCAGGGCACATCTCCCCCGCCTGTTTTTGAATATGATTTCTCATATACTTTACACAAGCGACACTAGAGTTGGTGGCAGACGCATCAGGTGGATGCGCAGCTGGTGTGATTCTCAGAACACTAAAATCTGGAGTCCCCCGATGAATCCCAAAGACTCACCAGAAAGAACTAGACGAACTCTTGGCCGCGCACGTGTCTTTTAGGGTAAGAGCGAGGTCTCAATCTCCTTTTTTCAAATTATTTTTTCTTACTTTGGTTTTGGTTAATTTGGTTAAACTCGAGTTTCTGGTTTGGGGCCCTTGGACAGGAGAAACTGGATGCAGTAATGCTCCTTGAGCACAGAGACGGGGACGCCCCAGCTCTCCACTGGTAGAGTGCAAACAGGGGGTTCGCCTCAGGCTTTAGATTGTGAATAGTGGGTTCGCCTCACCAATTTGGAATTTGGGTGAGGGGTCAGGATTTCTGGCTCAGGGCTGACAGGGGGTTGGCTCTGTGTGCGGCAGCGTTGTTTATCTTCCTGTCTGTTTAGTCTTTGTTGTTGGGCCCCTTATTCTGTCTGCTGCTCTTATCTTGTTTCTCTGAGATTACTTTCATTCTAATTCTCTGGGATCTCAGGATAGGAAACTCTAAATCTGCCCAGATTTAAAGGAAGTACCTACGTCTTGTGTTTATGGTAACCAAGTGTCTAAGATTCATGTAAGCTTGTTATGTGTCTTAAGTTTGTGTGGGTGTTAGTGTTTGTAATTCGTTAATATGTATTTGTTTTATGTTGGTTCTGTCAAAAAAGGTGGCCACTTAAAAATTTCAATCTTTTATGTGCACAGAATAATTTCATTTTGGCATGCCAGACTAGATATGCCCATGCAAAGTTTAAAGGAATTGATATTTTAAAAATGCATTTAAAAGGCTAAAATTTGGATACTGTAGAAATCTCTAAATATATTGTCTCTGAGTCTATCAAAAGCTTCACAACAGGTGGTAATAGTTTATAGAATCAGCCTCAGAGTTGACTGTTTAAAGATCCCATTTTGGTTTTTGTTTGCTTTCAAAATGTAAATTGCTTGCTTTGGAATTAATTATTTTTTTGAGACCTTTGTGGACCACATTCAGTACTGGAAATGGATTCTGCACCTGGCTTTTTGTTTTGGTGGGGCAGTTTTTTTGCCCCTTGGGACGCAGTGTGGTGGCACACACCTTTAATCCTCCAGTCCTGGGAGGTGCAAGAGGCATGCAGTTCTTTGTGAGCTCAAAGTCAGCCTGGTCTACAGAGCAAGTTCAGCCCATGCCTGAGACTAAGGGGAGACCCTGTCTCAAAGACCAAAAGACCAAAAAAAAAAAAAAAAAAAAAAAAAAAAAGAGAAAGCATGTGTGTGAGTGTTGGTAATTCCCATATGCATGGAAATTACACATGTGTATCTGACTATTGGTAATTTTTCACCTGAAGTAAATAACATGGTGTAGAGAAAATAAACACGGTAGCTGTCTCCATTGAAATAGTTCCTTGGCATTGAGCAGGTCCCCAAGGCACTCACAGCTCCTGGCCAAAGGGTGTGTACCATATGCACAACTCTGGCTAGATAGTGGGACCCCCTGGTGCTTACGGTCCCTGCCTTACTCCCAATCCCATCTGGTCAGTGGGCTGGGCCTTAGGTGTGAGGGAGAGTTGTTTTTGTGTAAAAGGATGCATCAAGCATATTGGAGCCAGTAAGAGGGACCTCTCTGGGTCTGTGCCCTCCTTGCTAATTGGGCTGACAGACTGTGTGTTTGTGTTGAGGAAGGGTTGGTCTCAAAGAACTGGGTGAATCAAATTCATGAAAACTGTACCTCATGTTTTTAGTCTCGCAGCTGGGCATGGTGGTGGCACACCTTTAATCCTAGCACAACCAAAGTCTTTAGGTGCAGAGATCGTTACTGTAGAATTTCTGATTACTGTTACACTCAAGAGTCGTATTTTACCTTCTGATTTTTAGGTTTTTCATACTCTAACTTTAGAGTTTACATCAAGGTGCTAAAGTTTTGGGTTTGAAACTAGTTAAGCATATTTGTTTTATTGAGCTGTTTAAATGAATAGGCTTGCCATCTAATGCTAATGATTTACTTGATAATTGTATCTGGGAAGGAAGGGCAGACTTTAGGCCCTTCACAATCTGCTGCTGAAAGCCTGATAGGGCTACTTGATTCCTCATAGACATAGTCTTTGTCCCAGAAGGAAAGTTTAAAAGTTGCTTGTGAAGTTGTCATTGACCATTTGCATTCCTGTCATAAAGCAAGCGGCATGGATGCCTGAGTGGAAATAGAGGGTTTTTAGTCCTGAGATGTTTGAAACTAAGAAGCTCAAATTTTTATTGAAGCATTTCTGTGATTTTTCAAACTATTGTATTTGAGATAAATGTCCCATCTCATTATGTGGAAAATAAGTATTAATTAATTAGTAAATCTGCACAATTAAGGGTTAAAAGGATATAAAAAGGAGAAATGTTAAAAAGGTATTTTTAGTAAAGGATTTATGTGAAGAATGATGAAAAAGTATGCGAGTGATAAAAGTCTGAGGAGGTTTGTTGTGACAGTAAAAGGAACAATATATAAATAAGCTTAAAATATTGTAAGGTTTCAGTCAACTTAGATTTAAAAAAAATCAAAATGTATATCTAGTCAGGTTTGTTTAAGAGTGTTCAGTTTTTGTCCAATCTTTATATGCATATCACATGGCACTTCAAGGTTTAGTAAAAATGATAAATACCTATATTAAGTTAAATTGGTATATATATACTCAAGCTGGTTTACTAGTGGCCTGAATAGGATTGTGAATATAGAGTTGTTAATTTTCAGCCCTCTCCTAGCTTGAACCTGACTCCCTGTTACAGGTTAGATTAAATGGGCACAGGTAAATGGTGGGTTACCTATGGCTACTGAAAAATGTACTTTATGTTCTTGCAAGAATTGCTTTTGATATTTTCCTTTGACCTAACCAGATACTTTGGCTTAAAAGGCTAGATTCTTTCTTTCTGAACCAGCTGCATACAGTCAAGAAGGAGACAATTTGGATCGGCTTGGTAAATCCTTATCATTTTATTTCCTGTCTTTTGGTTTGTGTTACAACTCCTGTCTTCTGGAAACTATAAATCAGGATAAATGGTCTGAAAAAGAAAGGATTGTCCTCATTTGTAGTAACTGTAATGAACAGTTAGTTTTACATTTAAAATAAACCTGAAATTGTTTAGTTTGATCTTGCAGTTTATGCCTGCTTAATGTATGTTGTTAAGCCCCTCCTCCAGTCAGTATTATACAAGGCTGCTTGAAACTTTTGTCTAAGCCTTAATCTAGAATATTATACAGTAAATAAAGGTGTTAGCCTGGTGGAACTTAGGCTTTCTGGGTGGATAACTACAATACTTAAATGCCACATACCGATTTGGCTGAGGGACCAAAGGAACATCTTTGCTCCTTACCCTCTGAGGTCAACCAATCCCAGGAACTATGTCTGGGGGCATATCTTGAAACGTCCTGCAATTGTGAGTCACCAGTCCTCTAGAGCAGGGAGGTCCTGGAGACCCACTAATGGGGCTCTAAAGCCAGTGTCCAGTCTGTAAGAGGAAAGTCTGCTCATGTTTCAAAAGGAAAGCCTGGTCTAGAAAAACCTAACTGTGTCCTCGTGGTGGATGGAACTGGTAAAAGGCAAGAAGAGCCAGAGGCCTCTTCCCCCAAAGGCCTGAGTGGTCCGGCTGAAGACCTAGATCTGCAACGGCCTTGACGAAAACAAAGATAGGGTTATCTGGGCTAACACTGTATAAGGACCTTAGACACCCAAGAGGAGGTAAACCAAAAGATAATATAAGTTATAATTTTCCTTTTAAAGTCTGAAAGACTGTACCTCCAAACACTAGATTTTAAGTCATTTTAAAGTCATATGAGATCTGTTGTTTTCAAATAATAAAGTTTCCTCCTTCTCTTTAAGCAACCACCTAAGGGAAACTCACACCAAAATTATTGAAACTTGCTGGAAAGCAGATCCTGAGTCCATCACTCTCAAGTCCAGCCTTGGTGACCAAAAGAACTAGGAGGAACCCAATAGATGTATGTTTTTGGAAGCCCTCATCAAGGAGTTCTAATAGACTTTAAATTGGAGATTTAAAATTCTCCTTGTTCTTACTTCTGGTTCCCTGCTTAGAAAAGGTACCTAGCTACTCTCACCTTCACAGGCCACTGGCTAAGGATTTTTGTTCTCTATACTTTTGGTGTCTTTCAGATAGATCCACTGAGCAGGGTACCCCAGTTGCCACTTCCTACACCCCTTTTCAGCAATGGAAGAAGTCAGAGCGGTCGACCCCTGGATTCCCTCTTGGCAATTGGGGTACCCTCTTCAGAGGTAATGTGATAAGAGTAGGAGCTTAAAATTGGCTAGGTAGTTTAGGTTCAAGACCCCCGAAAGGAGCTAGTTTCTCAGCTGAGAGCTGAGACTTCCTGATCTGCCAGTAAACTTATCCTTCAGGTTGCTCTGACTTGTGTACCATGCATCCTTAACTCACTGTCAGATTTATTAACCAGTGGGTAAAATCCATTGAAATCATGGTACTCAGGACCAGGTATGGCCAGGTATATGGCCCACCTGAGGAAGGAGATGATGGAATCTAAGATTAGCCTCCCAATATACAACTCAAGAGGGGAATGTAAGAGAGGCCCACCTACCCATTCTGAAAGTGTAGCCACCATTTGGGCTGATCTAACATTTCCTCATTCCAGTTATGGAGATTATGGTTAAAGGATAACTGTTGGTATGTGAGGGCAGATGGACTCACCCAATACTTCCTCGTTCCAGTCACAGGATTATGTCTAAGATAATTGTTGGTATGTGGGGTGTTGTTAGATTGACCTAACCATGGGCGTAAGCCTGTTATTTCCAATAAGCTAGAAGTTACCCAAACCTGGCTAAAATTCCCCTAGACCCTGTATTTTTTTAAGAGACTTGTTGGCTTATGGTTCCAGAGGCTGGCCACTCTACGGTTCAGGTGGCTGCAGCTTCTGTGTCTGCAGGGGCTATTCTCTTCTTATAAGATGGCACCTTGTACAGTGGATCAAGGGAAGGTAGGTTGATTCTCACATGTCAGAAGACAGAAAGAGGCCATTCCAGAATGGCCATTCATTAAGGTACTAATGTGCCCTCCTGAAGGTAGAGTCCTCGCCACCTAGTCATTTCTTATTGCATTAGCAACTAAATTTCAACATGAGTTTTAGTTATTTAATTTGCAATGCTGGGGATTGAACTTCGTGCTTC
This sequence comes from Rhizomys pruinosus, assembly GCA_009823505.1. Lineage (NCBI taxonomy): Eukaryota > Metazoa > Chordata > Mammalia > Rodentia > Spalacidae > Rhizomys > Rhizomys pruinosus. Next base: position 121,244 of record VZQC01000191.1, on the reverse strand, counting down.
ATGTATACTAAATAAGCAGTTTACCAGTGAGTTATATCCCAGCCCTCAACATGAGTTTTAGAGGAGACAAATACTCAAACCACAGTACACACTCCACCCTCATAAAACCTACTCAGTCTCCGAGCCTCGGCCTGCTCCCGCTGCCTCAGTCCGGCAGTCTCTTTTGCTGTGTTTGCCTTGGTTTATAAGTCCATCAAAACACACCTTCCTGTTTTCTGGACTTCAGACTTAGTTTCCTTGTCAGTCTCTTCTCCATGACCTATAGCGGATGCTGTTCTGATTCAGTGCTAACTTGTGTAACCAAGGGGTCAGCTGGAGCTGCTGGGTGCTGCTGAACCCAGGTCCACAGGCTCATCCCACAGGAAGACTGAGGTCCATCTTACAAACAAGGGCTTGGGAGAAAGAGAGGCTTTATTCAGTGGCCCAAGGATGGGAAGGGGTGGGGGTGTGGCTGGAGAGACAGCCTTGTGGTTAAGGGCACTGACTGCTCTGGCAGAGGACCAGGGTTTGGTTCCCAGCACCCACATGGTGGCTCAGAGCGGTCTTTAGGCCAGGCGTGGTGGTGCACGCCTTTGAACCGAGCACTCAGGAGGATCTCTGTGGGTTCAGGGCCAGCCTGGTCTACAGATTGAGCTCCAGGCCAGCTGGAGCTACAGAGAGACCCTGACTCAAAAAAAAAGAAAGAAAGGGGGAGTTTTTCTCACAATCAACTTCCTGGGGATGTCTGAGGTTACAGGTAGAAGACAGGACTAATGAGGGGAAGAGGCAGGCTAAGAAAGGAGGGAGACCTTGCCTTATGAAGATCTTCCAGGAATTTGGATGACATCTTTTGGTTGTTGCTTTAGCTCCAGCTGTCCTGGAACTCACTCTGTAGACCAGGCTGGCCTTGAACTCACAAAGATCCGCCTGCCTCTGCCTCCTAAGTGCTAGGATTAAAGGCGTGTGCCACCACGCCAGGCTTGCTTTTGCCCATTTCATAGTCCAGTATTTCCAGTCGTGGCAGCTGGCAGGTGTCTTTAGTCTTTAAAGAAGGAGGAGAGAAGCTTGGCAGGTCTAGGTTGAGTTTTCTTTGGATTACAGCCCTGGAAAAAAACATTCTCAAGTGCCTACATGTCAAATTGCAGAGCCAAGTAAAAGCAGACCCAAAAGGTTAAGGCAGCAAGGAAGACAGGCACGATATGAAGACAACATGCCAAGCTGGACACAGTGGTATAAGCCTGTAATCACAACTGGGAGGTTGAGTGTAATCCCAGCAAATGGGAGGCTAAGCCTGGAGGATAACTTCAAGTTCAGACCAGCCTGGGCTACGTTCCAGACCAGCCTGGGCTACAGAGTAGATTTTTGTCTCAAAGGAAAAAAAAAACATTTTTTGAAAGGTGCCCATCAAACATCAGTAGGCTCAAGTAAAGAGTGAGCTCAGGCTGGGTGTGGTAGTACACACCTTTAATCTCAGCACTCAGGAGGCAGAGGCAGGCAGAGGTCTGTGAGTTCAAGACCAGCCTGGTCTTCATAGTGAGTTCTGGGGCTACAGGGGAGACACTCAAAAAATGCAAAAGACCAAAAAAAAAAAAAAAAAAAAAAAAAGAGCTCAAGGGTGAGCACTGTAATGTGACAATTTTCCTGGGCAGATATGAACAGTCCATCATCCCAGATAGGGAACTAATGGCAGATCTGTATTATATACAGGAAATCTAGTGGAAGCTGGTAATGCTTAGCTGTGTTTCCAACACAGTGACCTTGTTCCATTGTCTTGCACATGGTAAGCAAGTACCTTTGGCTTCAGACAGGTCCAGGGTGGCCTCGAACTCATGATCCTCCCGCCTCCATTTCCTGAATACTGGGATCACAGACAAATGCCAGTATACCTGACACCAGAACAGTGATTTTTTTTTTTTCAGTCAACTAAGAGCAAATGTCCTGGAGGCGAAAGACCTGGACCCCCATGGCTTGCACAGACAGCACTGGGATGCCTCTGACTTCAGTCCTGACCTAAGGTGCATCTTAGCCTCTTCAGTTTCTACAACAAAACTCCTTAGGTACAAGCACGTGAGAAACTGGCAGTGTTCACAAAAGCTAAAGAGCCTCTCCTTCTGACCCTAATGTTCTACTCCAAAGAAAACACTCAAGGGGCTGGAGAGATGGCCTAGCGGTTAAGAGCACCAACTGCTCTTTCAGAGGCCCCGGGTTTGATCCCCGGCACCCACATGGTGGCTGAGAACCGTCTGTAACTCCAATTCTAGGAGAACTCCAGTTCCAGGGGAATCCGAGACCCTCTTCTGACCTCCGCAGCATTGCACGACACGGGTGCACAAACCTACATGCAGACAGTACACTCATACGCATACAAAACTAAATAAAATTAAAAAAAAAAAGAAAACACTCAAAAGAAACAAAAGCTTTTGTCCACCTAAAGACACTTGCAAACATGCTTCTAGCCAGCACCATTCAGTTCCAAGCTGGAAAGTGTGAACATGCTCATGAACTCTGGAGTGAGCACATGAGCTGTGACATATCCATACAGACAAGAGTCATCCACCATCATTTCCACCAACACAGATGAATAGCTCTGTGACAGAGGCTGGCTTGAAAGAGCATGTCCTGGGGCTGGAGAGATGGCCTAGTGGTTAAGAGCGCCAATTGCTCTTGCAGAAGACCCAGGTTCGATCCCCAGCACCCACATGGCGGCTGAGAACCATCTTTAACTCCAGTTCCAGGGGAATCCAACGCCCTCTTCTGACCTCCGCGGCATTGCACGACACGGGTGCACAAACCTACATGCAGACAGTACATTCATACACATACACGAATAAATAAAAATTAAAAAAAAAAGAAAGAGCATGTTCAAAAAAAAGAAAGAAAGAAAGAGAGAGCATGTCCTAAGTAATGCCAGTGCATGAAGCTCTAGACCCACAGCCTGTCAATGCCAGCATACATGAACCTCAGGGTAGGTGCAACTAAGGGCAAAGGCCCCCCGGAACATCTCTTTGTGGCAACCAGGCTGGTTCAGGTGGAAAGGTGCCCCCCCAATGGGAATACATGTCTGTGGGAAGCCTCACAGGACCTGGGCAGCCCAGGCCTCCTACTGTCACCCCACCCGACCCTACTTTCTCCTTGGTCTTCTAACACCTGCTGGACTCCAGGACCTTCCTTGGGCCACTCATAGTCTGCTTGCTGGTCTGAGTCAGATGCCAGGCTCAGCCAGCCTGCGAGCTCACCTTATCCATGAAGCAACTGAGAGACCCATTGCAGATGCCAGTCTTCCAGGAGAAGCTGCTGGCACGTTGCTCCATACTGGTATGTTGCTCTGTTTTGCAGGCTCTCTATGGTGCCACCCTCAGCTGATGCTATTTCCTGCCTAGGGAACTGTAGTAGTTTCCTCCAGTGCCACTCTGCTCAGGCTGCAGGTCCCATATCCCCTAAGCCTAGCATGTTTCCTGCAAACGTCTACCTTCCAGGAAGGGCCAGCATCCTATGGCACTCTCTACAGCCTTCTTCCAAATCCTAGGGCTGTGCACGGAGCTGCAGTAGACAGGTTTGGGGAGGTGGTGGAGTGAAGGCCAACACTAGGTCATTCCAATAGGCATTCCAATGTGTCAAAACACAGAGGCCAGGCAAGACAGAGGATTAGCAGCTGAGGTTAGTGAGGGCTGGCGGAGCACAGAAAAGCAGCCCATAATGCTAGTGCTTGGAAGTCATGTGATCAGGGAGCAGCTGTGCAGAGCAGAAGCCTGGCNAGAAGACCCAGGTTCGATCCCCAGCACCCACATGGCGGCTGAGAACCATCTTTAACTCCAGTTCCAGGGGAATCCAACGCCCTCTTCTGACCTCCGCGGCATTGCACGACACGGGTGCACAAACCTACATGCAGACAGTACATTCATACACATACACGAATAAATAAAAATTAAAAAAAAAAGAAAGAGCATGTTCAAAAAAAAGAAAGAAAGAAAGAGAGAGCATGTCCTAAGTAATGCCAGTGCATGAAGCTCTAGACCCACAGCCTGTCAATGCCAGCATACATGAACCTCAGGGTAGGTGCAACTAAGGGCAAAGGCCCCCCGGAACATCTCTTTGTGGCAACCAGGCTGGTTCAGGTGGAAAGGTGCCCCCCCAATGGGAATACATGTCTGTGGGAAGCCTCACAGGACCTGGGCAGCCCAGGCCTCCTACTGTCACCCCACCCGACCCTACTTTCTCCTTGGTCTTCTAACACCTGCTGGACTCCAGGACCTTCCTTGGGCCACTCATAGTCTGCTTGCTGGTCTGAGTCAGATGCCAGGCTCAGCCAGCCTGCGAGCTCACCTTATCCATGAAGCAACTGAGAGACCCATTGCAGATGCCAGTCTTCCAGGAGAAGCTGCTGGCACGTTGCTCCATACTGGTATGTTGCTCTGTTTTGCAGGCTCTCTATGGTGCCACCCTCAGCTGATGCTATTTCCTGCCTAGGGAACTGTAGTAGTTTCCTCCCAGTGCCACTCTGCTCAGGCTGCAGGTCCCATATCCCCTAAGCCTAGCATGTTTCCTGCAAAGGTCTACCTTCCAGGAAGGGCCAGCATCCTATGGCACTCTCTACAGCCTTCTTCCAAATCCTAGGGCTGTGCACGGAGCTGCAGCAGACAGGTTTGGGGAGGTGGTGGAGTGAAGGCCAACACTAGGTCATTCCAATAGGCATTCCAATGTGTCAAAACACAGAGGCCAGGCAAGACAGAGGATTAGCAGCTGAGGTTAGTGAGGGCTGGCGGAGCACAGAAAAGCAGCCCATAATGCTAGTGCTTGGAAGTCATGTGATCAGGGAGCAGCTGTGCAGAGCAGAAGCCTGGCGCTCCCACCCCAGTGGGCTGGATCCACCCTCCATTAACACTTTGAATGTTTTCTCTTCCTAAACGCATTGCCCCAACTTAAGCAACCTTCTCCCTAGAGCTATGAACACTGTGGCTCTGCCCATGATGGGCTTGGTGAGGTCTTCTCCTTAGTTCCTCCTACCCTGCCAAACTGCCTTCTGTGGAAGGGGACTCAACTCAAGATGGTTGCCCTACTTATCTGGACAGCAAACTATCCCTCCAGCTGAATCTGTTCCATCATTTTTTTTTATTTTATTTATTTTTGTATGTATATGAATGTACTGTCTGCATGTAGGTTTGTGCACCCGTGTCGTGCAATGCATGCGGAGGTCAGTAAAGGGAATCGGATTCCCCTGGAACTGGAGTTAAAGACGGTTCTTAGCTGCTACGTGGGTGCTGGGGATCGAACCCGGGTCCTCTGCAAGAGCAGTCGGTGCTCTTAACCGCTAGGCCATCTCTCCAGCCCCAACCACCATTTATTTTTTACAGTTCTCTTGCTTCAAATACTTTTTACTTTTTAAGTGATTGAAAATAATAAAAGCAATAACTGTTGCCATTAAGATTCTATGAAATTACAGAACTGGAGAGGTGGCTTAGCAGTTAGAGAGCACTGCCTACTCTTCCAGAGGACCTGGGTCTGGCTTCCAGCACCCAAATGGCAGCTAACAACCATCTGTAACTCTGTTACAGGAGAATCCACTGTCCTCTTCTGGCCTCCATGGGCACTGCATGCAAGTGGTACACTTAGATACAAGCAAAGCAAATCACTCATACACAAGTTTTAAATTTTTAAATAAAGATTCTATGAAATTAGAATTTCATTGCCCACAAATTAGGTTTGGAATAAAGCAAGGCTCTATTCTGCACATTTTCTCTGTCAGACTTGCATAGCATAACTGAGCCATTGGGCAGACCACGTGGCCTACAAGGCCTAATGGAAACACGTATGCAGCCTCAGACCTGGACTGTGGGCCTCTGGCACTGCCTTGCCGTTATATGTTACAAGTAAGTCCAGAATAAAGCTGGTTCTAGCGAGTCTTGGTACAGCTCTTCCAGAGATGGCTCTGGGAGAAGAGCAAGTAGCTGGCCTGGGCAGGGGGATTCTTGAAGCCTCTCAAACTTTGACAGCTCCTATCAGAGAGGCTCATATTAACCACAGTAAGGTGGATACCAGTACTCACCTAGGGGAAATGGTAATGGCTAATACTGAAAAGGCTGACGATCATTTGGTGGTAAGAGGGAACGCTCCTCCATTGCTAATGAGAGTGTAAAATGCGACCGCAATGCTGGAAAATGCTCTGACAGGGACTTTTCTTTCTCACTGCTCGACCTCCAACCCCAGTACTAGGGATCAAAGTCAGGGCTCTCAGATGCTAGCCAAATGTCCCACCACTGATCTATAGCCCAACCTTTTTCTTTCTCACTTTTTTTTTTTTAAANACACACACACACACTCCTGAAAAAAAAAAATTACCCATTTGGGGGTGGAGAGATAGCTCAGTGGTTATGAGCACTCTTGCAGAAGACCCAGGCTTGAATCTCAGCAACCACATGGTGGCTAACAACCATCCATAAATCCAGTTCCAGGGGATCCAACTTCTCTTCTGACCTCCACGAGCACTGCATGGAACCAGTGCACTTACATATATGCAGGCATAACATTCATAGACAAAATAAAAATAAATAAAATTATCCATTTAAATCTCTTAATCATCAGAAAGCTGAAAACCTTTATTTTTCTTCCCTCCTCTCCTCTGTATATTGCTTTATAGAAAGTCCTGGCAGGCCTCTGAGCTTGGGCATTTTTATTTGCAAAGCCATTTGATCCTTAGCAGTTACATCTGGGTGGTGAAGCCTTGTTTGCAGAGCACTCCCAGCCTAATAGTTGCTGCACACATCCCACAGCCTGGTTGTACACCATGGGCCCTCAGCTCAGGGCTGGGATGTGGCTTAGTGTTAGAAAAAGTGTGATTCGGGTGCTCTTCTGACCTTTCAAGCTGCCTCTGGAGACAGGCTGCCTTATAGGGAGATGTCTGCTTCGATGCTAAGTAACTCACTAGCTGACACTAGCATTTATAATGCTACACTGAAGCTCTTCCTCAAAAACCTGTATCTCCTCAATCAATAACACAGGAAGGGACCAAAGGCTGTTGGATGATAAAGGAGTGTTTAGGCCTGGACATGTTATTTCTCACGGTGGGACTATTTTTCTAAGTACAACAGAATATATTGTTACCATGATGACTGATTCTCAGGGTAGAGCCCAGCCTGTGGGAAGCAGGCCACAGCCTGGTGTGGTCAGAACACTGCTCAGAACAGAGAACAGAGACGCTTCTCCTCTCAGGGGGTGAGGTGGCGCGCTGGCTCAGGTGAGAAGCCTCAGCGCATGCGTCGAAGCTGCTGCTCTTTCCTCACTCTCTAGTCCTAGAGGGTTTTTTTTTGTTGTTTGTTTGCTTTTTGGTCTTTTTGAGACAGGGTCTCCTGGTTGTCCTGGAACTCACTCTGTAGACCAGGCTGGCCTTGACCTCAGGGAGATCCGCCTGCCTCTGCCTCCCAAGTGCTAGGATTAAAGGCGTGCGCCACCACGCCCAGCTGAGTTCTTCTGAGTTCCTTCAGGAACAGCTTGTCAGTGACAAGATGGAGAGGACAGGGCCTGTTTTATGGCTAGTTGACCCTAGTAACCACACAAAGTGCCATGTCCTTCCCGGCAGAGTAGGTATTCAATAAACAAAAGTCACTGCCACTCTAGCTTAAAATTCAAGGGGCAGTAGATCTAAGTATGCTCGCCTGCTTTTAGGGTTTGAAAGCATGCTCCAAAGTCCACGCCTCACACTAGAAACTTCTGATGCAGCAGTGTTAGGAAGTGGAGCCCAATAAAAGGTAACTGGGCCTCTTTGTGAACAAACTCAGGACCTCATCAAGAAAGTGGCTTAGTTTTCTTCAGTGGGGTGTTGTGAGGGCAAGTCGGAGGCAGGAGGGATGGCCCAGTGTGTAATGTGCTTCCAGCAAGCATGAGGGCCTGTGTTCAGATTCCCCACGGCCACATAAAAGCTGGTGTTGTGGGCCTAAAATTCTAGCACTGGTGCTGTGGGTGTGGGGTGTAGGTCCAGTGAGAGACCCTGCTTCAAATAAATCAAGTAGAATGGCAGAAGATACTTGAGCTCACCTCCATATGCACACACAGACAAGCTTACACACGCCACACACACACACACACACACACACGGATCCCCTTGCATTTTCTTTTTTTTTTTTTGGCCTTTTCGAGACAGGGTCTCCCTGTAGCTCCAGCTGTACTGGAACCAGGCTGGACTTGAACTCACAAAGATCCACCTGCCTCTGCCTCCCGAGTGCTAGGATTAAAGGCGTGTACCACCTCGCCCAGCTTCCCCCTCCCCTTGCTTTTTCACATCATTCTCTTGTTCTGCTTTTCCCTGTAAGACGCAGCATGATGATCCTCAGCAGAGGCCTGCACCATGCTCTTAAACTTTCTAGTCTTTAGAACTGTGAGCCAAATAAATTTCTGTCTACTAAAAATCACCCAGGTTGTGTTATTGTGCTATAGCAGCTGAACACAGAGTAGGACACTTGTCCATGACTTTCAAAGCCAAGCTAAGAATCTTGAGTATGGGGACCCTGGAAATTCCCAATTCTAACTCTCCTTCTCAGCAGGACCTTCTCAAGCGTCCTTCTGCATTAGTTACCATGATGAACATCTTTTGCTGCTGTTTCAAAACCTGAAAGCTGCCTCCTTGTGTGACTCCCTTGACCTGAAACATGTCTGAGCCTGGGGTCCTGTTGAAGACACCTGTCACTTTTCACTCACCCAAAAGCTTCTGAGACAATCAGCCCCAACTGTTTCAAGCATTCCTTACAGTTTATGATCTCCAAACTAGTCCCACAAATATGACTGCTCTATTGGAATGCTCACACCCTCTCAAAGGTCCTATCTCAGAGACCACTGACAATCCTGTGATGGGCATGCTTCTGAATTGCCTTCTTTGGAATCATCTCCTAATGGTCAAGCTTGACCAACTTCAAAATAGTGTTGCTACAGTCTGCTTATCCTTCCAAAGACTAAGTTCTAAAAATGAGATTCCCCTCCAAACAATTTCTTGCATTTGAAGGTGTTTAAAAGCTTGGAGCTTTAAAACATTATTAGCACTTGGGAGGCAGAGGCAGGTGGATCTTTCTGAGCCTGGTCTACAGAGTGAGTTCCAGGACAGCTGGGGCTACAGGGAGACCCTGTCTCAAAAAGACCAAAAACAAATTATTTTAATAGTGCATATATATACATATGTACATATACATATATACACACACATTTATATGGGGGTATGTACATATGAGTGCAGGCCAGAAGAGGATATCAGACACCCTGGGACTGAGTAACAAGCTGTTGTGAACTGGGTGCTAGGAACTGAACTTGGGTCCTCTGTAAGAGCAGTGCATTCCCTTTACCTCTGGGCCACTTCGCCAGCCCTCTGGAGCTCTTGATATAAAAAACTTAAAAATAAAATCCATTTGGGGGGCTGGAGAGATGGTTCAGCAGTTAAGAACACTTGCTCTTTCAGAGGACCTTGGTTTGTTACCCAGTACACCTGGCAGCTGACCATTTATAATTCCAATTCCTGGTATCTGACACCCTCTTCTCACCTCTGTGGGCACTGCATGCACATAGTGGACTTACATACATGTAGGCAATACATTCATACAATTAAAAGTATTTTTAAAAATCCATTTGGCACCAGGTGTGGTAGTATATGCCTTTAATCCCAGCACCTGGGAGTCAGAGGCAGGTAGATCTCTGGGATTTCAAGGCCAGCCTGGTCTACATAGCAAGTTCCAGGCCAGCTGAAGTTACAGGGAGACAGTCTCAAAAAAAAAAAAAAATCCATTTGGCTAATTTTCTTTGTAGTGCTGGGGATTGAACCCAGGTCCTCTGCAAGAACAGTCAGTGCTTTTAACCTCTGAGCCATCTCTCCAGCCCCCTTTTTTGAGACAGGGTCTCCCTGTGGCCCCAAGTGGCCTGGAACTCATTATGCAGACCAAGCTGGCCTCTGCCTCCCAAGTGCTGGGATTAAAGGTGTGCGCAACCATGCTCAGCCTCAGTTACCAATTTTTTTCTAAATTTTATTTATTTTCTATGTGTATTGAATGTACTGTCTGCATGAAGGTTTGTGCACCCGTGTTGTGCAATGCCGTGGAGGTCAGAAGAGGGTGTCGGATTCCCCTGGAACTGGAGTTCTCCTGGAATTGGAGTTACAGACAGTTCTCAGCTGCCATGTGGGTGCTGGGGATCGGACCCGGGTCCTCTGCAAGAGCAGTCGGTGCTCTTAACCGCTAAGCTATCTCTCCAGCCCCCTCAGTCACCAATTTTTAATCTGCCAGACGGCAATCAAACCTTTGGGCTATCACCATGCTGTCACAGGAGGCCAGTGTTTATTGGTGGGATGAAGAAACTGGGAATGTCCACTGTAACCTAAAATGCTCATGTCCTTGACTGGACAGGGTCAGGATAGACAATTCACATGCATGGACATGTAATTCAACTGACATTTTGAGGCCCTGTGTGTGGAAGCACCACCATGGATTGTGAACTAAGGCACCATGACATGCAGCCAAGGTGTCTGTCATGTCAAGTGGCTGCAGAGTAGCACAGGGCACATGGAGGGAGAGGTGGGAGCATCAGGCAGACCCATCCATCGACGGAGGCACACAGGAGCACACATAATTGGGAGAGCAAACTCTGGTCTGCTTTTACAATAGGCCACAGTATGATGTAGCTATTTTTAAAACAAACAAGTTGGCTTTATCATCACAAAAGATACTGAGCGAAGTGACTTGCATATTTTGTTGGGCCTAAAAATATTCCATGACTTATTTGGTGTTCTTCTGGGAAGTGTCCAGCTGTTTACTTTTTCATAAGTGAGATCACTATTAACTGCAATGACTCCATTTTTACTGTATCTTCCTGTAGCTTTGATGCTTTGCTTCCGGAGGGCTTTAAATATTTAGGCTGTTACAGAAGAGGCAGCAGGAACCCTGCCAAGGAGCAGGTGGTTCAGTGGGAGAAATCAGGCCCCTCCTCAGCAAAAGCCTCCTGGTTCTACTTACGCACTGGCCTTGACTTTTAATTTGGGGGAAATCGTCAGGCAGAGAACTGCCGGCTCATTTTGCTCAGGTCCTGGGGTGTCAGTCTTCCTTAGAGTTGGGGTCCCACTGACCACCCTCCCTTTCCCTGAGGAATTTCAAGTTTTACTTAGGGTCCTTCCTACCCCTGTCCCCTGTGGAGGTCTCATCTGAGTAGTGAAAAGCCACTTGTGATGCTAGCTATAACCCTGGAGGTTGTGATCACCCTAGAGAAGACCCTCTTGGAGTGACTTAAGTAAGACCTGGGAGTTGGTTCCTCAGAACCCTTATTCAAGCCTTTTTCATTGTTTTTTTTTTTTTTATTTTTTAGACAAGGTCTCACTATGAAGCACTGGGTGCCTGGAACTCCCTAGCAGACCAGGCTGGTCTCAAGTCCACAGAGGTCTGTCTGCCTCCAGAGCCTCTCAAGTGCAGAGTTAAGCATGTGCCACCACGCCTGGTCTTACTCTTCCTTTCTGCCTGTAGACCTCTTTCCTCTTCAGCAGCAGCACATCCGGGTAGCATTTTCTTTCTTTAAAGAAAATTTTTTTTTTGGTCTTTTTGAGTCAGGGCTTCCCTGTATCTCCAGCTGGCCTGGAACTCACTACATAGACCAGGCTGGCCTTGAACTCTCAGAGATCTGCCTGCCTGTACCTCCTGAGTGCTGGGATTAAAGGCGTGCGCCACCACACCTGGCTCCAGGCATTTTCTTTTTTTTAAAATATTTTATTTATTATTTATTTTTTATTTATGTGTATGAATGTATTGTCAGCATGTAGGTTTGTGCACCCGTGTCGTGCAATGCCGTGGAGGTCAGAAGCAGGGCGATTCCCCTGGAACTGGAGTTCTCCTGGAATTGGAGATACAGACGGTTCTCAGCCGCCATGTGGGTGCCGGGTCTTCTGCAAGAGCAGTCGGCGCCCCCAACCGCTAGGTCATCTCTCCAGTCCCATGCTCCAGGCATTTTCAACATTCACAGCCCAGAGCAAGGCCAGACCCTGTAAGCCTGTTACATGCCTGGCGGCTGTGAGCACTTGTGACACTGATTGACCACTATCCTTTCTCTGCCATGTGACCCCATTGAGACAATGCCAGAACCAAGGCAGATCCTGTTACATATCCAGGAATGGGAGGTGCTCTGCCTTCAACACTGGGGACAGAAAGGCCCCCTGGCCGGACCCTGAACCAGCCCAGGCCCAAGTGGCCTTCTGCTGCTGCTGAGTGGTAAGACCAGGCATGGTGGCACATGCCTAATCACATGCTGCTGTTGCCTCACTTAAGCAGGCTGAGAATGCTAGTCAACAGGGATCTCGGCTGCTAGTAGACAGATGCTGGCGGCTCGGCTCACTGAGAGGAAGCAAAGGAGAGAAACCCTTGTAAACCTTTATTTGGAGCAGAACACTGGTGGCTCAGCTTATTCTGTGGACTCTACATTCACTGAGGGAACAGGCGAACCAGACCACACCTGAGCATTCTGCACAGCTGCAGCCCAGTGAGGAGGATGGGTGACCATTGAGGGGAGGGCCAAGATGAGAACACAGGGTGTGGCTCCAGGTGTGACCTGCTCCACTGGTCTGCAAGTGGCTCATGGCAGTAGTACATTCACTGGGACATAGCTGTGTCCAGAAAAGGGGCTCACACATGGTTTCAACGAGAGCACTTAGCTCACAGGGAGGTGCTCAGGCACACAGCCCTGAACATTCGCATAGTTCTGTTTGCACCTGTAGGCTCTGCAAAGCTGGAACACTGGGTCTGTGAAGAGTCTCCCCACTTTTTTCTTATTCAGTGTTTCCCCATTAATAAACCTCATACCCTCCAGGGATGGGAGAGCAGACCTCTAGATGACCTCACAAGTCTACCCTGAGGAAGAGACAGACACACTTAAGACATCCTATCCTGGAGGCTGCACTGTAGCCGGGGCGGCCTGTACAACTCCCCTGACTCTGAGGAAGGCGAAGGGAACAACAGGGGCCAGGAGACAAAACAATGCTCATGTCACAGACACTTGGAAAAGCAGCCACAACCCTGCAGATGGAAACTGGGACAGGGCTGTGTCCCCTCCTCAGCATGGGTCCTGGGTCCTGCCTGGCTCCCTGTCCAGTTGATGGCAAGACAAGGAAATGGCCTCAGACCAGGCAGAGTTCCTGCCCAGCTCTGCCCAGCCACTCAGACCAGGCAGAGTTCCTGCCCGGCCCTGCCCAGCCGCTCAGACCAGGCAGAGTTCCTGCCCAGCCCTGCCCAGCTGCTCAGACCAGGCAGAGTTCCTGCCCGGCCCTGCCCAGCCAGTGTGTTGCAGCAGGGCTAGTGCATGGCCAGGTCCCAGGCAAGTCAGCAGGAGGTGCTACTGCAGGTGGAGAGGAGAGGCTCAGACAGCTGCAGGCTCCTCAGTGATGGAGTTATGTCCAGGACAGAGGGGTCCATGGAGCTGGGAGCCTGGGAATGCTGGCTAGGGTGTAGACTGGGGCTTAGCTGCTACAAGGCGGGAATCTTCTGTCTCTTCAGGGAGTCGATGTAATGAAAAATGGCTCCCAGAGCCCAGCTGGTCTCAACATTGTCAATTTTCCGAGTCAGCTTTAAAAGATAAAGGAAGGGGAAGAGAAGGTTGTCATGGACCTGAGCTGCAAAGGCTGGGTGGCGTCTGCGGAAGCAGCAGCTGGCTAAAGAGGCTAGAAATAGCTCTGGGCTGTTCTTGGAAGCCACGGCTGACAGTAGATGAAATCCCAATAGTAAGGTCAGCAGTTCCCAGCATCCCACCCCACAAATGGAATTGGGCATCCGAGAGGCAATGCTTACCTTCAGTACTTTGTCTTTGGGAAAACCAAACTCGTGGAGCAGCAGGCTGATGTAGGTGAGGTCCATGCAGGCAAAGGGGCTGCTGGGCGGCCGTGTCTCCAGAGTGCGGCACACTGGGGGAACATGCCAGTTCCTAGTCAGGGTCTAGACAATCTCTCTGGGAGGGTGAAGAGACCCTGGCCCCACCCTCTGTCAAGACACACTTCACACCTTACTCTTGATTTAACATCAAACTGCAGCCAGGCAAGCATGGAAGCAAATCCCAACCTCCAATGGGCCTGGACGCCAGGACCAAGAAAGGCTTGTATGCCTTGTGTTAGAGTAACAGTGGCAGGCCACCCCCTCCAGGCCACATCTCTGCATCCAAGACCTTTGACACTTCCCAGGAATCCCCCACTTAGAATCTGGGCTTTCCAAGGCATGAAAATGACATGAGAGCCAATGCAGAGTCTATCCTTTTGTGCATGTTCTGTGCAAGTACACGTGCCTGTGCATCGGCAGGGAGGCTAGAGGGAAGCGTCAGTGTCCTGTAATGCCATGCTCTGCCTTATTCCCTTGAGACAGGGCTTCTCACTTGATCCTCAAGCTAGGATGGTGGCCAGCAAGCCTCAGTGTTCCTCCTCTACCCCCCACCCCTGCCAGGCCTAGAGTTATGGGCATGCGCATGAGACCACCCTCAGCTCTTTGTGTAGGTTCTGGGTATTTGAACTCAGGTCCTCATGCTGGTGCAGCAAGCACTCTTGAAGGATCTTCCCCAGGCCCCAGATCTATTCTTGGCAGAGGGGCCAACCCACCTCGACACCCACTGGCCAGGGGAGAACTGGGAAGCGGCAGGAAAGCATAACAATGTTCAGGTTTGGGAAGGGGAGGGGTAGGAGGGAGAAAGGAGAATTTCCTACAGAAATAGGTAAAGTTTAGTTGTTTCCAACTGCAAATGGAGAGCGGCAGCCAAAAGAGCAGGCTACAGGCATCGCGTTCACTTCTGGGTGGATGTGAGGCAGAAAGGCTGCGCGCAGGCACAGGGGGAGGGGAGAAGCAACTCAGCCAGCCGCTCAGGATGCAGCCAGCGAACAACCCTCAAGTCCAGGCTCCGCCCGAGCAGCCCCTCCACCCACCTTCTTTTTTAAAAACGTATTTTAGGTATTATTTTCATTTTATTGTATATGAGTGCATTACCTGCATGTGTTTAAGTGTATCTATGTTATGCAATGCCTGTGGAGATCAGAGGGGGCATCAGATCCCCTAGAAATGAGGTTACCGATGGTTGTTACCTACCATGTGGGGGCTGGGAATCGAACCCAAGTCCTCTGCAAGGGAACTGGCTCCCCTGATCTCTGTGGCAGGCACTGGGACTGTGGTCTTTCACAGTTGGGACACTTATTGGGATGTTACACACAGGATTTGGGCTGTGGGTGACTCCAGTACACTCTGCACCCTACCCCTAAACACCTCTCAACATCGTCTAGTGGGCAGAATAAGGAGCCAAACCCAGTAACCCCAGGCCCTGTGCCTGCTACGAGCACTGTGGGGTGTCGGTCTCTACACCGTCTTGGCCTGTCACCCTGGCAAGTACCACACCACTCACCATACTTGGCTGCAATCTCAAAGTCTCCAACCACAAGGCTGCCTCCCTTCTCTGCATCTGTGGGAAGATAGACAACCCAGTCAGCAGAACGGTGAAGCATGTGATGCCACTGATGCCCAAGGCTGGCACCCGGGGTCCCGACCAGGAGGCCCATAGCACACACGGCATGCGGATGTGGGCTCTTCCCGCAGGCCTTCTCTCCTGATTACAGAGTTCCTACACTCTTTCATCCTATGTTTTTTTTTTTGTTGTTGTTGGTTTTTGTTTTGTTTTGTTTTTTGCAGTCCTGGGGATCAAATCCAGGCCTTCACTGGCCAAGTGTTCCACCACAGAGCCACCTTCCAGTCCTGACTACAGTGTCACAAGTGGAACAACTAACAGTGAGCAGGTGTCTCTGAAGGACCACAGGACAGGGGACCAAACAGAATAACCTTATCCTGTAATGTCCCCTGAGGAGCCTCACCAGGATCTCTGGGCCCACCAAGATTAAATAACCTCATGAAATCAGGAAAAGTGGAAGTGCAGAAGTGGAGAGGCCTCCTAAACAGCTGTGAGCTCATCAGCAGGATTCTAGATCAGTTTCCCAACTGGGGAAAAGAAGAGTGTAACAAAACAAGCAGTAGCCTGGCTGCTGAGGACCAGCAAGCAGAGCTGCCCTGGGCTCTAGAAGAGCTGCCCTGGGCTCTAGACGAGCTGCCCTGGGCTCTGGATGAGCTGCCCTAGGCTCTGGACGAGCTGCCCTGGGCTCTGGACGAGCTGCCCTGGCTTTGGGGATTCACTAAGTCAGCAAGTGTCACTGTTGAGGGTAGTCTAAGTTCTTTCAGAGTTGAGTGTGATCACAGTGGCCAGTGGCGACCACATTTTTGGACAGCCTTACGCCTCCTGAGGAAACCCAAGTGAAGATGGCAGCCTGTGGTAAGGGCAGCCTGTGGTAGGTGATGGCATGTGAATGAGGTGGTCTTCTGTCCTCAGAGCTACCACATAAGTAGCTGAGGGTAGTCAGGTACAGGCCGAGCAAGGGGACCCGCAGAACTGGCCCAAAAGTGGAGCCCCGGCAGGGTGCCTGGCCAAGTTGAGGTGTGAGGGCTCTGTGCTGGGATGCACACAGCTTCTGTGTCCCCTCCTCCACCCCTGACTCCAGCTCTGGAGCCATCAGGCCAGGCTGTCTTGGGACAGGCTATCTTCTGCCTTAACCACCCACCCCCACCTGGCTACCTTCTATACTTGGTCTGGAGCCAGGGTAGATGTTGTGGGAATCTCCCATCCCAGATAGTGCTGGCTTCTTCCAGAAGTTGTTAAAGCATAGATTAGCATTCTGGTCCTCACTCCAGGAAATGCATCCTGACAGTCTCCATTTACTTCACTAGAAGGTGGCTTTGCACCCCTCTCAATCTGGTCACTGTCAGCCTCTGAAAAACTGCAGTGCCTCACTCTATCTGTGCCCTGCTCTGGCTCCTTGGGTAGAGGAGGACTTGCCTGAGTCCTTCATCTTAGGTCTAACCTCTTCCTCAGGAAGAAAGCTTGTGGCTATCCATCCCAGAGTGGGTCCAGAGCTCAGGCCACAGGGCAGGGCTAGGCAGTAAAAAACTGTGAGTCAATGTGGACCAAGCCCTACCACCTAACAAGCCCTACCACCCAACAAGCCCTACACCAGCAGCAAGTATTTTCCATTTCAATAATTGGCTCAAGGGAACTAACTTAGGAAAAGGGGGTGTAGTGCTTCCTGCCTCTTTACCACCCAGTCTTCTTTACCACCACTTCCTCCACCCAGGCTAACAACACCATCACTGGCTGGCAAAGGCCCTCTCTCTGGACAGGCCTGGCCTTTACCTATGAGGCCGAAGCTGGCTGCAAGGTCATAGTAGTAGGAAAAAGCATAGAAGTCCACGTGCTGTGCCTCTTCTGTCCTGTGCACTTTATTCCGGAGGACTTCTGACACTCTGCTGGCACACAGCTCATGGAGGCCCCCTGTAGGAGGCAAGGAAAAAACACAGCCAGCATTAGCAAGCCCAAGACACAGGAACTACATGGCTCCCAGGAGGCTTTCTCAGGGACTTGAAGCCCTGACCTGGATGGCAGGATGAGACGGGACTAGAAATCTCTGCAGACCCCACCCTAGGTTAGTGGTCGTTTACTGAATGTGACAAGATCAAACTCAGGAGCCAAGCACTGCAGTCAAGGTCAGCAGGGAGAGAAGCCCCCCAGGCATAAATGAGCTAGAGAGAATGTAGCCCCTACTTGGGGGGAATCCTACACCCAGATGATGGGTGGTACGTTACCTGGTCCTGAGTGGCCCTCAGCATCCAGGACATGGGCTCCCCACCCCATACTTGCTCTCAGGAACCTGCACAGACCCTCACTTCAGCCTGTACTGTCCCTATCTCACAGACCAGGAAACAGCCCTAGGCCACCTGTCAGATCACACAGCTAGCTGGTAGAAAACCCAGAAGTTAATGGACTTTGGAGATTGCCTAACTGTTATGGACATCCAAAGCACCTTAGTGCCCCATGCCTTGGCCTAGATTCAACTATTCTCCTCATCCTTCTCAATGTCCCCATGGGGCGGTCATACCCTTGGCTCTCAGCCCTCATCTCCTCCCTCTGTCCCTGATCAGACTAGCCACACTACCTCCTTGTTCACCAAGGTCTCGGGCCTTGTACATACTGTTTCCCTGGCCAGATCAGTGTTGCAGATACGGGCAGCTTGTTCAGACCTCTTCATACCTTGGCTCAAATGCCATGCACAGGTCTTGGCTACCTGGCTCACACTGCAATCACTCATCCCAGCTCATTTTCCCATTAAGGTTTTCTCACATTTTACCCCCTAACTCTTCCTACTAGAGCCCACACGCTCTCCTCCTGAGTGCCCAAGCTTGGGGAAGACCTGGCTTCCCATGTGCAAACTGACAGCTGAACCAGACTGGCCACACCACCACCAAAGGCAGATATGCGGCACGTAGTGCGTCCAACCTGATCTGGCTTCCCATGTGCAAACTGACGGCTGAACCAGACTGGCCACACCACCACCAAAGGCAGATATGCGGCACGTAGTGTGTCCAACCTGACCTGGCTTCCCATGTGCAAACTGACAGCTGAACCAGACTGGCCACACCACTACCAAAGGCAGATATGCTGCACGTAGTGCGTCCAACCTGGGAACAACATTGCAGTACTTCTCCTAGAGAAAACCAAAGGATCCAGAGCAATGAAGACCAGGCCAGTAAGAGCGCCGGAGACTGCGTGCCCTGAGTTGGAAGGAAGCAGCTTCCATTGCTCTCCGCACAGAACTGGTCAGAGCAGAGCTTGGGGACCAGGAGCCCAGACGTGGCCATTTGTCTCAGGCCCCATGTGTTCAGGTCATTCTCACTGGAGGTTTGTCAGGAAACTGGGCTCTCTGGACAGCAGTATTTGACAACAGACAAGGGGACTTTGTGCAGAGACTCGGAGAGGGAGGTAGCCAGAGAGGGCCCCAGCTGCCTGACAAAAGCCTACCCAGGCTTGCCAGGGCTCTTGGAAGCCTGTGTTTGGGGAGGAAGTTTGGCTTGTCTGTGCTGGTGTCTGCTTCTCCATGTATTTGGAAAGGCATGGGAGGAGGTGGGCTGTTACTGATCCTCATGAACCTGAACAGCAAGGCCACCTACCTGCCTTTTGTCCTGAAATTCTGTAGGTGACCTCAGCATGCTCCCATTGTCCTCTGAACGCAGGAGACAGACAGGGGCTGACCAATTCCTTGCCACCCTCAGCTGAAATAGAGAGAGAGGAAAGTAGGAAGGAGTCATACTGTGTCCTGCTATCAGACAGGGTCTGGAGGGGCAGAGCCCCTTTAAACTGCTAAAACGAGTTGCAATGGTGTGGTTGAGTGTCCCTTGTTTGCTCTGTTGAAGGCCTGGAGCCAGCCTTTAGAGCTACTGGGAGCAGAACCCTCAGCAGAGATCCCTGCAGGCTGTGACAGAGTGCTCTGGGGACCCAGGGACCTGCCTTCTGGAAGGTCACAGAGCTGGCATCCCATCTCACCCTCATGACTGTGACCCTGGTGCTGTGCAGCTCATGTCTCTTGGCCATCTGGGGTTCTAGCCACTGGGCCGAGCGCTCTTCGGTCAGTTATCACAATGACCATATTTGGAGTAGGCTGTCACGACCCAATTTTACAGATGACTGAAGCTGAGATCAATTGGCAGGTTGGTGGTAGGGCAAGGACAAGTGCCTTTAGGTGCTATCAAGCTACAAACTTAATCTGTATTCCACAGCATGAAGGTCAGGCTCGCATTCAGCAAGTGACCTGGTGGTTGGTGTCAAGAGCTGACCTGGTGGTTGGTGTTAAGAGCTGACCTGGTGGTTGGTGTCAAGAGCGGACCTGGTGGTTGGTGTCAAGAGCTGACCTGGTGGTTGGTGTCAAGAGCTGACCTGGTGGTTGGTGTGAAGAGCTGACCTGGTGGTTGGTGTCAAGAGCGGACCTGGTGGTTGGTGTGAAGAGCTGACCTGGTGGTTGGTGTTAAGAGCTGACCTGGTGGTTGGTGTCAAGAGCGGACCTACCTCTCTACGCCTCATAGACCCTGGGCTGCTCCACAAGGGGAGAGCCTTGTCCCTTCCTAGATTCTGGCCTGCAAATGAGTAGTGGCAGCCACTGTAGGTCAGTCCTTCTGCTTCAGTGGTCCAGAAAGCAGCTCAGGTTACTGGTGAGGATGAAGCTACATGGAGAGTCAGAGCACAGAATGCCAGCACCAGCTTCCGGTCACATGACAATCTGGACCAGGAGAGTTACCACTCAGTGTTCTCTATGGAACTGTGAGACACAATGATAAAATGATTGCTACTTGCTGTTTCTCTTTCTGTGGTGTTGGGGCCTCACACATGCTTGGGATGTACTTTACCACTGAGCCCCACCATCTGTGTGGGGTGTTGTGTTATGCTACGGATGCAGGCCCTTCCCTGCTGAGCAGGAAGAGAATGGAGGAGGCCAGACAGGAACACTACAGCCACCCTCCAGGGCAAAGAATGGTCTTTTCTTGGTTGGCAACAGGTGTTTCTGGCTCTGGTTGTGGGCTACAGGCATTTCCGAGACATGGAGATACTTTGGGGCAACAATGCAGGGGAGACCCTGTGAGATACACAGAAAACTGAAACAGCAGGTGTGTGGGATAAAATCCAGCAGAGCGTCTCTAACTTAGCAGAACAGCCAGGCCCTTGAGCGGTGGGAAGGAGGACTGGGCAGTGGGGGACGGGGGGGCAGAGGTAGCCCTGGATCAGGAAACATGAACAGGCTCTGGGTGCATGGCCATCAGGAAAGACAGATGGTTAGTGTCCCAATAAGGGCTGCTGTGACCCCTAAAGTCCCCTTAGAGTGCATAACTAGGTCTCAAGGCCACTTGGAGGCCTGGGTGAGGCATGCGTTCTCATGAACTGACCAGACACCATGTCTGTGAGGAAAGGCCAAGCTTTTTAGGATCTTACACAGGGCAGAAATGATGGCGGGACGTTCTCACAGGGTGGAATCTCTTGAGAGACAGCAGTTTCTCCTGCTAACAACAGCCCCAGCATCACCTCCACAAGCTCCTTCTGTACTGTCTGAAAGGCAGGCTGCCCCTTTAAACTGCTAAAACAAATTGCAATGGTGTGGATAAGTGCCCCATATTTGCTATGTGTTGAAGGCCTGGAGCCAACCTTTAGATCTACTGGGAGCAGAACCTTTAGGAGCTGGGGCCTGGCGGGAAGACGTCAGGCCACTGGAGCATTTCCTTGAAGGGATCCTGGGACCTGACACCTCCTTCTGCCTTTGCCTCTGGCTGCCACGCAGTGAGCAGCTTCCTCTGCCACATCCTCCCATCACGAAGTTCTGCTTTACCACAGGCCCAAAGGCAAAGCGACCTCCAAAACCATGAGTCAAAACAAACCTTTCTTCTTTATAAGTCATCTCCGGTATCATCAGTGACAGAAGGCTGACATACACATTGACTCCAAAGGTAGGTGACATGGTTCCTAAGTGATCCCCCACGTCTCTTTTTTAAAAGATAACTTAGAAGAACATGCAGAGGTAAAACACACCTTTATCCCCCACATCCCACCACAGCAGCCATGACAAGATCTGGGTCCATCCCACCCAGGCCAGCAGCAGCCCTGTACCCTGGCTGGGTAGCTGGTGGCTGGTGTGTTGCTGTGTAACAGAGGGGAGGAGAGCACAGCACACTCCCATTGAGGTTGCAGACAGAGCCTTGAGCAAATGTTCCACTCACCAGGTTTCCCCTCCACGCCACCCAAGATCGCCAGTCGCGCTGACATCAGTCCTAGCCCCAGGTAGCTGTGGAGACAAAGCCCAGTAAGGCTGGACCACACATGCACCTGCTTGGGCCCAACATGACTGAGATACACAGCTGTGGGCTTTCCTTCTTATTCTATAAGTCTCTCCCACGGTCTGAAGCATGAAGTTAATTGATGAAACCAATGAGGACCTGTCCTGAGCTCATGTGGATGCTGTGGACATGACTGCGAATGAGATGGAATCATCTGTTTTTATGGGGTACAAGAAGGGAGGTGCCATGCGGCAAGAGGGCAGCCCAGGCTCCTCACCTCTTGTCTTTTGCAAGCCTCCCCCAAAGCAGAACAGAATGAGCACAAAAGAAGAATGTGATTTTACAGTAAATTTTAAAATGAAGCACGGAGGAGCAGGGGAGGCAGGACGAGAAGGGCCTGGGCAGCTTCTTAGTGTGAGGGTCTCTGGGATCTGGCATCTATGTGGGGAATGGGTCCTGCCATGAGGGAGGAGGGAGGTGCACCAGAAGCTATGCATGCCCAGCTGAACTGCCAGCCCTTGCTCCCAGGAAAACCAACCTGTAGGAATATAGCTTGTAGGTCCTGTTAAACATCTGCAGTGCTGTCAGATGGCCAGGGGGTGAGGCCTGTAGGGTCCCCTGGAGAGGAACATGAGATTCTGTTTGTCTTTCCAGGAAGAACCAGGTCAGCCAGTGAGCTTTTCATTAAGTCCTTGGCTATGAAACATTGAGGGCTTAGCAGTGAAAACCAAACAAAAAACCCAAACAAAACCCCCAAGCCATCTAGAGCGTTTCCCCTTGGAACTCTCCCCCCACCTGCCCCCACTAGGGATCTAACCCAGGGCTTCTAGGCACTCTGCCACTGAACTACATCCACAGCATTTATTATTATCCTGACACAGGGTCCTGCTAATTGTCCAGGATGGCACTGAATTCACAAACCTCCTGTCTCAGTCTTCCCAACTGGTATTACAGGTGTGTACCACCAGACCAGCTGCATTTTGCCCTTTCTTGACACATATGGCTCAACCAGATGATTGAGAGATTAGTACATTTAAGTGCTCAATTCCAGTAAAACCAAAATATAATAGTTAAGAAAAGATGTGGGTGAGGAAGGAGGTGTTAAAAAATATCAGGTGGCATTAACTGGAAGAGCTTTTATCTCCTTTAGAACACTCAGGTTGAAGAAGGTTGACTCTTCTCCCACCTGCAAGTCAGCACCCTCATTCTGGAACTCTGCAGGGGTTAGGCACCTGCATTCTCTAGCCCAGAGCTTTCTAGGTAACAGTTAATTTCACCCTGCTAAAGAGTGGGTTTCTATTTTGGTTTTTAGCAGGTAGAGTTAAAATCAAAGTCAGAAGGTATCTGTGAGAGAACTCAGAGGATAGAGTGCCTTTCAGAGTCGAAGGGGCCTGCCTCCTCTGGGCAGCTGAAGCCCTCAACCACAGCACACATACTCCCAGCAGCGCCTGCCCTGATAAGGCAGGCAAGGCTGGTTACCTCGACCCGAGGAAGGAAGGTGATCTGAGTGGATCCTCCGCCCAAGTCCAGCATGCCCACACTGCTCCTTCCTGGGGTTTTCAAACTGCCTAGATCACGGTGAGTAAAGACACAGCACTGTTGTGTTAGGAAGGAGAAGAGAACACTAGGAAGATCAAAGACAGATCAAAAGCTGGCCCCCTTCAGTGCAGAGAAACCAAGGTGGGAAGCAGCTCCCACTACTTAACAATCTCCACTTAAAGGTATCCAAGAGCCATCATTCTATCAGCTGTGGCTGTGCTGTGAAGGAAGACAGGGTGACATGGGCTGTGCAGAGAATGTGTGCACTGCCCTCTCTGCTGGGAAGCCAGCCTCACTGGCCAGGAGACAGGGACCTCTCTGCAATTCCAACCTGGGCCTTCTGCAATGCATCCCCTTCGCCTGGCCCCATCTCCAGCTCTGTTCCTCCAAAGCATGTGAGTGCAGATTCCCAACCTAGCTCTAGTGTTTCTGTCTTCATAGGGCTAAGACTTGCCAGGAAACCGCTTTCTTCTCCTCACCCCTAGCACCAGCCCCACTGCCCTTCTCTAGTGAAGAGAACATGCTGAGAACAATCTGAAAGTCTCTCCTCAACGCCTGTTTCCTGGGCAGATGTTTCTGGAGGAGGGGATCAGATCAGTACTCACACTGTGCTGTACTGGAAGACCTGACTAGCTTTATTTATTGACTCTCTCAGAAACAAACTAGAGGCCAAAGCCCTAGAGAATGTTGGGCAGGAGCTGTGTTGAGAGAAAGGCAGCTAGGGTGGTGAGATACTACAAATCCGTGCATGAGTAGGCTCACCCTGCCTGACCTACATGGCCCAGTGAGCCCAGGAAGATATGCTGCCACCCCAGCACCTGCCGCTGAGCCAGCTACACTGAATCTGGGGGTTATGGTAATGGGGCCTCTGTACTTCAGACAGTCTGCTGGGCTCTCTCTTGCCATGGATGGTGAACAATTAGCCCTTTTTTTTTTTTTAATGTGTATGAATATACTGTCTGCATGTAGGTTTGTGCATCCCTGTCGTGCAATGCTGCAGAGGTCAGAAGAGGGCATCGGATTCCCCTGGAACGGGAGTTAAAGACGGCTCTCAGCCGCCATGTGGGTGCTGGGAATCGAACCCGGGTCGCTGCAAGAGCAGTTGGCGCTCTTAATCACTAAGCCATCTCTCCAGCCCAACAATTACCCTTCCATTCAGTAGGCACACACCTGTCAGGAAGTTGACTGTGATCCAGGCAGAAACACCTGCAAAAGAGTGGTACAGGTGACATTTAAATTCTAGATACATGGGCTACTTCTTCCTAGATATCAGGGGCATGGTGAGCATGGCTTGCTACTCTCAGCCTTCAGGCTGTCTAAGAGAGAGGCATCACTCATATGAGCATCTAGGGGCTTCTGGCATCACACTAAACCTAGAACACATCAGCAAATGCTGTGTCTTCTCCAGGACTTCATCACCAGACTCTTTTTGGAGGAGAGAGGAAAAGAATCCGATGTTCCCTTCACTCCTGGGAGGAATCTCAAGTATCTGTTTTAAAGTGAGCACATGCTGGCAAGTTTTTCTCAGCCTGACACAAACTAGAGACACCTGGGAAGAGGGAACCTCTACTGAGGAATCTGCCACACTGGATTAGCCTGTGGCATTGATGTAGGAGGGCCCAGCCCACTGTGGGTGGCACCGTCCCCAGGCAGACAGGCCTGGGCTGTGCAACTGAGCAAGCCAGTAAGCAGTGTTCCTCTGTGGTCTCTCTAGTTTCTGCCTCCAGGTTCCTGCCCTGCCCTTCTTTGATGATAGACTATAAAGTGTAAACTGAAATGAATCCTTTCCTCCCCTAAGTTGGTTTTGGTCAATATTTAATCACAGCAAGAAATCAAGCTAGGACAGAACAATACAACCACAATGTCCCCAGCATGGCAGCAACTAGAATTCTCTAAATGTCTTGAAAAACAAGGTGTTTTTCAAGGTGTTTTCAGAGACTTCATCTGCACCAGGTTTGGAGCTGGTGTAGAATCTGTTTCTAGCAAACTGTGGACATGACCATAACTTCAGTTAACCACTCCTGCATCTGACCAAGGAAACAGCCATTATAGGAGTCCAGACACCCTCAGGACAGAGCCATCTATCTAAACGGGACATGCATAAGATGATTATTTTTGGCTACGGTACCTTCATCTGTGCCATTCATAATAGAAACACAGTCGTCGCCTACTAGGAAGGGTGATGCCTTAAACACCTCCTTCACCTAAATGTAAAGAGAAACATTTCTTAGCCTGGCATGGAGGTACACACTTAAATTCCAGCATTGCGGAGCTAAGGCAGGAGGATCTGGAGTTTGAGGTCAGTCTGGTCTACATAGTGAGTAGTTCGCTTCAAATGTCTTGTCCTTAAGAAAGCCAAGGTTGCTGAGAGTGGTAGCGCACACCTTTAATCCCAGCACTAGGGAGGCAGAATCAGGCAGATCTCTGTGAGTTCAAGGCTAGCCTGGTCTACAGAGCAAGTTCCAGGCCAGCTGGGGATGCAGGGAGACCCTGTCTCAAAAAAAGGGGCGGGGGGAAGAAAGCAAGCCAAGGTCAGAAGTTTCCAAGGGCATTGTGTGTTTGGCAGGCTGTGACAGAACACAGTGCTCTGCAGTATTCAGAGGCAAAGCTTATACTTTGTTTCAAGCTTCTCTGATCCGCTAGAGGGGGTTCCCTAGCTAATCTCTTAGGCTAGTTGAGGCCTATGGTGCTCTGGGTAACCTTGTCTTTAACCTCTAGGAACTGAAGAGTTCTGGGGGAAGCCTGGGCTAGGGAGAGTTGGAGTGCACTGAGCCTGCTGGGCCTCCAGACACTGGCGTTGGATTGGAAGATGCAGGGTAAGAAGGCCTACAAGGCAGGGTTTACACCTGGGGACCACTCATGTGGCTTGGGGTTGGGGGAACTGCTCAGGGGACACGGGGGCCAGCAGAGCCAGAGAGAGGGGTGTGGAAGCAGAGGCCACGAGCAATGGGGTTTCTGTGTTTCTGTTTTCTAAGGAGTCTCAGAACAGAGAGATTTCAGTGCCTGCCGTGACCCCTACCTCCCATGTGTCTCACACTCCTACTCTGAGGGATCTGAAAGGTGCACACTGTGCCGTCTCTAACAGGTAGATGGTGTAAGAACAGTATAGAGGCTGTGGGAGGTTGTTTTACTAAGAGGATCTTCCTGAACTCGACAGATGGGAAGAATATTAGAAATGCATTGTGGTGGTGAAGATGTAGCTCCAGTGTACAGTGTGAGGTGGTTAGGGACAGTAGGTTCTGAGGAGCACGGTGTCGAGGACAAGGCTAACGGGTCTCTTGAGCAGTAACATCTGAGCATCAGGCCATGAGCAGGACTTGGTTCCTGTGGAAACAAACAAAACAGGCTCGGGCTTGGCTCGCACACTTGGGGGACACCCTTCAAACGCATAGACACACAGCTGCAGGATAGCAGCTGCTTTATTTTGAGACAGGGACTCACTATGTAGCTCAGGCTGGCCTCCAGTTTGAGATGCTTTTGCTCTGTCTCCCAGGTGCTGAGGTTATAGGTATGTGCCACAGTGCCCAGCAGGGCTAGAGTTTTAGTGATTATAGCCGCCTTCCAGTAAGGAAGAAGACCAGCTCACCTTTTGCAGTAACTTCTGAGCCTTTTCTCCTGGCAGCAGGCGCAAACCAGCTGTGGCCTTGAGGACTAGAGGGGTGGCCTTCCAGAAGTCAAATGGAATGTGTTGCTTAGCAACGTCCAGAAGCTCCTGGATCCCTTGAGCGCTCTGTGGACATTGTGAAAGCAAAGCAGGCTGTCACACCCAGAACCCATGGCCACAACCTACTGCTGTTCTTTTAGATCTATAATAAGTATTCTCTTTTCTTTTTTTTTTTTTTTTTGGTCTTTTTGAGACAAGGTCTCCCTGTAGCCCTAGCTGTCTAGAACTCACTATAGAGACCAGGCTGGCCTTGACCTCACAGAGATCAGCCTGCCTCTGTACTGAGTGCTGGGATTAAAGGTATGTGCCACCATGCCTGGCAATAAGCATTTTCTTTTTTTTTTTTTTTTCATTTTTAAAATCAATCTGTAATCAGACTTACTAGAACATTCAACCCACCAGCTTATGTACACAGGGCTCTGGGGGCCTCAGGGAGCAATGGTTTGGGGAAAGGAAGCCAGATACAATATTTTATATTTTTGTTTTATGTGTGTGTCTTGCCTGCATGTATGTAAGTGTATACTTGTGCAACACCCACAGAAGTCAGAAGAAGGCATCGGATTCTCTGGAACAGGAGTTATGGACGGTTGCTAGCTGTCATGTGGGTGCTGGGAACTGAACCTGGGTCCTCTGCAAGAGCAGCCAATGCTTAACTACTGATTCATCTCTCCAGCCTCCAGCAATTTTTAATTTTTTTTAAATTAATTTGCTTGTGTGCACCTGTACATGCCACGAGTGTGCCACGATGCACGTGGTGAAGTTGGAGACAATCATGCCATGACGCACGTGAAGTCGGACACAATCTGGGGAGTGACTTCTCACCTTCTACCTTGTTGAGACAGGGTCTCCCTTGTTTTTGCAGCTGCATGACTTGCTCCAGGCTAGCTGGCCCACTGCTACAGGCCTTTTTATGTGGGTGCCAGGGATCAAACTCAGGTTATCAGGCTTCCCTGGCTAGTACTTTTACCTATCGAACCATCTTTCTAACTCTTTTTTCTAGTTTTTAAAATCAGCAGGAACACTGCCATTCAATGGTATTGGCAGTTTGTGGAGACACAGGGACCAGGAATGGAGAAAAGCCCTTAGCACGGAATGTTGCAGGTGAGGACAGGTCAGGAGCCATGGGGCTAAGCCCACTCTTTAGAACGACTTCTAAGCTTCCTGAACAATGCCTATACCCGACACCCACTGGGTGACCTCACAGAGCTGCAACTTCCTTGGATGTCACGAGGACATGGGAACCAGCAGATTCTAAGGTCTCTTAAAGAATTGAGTAACAGAGCTGGGCGTGGTGGCGCATGCCTTTAATCCTAGCACTAGGGAGGCAGAGGCAGGCAGATCTTTGTGAGTTCAAGGCCAGCCTGGTCTACAGAGCGAGTTCCAGGCCAGCTGGGGCTACAGGGAGACCCTGTCTCGAAAAGACCAAAAAAAAAAAAGAGCTGAGTAACCTCACTCAGGAGCCACATCACCTGCCAGGGGCCTGGAAGCATGGCCTGGCATGTCAACAGGGGTAACTGGCAGTCTACACAAGAAGAAAACTCACGTTTCTTTCATCCAGAATTCCTAATCCACAAACTCACTTGAAAATGCCCTTGTACGTGGGGGTGATGAGGTACACATTAAATGACAGACTATCCCACATATTGCGCATGCAGAATAAAAAGAGGAAGAAGCAGCCAGGTATGGTGGTGCACACCTTTAATCCCACCACTCAGGAGGCAGGTGGATCTCTGTGAGTTCAAGGCCAGCCTACATAGTAAGCTCCAGGCCAGCTCAGACTAAAACAGAGATCCTGTCTCAAAAAAAAAAAAGAGGAAGAAGATTCAAGTGTTTGCTCAAGGACATGTAAACTGGCTCATGAGGAAGTGGGCATGTATGGAAGGCAGCCCAGTCACTTACCTCCTGAAACTGTGTTACCTACCTAAAGATTTTTAAAACTACACCAGTTTATTGATCTAAACATATTGAATTTAATTAGGTTTAACCTGATGGCCACTCTTGAATCACTAATTCCTCTGCTGCATAACCAAGCTATAAGAAAGGAAACTTTGTACCACCTTGTCTGAAACCACATTGCAAGTGTGGGCAACGACAAAGTCATGATTTGAGAAATGCTGCAACTGGGCTGAGGATGAAGCTCAATGGTCAGGTACATGCTTCAACACACAGGAGACACCAGGTTTCATGCGCAGCATTAAAAAAATTGTTGGAAAGCCAGGTGTGGTGGCACACGCCTTTAATCCTAGCTCTTGGGAGGCAGAGGCAGGTGGATCTCTGTGAGTTCAAGGTCAGCCTCGTCTACAGAGGGAGTTCCAGGACATCTAGGGATACAGGGAGACTCTTTTGTTTCAAAAAGACAAAAAAAAAAAAATGTTGGAATGACAGAGAATTCACAACTCTTGGAGCAAGCAGTTCCATCAGTGTTTTGGTGGCACAGTGTTAAGAGTTAATAACTTGGGCCTAGCAGTTAAGAGTGCCAACTGCTCTTGCAGAGGACCCAGGTTGGATCCCCAGCACCCACATGGTGGCTGAGAACCATCTGTAACTCCAATTCCAGGAAAACTCCAGTTCCAGGGGAATCCGACACCCTCTTCTGACCTCTGAGGCATTGCATGACATGAATGCACAAACCTACATGCAGACAGTATACATTCATACAAATAAATAAATAATTAATCAATTAAAAGAGTTAAGAACTTTCGACGTTCAGATGCTACAAACTTACAGAAATGGTTATTTCATTTTCATCAAATTTTTAAATATTTTTTCTTTTACACTGACTTGGTTTTGTGGATTTCACACATTATATGTGCTTATGTATTTATTACTTACTTTTGGGGTTTTGGAGGTGAACCCTAAAACATCAGGCATGCTAGGGAAGCACTTACCAATGAGCTACACCTCTCGCCCTACTGTAACACATTTTTAACATGTCTCAGCAAACACTTATATTTAATCAAGGCAATTGCAACAAAAAATAAGAATGTGAAATGTGAGGGGAGCAGGTCAGTGTCACGGCACTGCTAGCTCTGGGAGGAGGTCAGTGTCACGGCACTGCTAGCTCTGGGAGGAGGTCAGTGTCACGGCACTGCTGGCTCTGGGAGGAGGTCAGTGTCACGGCACTGCTGGCTCTGGGAGGAGGTCAGTGTCACGGCACTGCTGGCTCTGGGAGGAGGTCAGTGTCACGGCACTGCTGGCTCTGGGAGGAGGTCAGTGTCACGGCACTGCTAGCTCTGGGAGGAGGTCAGTGTCACGGCACTGCTGGCTCTGGGAGGAGGTCAGTGTCACGGCGCTGCTGGCTCTGGGAGGAGGTCAGTGTCACGGCGCTGCTGGCTCTGGGAGGTCAGTGTCACGGCACTGCTGGCTCTGGGAGGAGGTCAGGGTCACGGCGCTGCTGGCTCTGGGAGGAGGTCAGGGTCACGGTGCTGCTGGCTCTGGGAGGAGGTCAGTGTCACGGCACTGCTGGCTCTGGGAGGAGGTCAGGGTCATGGTGCTGCTGGCTCTGGGAGGAGGTCAGTGTCACGGCACTGCTAGCTCTGGGAGCAGGTCAGTGTCACGGCACTGCTGGCTCTGGGAGGAGGTCAGTGTCACGGCACTGCTAGCTCTGGAAGGAGGTCAGGGTCACGGCACAGCTGGCTCTGGGAGGAGGGTTCTATCCCTATGTTTCCCCATCACAAAGTATTATGCAAAACTTGTAAAAGCGCATGTTTTAGTTAACTTCCAAGTAATGCTTTCATAAGTTTGTTGTATGTGAGCTTCTGAACTGCATACGGCTCAAGGACCCCGATGGCTACACTGCGGAGTGGAGGGTGAGACCTGTACTTCTCTCCACCTATCTGTGCTCGAGCATAAGGCCCAGGTAGTACCAGGAAAGACGACCAACCGACATCCTTCCCTTAGAAGATAGCCAGCTGATCTGATTCAGAGGAAAGAGGCTGGCAAGTAAGTCAGTTAAAGGACACGTGAAGGACAAACAGACACAAGAAAGTTGTTACCTTTTCAACATCATCAGCATAGGCAGACAGACCCGGCTTCAGTGCTCTGAAGGTTTCATGAGTCAAGGTGGGAGTTTCTAAGGGGAAAATGGTTTTAAAAGTTATAACTTTGAATATATACATGACCTACTAATATATACAACTCAGTCTAGCTCTGGGATGTTAACCTTAAATAGGCCTTATATAGGTATCCCAAGATTTGTTTTGTTTTCTCCTTAAAAAAATTGAGCCAAAAAAAAAAAAAATTGAGCCTGGTATGGGCAGGTGACTCATGCCTTTAATCCCAGAACTTGGGAGGGAGAGGCAGAGGGCAGCCTAGTCTACATGGTGAGTTCCAGGTCAACTGGGGCTACAGGGAGGCAGTCTCAAAAAGAACCAAAAAGAAAAAAAAAATTGAGTGTTTAATATTAATAGAAGTGTATTCTAACAAGGGTAGTGTTTAGAGACACCCTAAGGCCCAGGATGCCAGTCAAAATGTAAGTATGAAGACCTAGGAAGAAAAAACAGGACCAGAAAAGTAGGAATAAAACTTTTCATAAAGACTGTTCTCTCTAAAGACCTGTCACTGGATTATGGCTATTAAAAAATCACAGCCTTTGGGTGGAGAGATGACTCAGCAGTTAAGAGCATTGGCTGCTCTTGCAGAGGACCTGGCTTTGATTCTCAGTACTCACATGGCAGCACCCTAACTCCAGTTCCAGGGGATCCAACGCCCTCTTCTGACCTCTGCAGGCATTGCACAATATGGATGCATTTACATGCAGGCAATATACTCATACACATAAAAAATATATTTTGGGGCTGGAGAGATGGCTCAGCGGTTAAGAGCACTGAATCCTCTTTCAGAGGACCCAGGTTCAATTCCCAGCACCCACATGCCAGCTAAGAACCATCTTAGGCTGGGCTCGGTGGCACAAACCTTTATTATTTATTTATTTAAATTTTATTTATTTTGTATGTGTATGAATGTACTGTCTGCATGCAGGTCTGTGCACCCATGTAGTGCAATGCTGCGGAGGTCAGAAGAAGGTGTCAGATTCCCCTGGAACTGGAGTTAAAGACAGTTCTCAGCTGCCATGTGGGTGCTGGGGATCGAACCTGGGTCCTCTGCAAGAGCAGTCAGTGCTCTTAATCACCAGGCCATCTCTCCAGCCCTGGTGGCACACACCTTTAATCCCAGTACTCACAAGGCAGAGGCAGAGGCAGGTGGATCTCTGTGAGTTAAAGTCCAGCCTGGTCTACATAGCAAGCTCTGAGCCA
>VZQC01000191.1:65405-88689 GCA_009823505.1 Rhizomys pruinosus | reverse complement strand
AAAAAAAAAAAAAGAAGAAATAAGCACAAAAGTATTGACACCCTTCAAAAGACCAGAGCATCATTTATGCTGTGGAGTGCACAGAATTAACTGTTATACTTAAATGTCTTAAATTGATGCAGATGTAGATTTTTGTATCTAAACTATTATAAATTAAGTTTTTCAAAGCAAAGTTCTGGCCCAAACATATAAAAATAAACTTCTGAAATCAGAAGTAAAGTAGGTTTTAGAGAGAGGTACAGGGATCTCATGCTGACAGAGCAGTTAATGCCAGGACGATGTCTGGTCATGAGAGACTCGGATATGGGATGAGGCAAAGCACACAACGGGAAAGTGGGTTGGCGCCAGGTCAGATGCACCAAGGTGGCAAATCTGCCAGGCAGCCAAGGGACTCCTGAGAGAAGCAGCCCTCCCCTCCTCCTGTCTAACACCAGGTCCCACCCTGCAGGGAGAAACTGCAGTGGGCGGGTCAGGCTCTAAGTTCCTCCTAACTGCAATGCCTAGGCTCCCAGGGCCCATGGGAGCTGCCCCTGAAGCAGTTACTTGTTTTTTCTACTTTTCTCACTTGCATGGGTTCCGGAATTGTTTCCTGCCTTAAGATGTCCCAAGTCACTGGCTCACAGGCTTAGCCACCTTGGGGAGGAGACGGGCCACTAAATGCCTTTGGGTATCTCTGCTGCCCCTAAGTGGTAATGACTGCTCACTAGTATAAGAATAGCCTGAGATTACAGATCTCTGTGAGTTCAAGGTCAGCCTGGTCTACAGAGTGAGTTCCAGGACAGCTGGGGCTACAGGGAGATCCTGTCTCAAAAAGACCAAAAAATAGCCTGAGGTTCTTGGGGGGAATTTAGGTGCCTGGGCCTTGTGTACAGCCCACGTCAGTGTCTCTTAGCGACTGTACTTTCTTTTCTTGGGGGAATTTAGGTGCCTGGGCCTTGTGTACAGCCTACATCAGTGTCTCTTAGCAAGTGTACTTTCTTTTTCAGTGGTCTGGAGCTCAAACCTGAGGCTTTGCACAAGGTACAGAAGTTCTCCGCCACTGAGCTGTATCTCCAGCCGCTTGGTAACTTCATGCTGGAAGGCTCCCAGGCTACTCCAAGGCAAGCGTCCAAGCCCACACTGTCTTCTGAAATAAGGAGCTCCTAAGAGCTGTGCCCTGAGAAGGGAGAAGGCAGACCCTGTGTCTGGGCCCAACGAGGGTCACAGTCAAGCAGCTTACTTACCTCCAGGCGGCCGGGCAAACTGGAAGACATGGATTCGGGTGCCGGTGCTCCCAGCATCAAACATGATCCCGTAGAAGACCTCGTGACTGTGTGTAGCTGAGCCTGGGGAACTGAGGGCCTGCTGGCTCCACCGTGCCCCTGTGGCAGCCCCAGCGATGGTGAAGAAGGCCCGGGCAGCAGAGGCCCGGTGCCACTTGATGTAGGCAACATAGATGAATAGGCCCACACACAGCCCGAGGGGGTAGGCCACCTTCGTCATCCGCAGCGTCCCATGATTGGGTATCTTTCTCATTTCTTAGTCTGCTGAGGACTATGCAGCAGCTGCTGGCTGAAGGAAGAGAGTGAGGTAAACCACACCAGGCTGTGGCCTACAGTGCACGTCAGAAATTCCAAGGTCCAGGAACCAAGTACTTAGCATGCCTACATTCCCCCTGTGGCCAGAGGCATGATCTTTTTGGTGATTCTGGAAGGTATGGTCCAGAACTGAGGGTTATAAACTGGGTCACCTGCTCGAGGTTGGGTGGCTCCTCCAGGAGTGGACCCGTGACTGCTGGAGATCATGACAGATCCACACGCCACACCCATTCTCCAAATCCTCACTTACCTTTCCAAGCACTTAAAACTGGTCCTTTGAATAACTACAGAGGACCAGAGCCAAGTGTGAAAACTAGCCCATTTCCTGGAAGCGTAACAGATGATGCTTTTCATTCACAAGGTGCATTCCTGCCAGAGGGGAAATGATGTCTATGTATGTTCAGAGTTCATAAAATTTTAGCCAGGCAGCAAAATAATTAATTTGGTGCCAATATTTTTGTTCTAATATACCCCAAATAAAAACTTGCTCAAATTAGGGGGGAGGGAGTTTACTGAGATAGGTTCTTGCTATGTAGTCCAGGCTGGCTTCAAACCTCAATCCTGCCTCAGCCTCTTAAAGGATGAGCATATAGGAGAGTACTACCTTGCTGCTCACATTTTTTTTTTTTTTTTTTTTTTTTTTTTTTTTTNGGATTTCACACATTATATGTGCTTATGTATTTATTACTTAATTTTGGGGTTTTGGAGCTTGAACCTAAAACATCATGCACGCTAGGGAAGCACTTTACCATGAGCTAGCACCTCTCGACCGCTACTGCTAACAACATTTTTTTACATGTCTCAGCACAACACTTATATTTTAAATCAGGCAATTGCCAGAAAATAACGAATGTGATGTGAGTTTGGGAGCTTAAGTGTCAGTGTCACGGCATCTCGCAATAAGCTCTGGGCATAATTGGAAAGGTTCAGATGATCAACAGTGCAGTCATGAGACCTAGCCTCATGTGGTAGGAGGTGCACGCTAGATACACGAAGCACTAATAAAAGATTTGGTCTTACTAGGGGTAGCCTGAAGAAATTTTCAGTATCACACGGAGTCTTAACTAATTACATTTTAAAAGAGAGCTGAACTTATGTGACACTGTTGGAGGAAGCACGGTAACAGTTGACGTTAACCAGGTTAGACCTGCGGCTGCTGGCTCTGGGAGGAGGTCAGTGTCACGGCGCTGCTGGCTCTGGGAGGAGGTCAGGGTCATGGTGCTGCTGGCTCTGGGAGGAGGTCAGTGTCACGGCTCTGCTAGCTCTGGGAGCAGGTCAGTGTCACGGCACTGCTAGCTCTGGAAGGTTATTCAGTACAGCTCGGACAGAGGAAACTTTTGAGCTTGGCACTTCAACGTTGAAGAGTAAGGTCACGCGCGCTCACGGAGACACTCCGAGACTTTCTGAGCTCACTGAAAGGTGAGGTTTAGTCAGCGCGTCCACGAGCACTAAACTAGGGCTCTGTGAGCAGGAAAGGAATACAAGATGCTCCACATGTTTTTCTCGTTTGAAAATTGTACGGCACTTTTGTTAATGCCCGTCGAGAGGAAGGTCAGCTCCGGTCACGGCATCTAGAGCGTTAGTGCTGCCTTGGGTAGGAAGGTCAGGGTCACTGTGAGAGCACTGTCATTATGGCTCTGGGAGGATAGGTCAGGGTCACGGCAACTGCTGGCCTCTGAAGGAGGAGGTCAGATGGGTGCTTAAACGCGTCTCATTCACTTTATAGAGTCCTGGACTCTGGGGACGGAAGGTCAGTGCTCCACGTTCTAAGGATGATGCTTGCTGACATAGAACCATTCTAG
Source organism: Rhizomys pruinosus (assembly GCA_009823505.1). Classification (NCBI taxonomy): domain Eukaryota; kingdom Metazoa; phylum Chordata; class Mammalia; order Rodentia; family Spalacidae; genus Rhizomys; species Rhizomys pruinosus. Next base: position 85,310 of record VZQC01000191.1, on the reverse strand, counting down.
GAAGAGGAAGGTCAAAGCATGTGTTTCACTTTAGAGACGCGAGAAACTGGCTCTGGAGAGCAGGAATTTCCAGTCGTCAATCGTGCAACTGCTATGCTGGAGAGGCCCAAAGAGTATCAGTCAATTTACACGTTGGCTTTAACATGCTGGCTATAGTGGAATTGTGAGGATCAGCTCGTCACGCCGCACTAATTGGCTAGCTCCTTGGGAGCAGGTCAGTGTCTACAGGCAATAAGAACAGCTGGCATTCTTTGGGAAGGTTGAGGTTTCAGTGTCATGGCACTAGCTGGCTCTGGGAGGACAGAGGTTTCTATGGTTCACGTGTCTGGCTTGTTCTGAGGCTCTGGAGGATAGGCCAGTGTCACGGACGGCTGGCCCTTTGGCTCTGTAGGAAGGAGAGGTCAAGGGTCACGCACTCGCCTTGGCTCCCTGGGAGGCTTTAGAAATCATGTTTCAACCGGCACTGCCTGGCTCTGGGAGGTTAGTCAAGGGTCACGGCAACTGCTGGCTCTGGCGAGGACGAGTCAGGGTGTCCGCTTAGCGTCTTGGGCTGCTCTGGCGATGGCCCCAATTATAGCTGGTCAAGGCGTCATTCGGTGCCATGCTGGCTCTGGAGGAAGACACAAGTGAGTCTACGGTATTCTGCTTGGTCTGGGAGGAGGTCATTGTTAAGGTCATGGAGTGCTGCCTGAGCTCATGCGCAGAGAAAAGGAGGTCAGTGTCACGGCTGCTGCTCTAGCAGTCTGTCGGCACGTGGTGAGGGTCAGGGTCAGACTGCTGGCTCTGAGCGTCAGCCGGCTGCAGCTCTGGGAGGAGGTCAGGGTCACGGTGCGTGCTCTGGGTCTGTCGTCTACCTAACAGCTCTGGCTGGTACGGTACGTTGTGGGGCAATTTTGAAAGTCATGTTCTCATCCCTGGCTTTAAGGGGTCATTGGACAAGGGTGATTGGCATATCTAGGTACAGTCCGTAGGACGGGGAATTGATACAATTCACCTCGGACCTGTAGCAGTTGATAGGTCCAGTAGTTCAGTACTACACCTATAAGCTAGGGAAGGGCAGCACGGCAGCTCTCGAGGTTTATCCTAGTCCCATACAAGTATATGCAAATTGTAAAAGCGCATGTTTTAGTTAACTTCCAAGTAATGCTTTCATAAGTTTGTTGTATGTGAGCTTCTGAACTGCATACGGCTCAAGGACCCCGATGGCTACACTGCGGAGTGGAGGGTGAGACCTGTACTTCTCTCCACCTATCTGTGCTCGAGCATAAGGCCCAGGTAGTACCAGGAAAGACGACCAACCGACATCCTTCCCTTAGAAGATAGCCAGCTGATCTGATTCAGAGGAAAGAGGCTGGCAAGTAAGTCAGTTAAAGGACACGTGAAGGACAAACACGACACAAGAAGCTTGTTACCGCGTCCTGTGGTGCTACAAGGCATCATCAGCATAGGCAGACAGACCCGGCTTCAGTGCTTGAAGGTTTCATGAGTCAAGGTGGGAGTTTCTAAGGGGAACAATGTTATTAAATGAGGTTTCATAACATTTGTTAATATAGTACCAACATGACTTCGGCTACTAATATATACAACTCAGTCTAGCTCTGGGATGTTAACCTTAAATAGGCCTTATATAGGTATCCCAAGATTTGTTTTGTTTTCTCCCTTAAAAAAAATCTGAGTCCAAAACCAAATAAAAAGAGCTGGTTAAATGTAATGAGCCTGTAATGGTGCAGGAAGTGATCTTCATGACCTTTACTACTCAGAATGCTTGGGTAGGCGAGAGGGTCAGAGGGCAGCCAAGTCTTACATGGTGATTTCCTAGGTTCGACTGGGGCTAAGGGAGGCCAGTCTCAAAAAGAACTCAAAAAAGAAAAAAAAAATTGAGTGTTTAATATTAATAGAAGTTGCTATTCTAACAGTGTGGTAGTGTTTAGAGACACCCTAAGGCCCAGGATGCCAGTCAAAATGTAAGTATGAAGACCTAGGAAGAAAAAACAGGACCAGAAAAGTAGGAATAAAACTTTTCATAAAGACTGTTCTCTCTAAAGACCTGTCACTGGATTATGGCTATTAAAAAATCACAGCCTTTGGGTGGAGAGAGCATGCTCAGCAGTTTAAGAGCATTGGCTGCTCTTCAGAGGACCTGGCTTTGATATCTCAGTACTCACATGGCAGCTAACTGTGTTAACTCCAGTTCCAGGGGATACAAGCCCTCTTCTGACCTCTGCAAGGCATTGCCAACAATATGATGCATTTACATCAAGGCAATATACTCATACACAATAAAAAAATATTTTTTGGGGGCTGGAGAGATGGCTCAACGTGGTTAAGAGCTACTGAATCCTCTTTCTAGAGGACCCAGGTCAATCCCAGAGCCACATGCCAGCTAAGACACCATCTTAAGGCTGGGCTCGGTGCAAAGAACCCTTTATATTTATTTCATTTAATTTTAATTTTTATTTTGTATGTGTATGATTGTACTATCTGCATTGTCAAGGTCCTTGTGCAACCCTTAGTTCAATGCGCGGAGGTCAGAAGAATCAGGTGTCCGATTCCCCTGGAACTGGAGTTAAGACAGTTCTCAGCTGCCATGTGTGTGCCTGGGGTTCGATACCATGGTCCTCTGCAAGAAGCAGTCAGTGCTCTTAATCACCAGCCATCTCTCCAGCCCCTGGGTGGCAAGCATACCTTAATCCCAGTACTGTCAAAGGCAGAGGCAGAGGCAGGTGGATCTTTCTGTTTGAGTTAAAGTCCAGCCTGTCTACAATAAGCAAGCTTCTGAGCCAGGCTGGGACTAAAGGGAGACCTGTATCAAAACAAAAAAAAACAACCAAAAAACATATATATTATATATATATATATAGTAATATAATATATTAATATCACAGCATAAACCTAGCTTCCTTTTAAAAAAAAATATTGGTGCCAAGGATGAACTCAGGGTCTTGCATGTTAGACAAGTGCCCTGTCACTGAGCCACCTTACACATCCATTACACTTAGTGTTAAAATCAATTTTGGAGGTTCTAAGAATAGGTAAGTTGTCTGTTATCTAAATGTTTAGCTGTTGCAGTACATTAAAAAATGAAACACTGATGTCAGCGCTCGTGGTAGGCGCACGCCTTTTAAGCCCAGCACCTCAGGAGGCAGAGCAGGCAGACTCTGCTGAGTTGCAAGGACGAGGCCTGGTCTACAGAAGCGAGTGCTGGCCACCTGGGGCTATAGGGAAGAACTTGTCTCAAAACACGACACCACACACACACTCTACACAGAAAAAAAAAAAAAAAAAAGAAGAAATATAAGCACAAAAGTATTGACACCCTTCAAAAGACCAGAGCATCATTTATGCTGTGGAGTGCACAGAATTAACTGTTATACTTAAATGTCTTAAATTGATGCAGATGTAGATTTTTGTATCTAAACTATTATAAATTAAGTTTTTCAAAGCAAAGTTCTGGCCCAAACATATAAAATAAACTTCTGAAAATCAGAGTAAAGTAGGTTTTAGAGAGAGGTACAGGGATCTCATGCTGACAGAGCAGTTAATGCCAGGACGATGTCTGGTCATGAGAGACTCGGATATGGGATGAGGCAAAGCACACAACGGGAAAGTGGGTTGGCGCCAGGTCAGATGCACCAAGGTGGCAAATCTGCCAGGCAGCCAAGGGACTCCTGAGAGAAGCAGCCCTCCCCTCCTCCTGTCTAACCCAGGTCCCACCCTGGCAGGGAGAAACTGCAGTGGGCGGGTCAGGCTCTAAGTTCCTCCTAACTGCAATGCCTAGGCTCCCAGGGCCCATGGGAGCTGCCCCTGAAGCAGTTACTTGTTTTTTCTACTTTTCTCACTTGCATGGGTTCCGGAATTGTTTCCTGCCTTAAGATGTCCCAAGTCACTGGCTCACAGGCTTAGCCACCTTGGGGAGGAGACGGGCCACTAAATGCCTTTGGGTATCTCTGCTGCCCCTAAGTGGTAATGACTGCTCACTAGTATAAGAATAGCCTGAGATACATGATCTCTGTGAGTTCAAGGTCAGACTGGTTCTACCAGAGTTTGTGAGTTTCCAAGGACAGCTGGTGGCATACCAGGCGAGATCCTGTCTCAAAAAGACCAAAAAATAGCCTGAGGTCTTGGGGGAATTTAGGTGCCTGGGCCTTGTGTACAGCCCACGTCAGTGTCTCTTAGCGACTGTACTTTCTTTTCTTGGGGGAATTTAGGTGCCTGGGCCTTGTGTACAGCCTACATCAGTGTCTCTTAGCAAGTTACTTTCTTTTTCAGTGGTCTGAGCTCAACCTGAGGCTTTGGCACAAGGACAGAGTTCTCCGCCACTGAGCTGTATCTCAGCGCTTGGTAACTTCATGCTCGGATAGGCTCCAGGGCTACTCCAAGCAAGCGTCCAACCCACACTGTCTTCTGAAATAGAGCTCCTAAGAGCTGTGCCTGAGAAGGGAGAAGGCAGACCCCTGTGTCTGGGCCCAACGAGGGTCACAGTCAAGCAGCTTACTTACCTCCAGGCGGCCGGGCAAACTGGAAGACATGGATTCGGGTGCCGGTGCTCCCAGCATCAAACATGATCCCGTAGAAGACCTCGTGACTGTGTGTAGCTGAGCCTGGGGAACTGAGGGCCTGCTGGCTCCACCGTGCCCCTGTGGCAGCCCCAGCGATGGTGAAGAAGGCCCGGGCAGCAGAGGCCCGGTGCCACTTGATGTAGGCAACATAGATGAATAGGCCCACACACAATGCCCAGGGTAGGCTCTTTAATGTTAAAGAGGTTAGAGCCAGATAAAAGACCTGTTGAGTGGCCTCTCCAGTACGATTTAGTACCGCCACACTTCACGCAAGTATATTATATAAGACAGTCCTTATGATAACATGATACTGGTACTTCATTATAAGACAGTTCATTGTATAAATGTGTGTGAGCTTTACTAGGAATAAAATAAAAAAAATCAAATATAGAAATAAAAACTGATTGTAATCCCGCATCGCCACCCGTTATCAAATGCGAATAAGCACGCTGCTTAATTCACTCGACCGCACGTCATGATGTATCTTTTCTGCTGCGAGACTGAGAGTGCGGCTAAGGAAGAGTAGAAACCACACCAGGCTGTGGCCTACAGTGCACGTCAGAAATTCCAAGGTCCAGGAACCAAGTACTTAGCATGCCTACATTCCCCCTGTGGCCAGAGGCATGATCTTTTTGGTGATTCTGGAAGGTATGGTCCAGAACTGAGGGTTATAAACTGGGTCACCTGCTCGAGGTTGGGTGGCTCCTCCAGGAGTGGACCCGTGACTGCTGGAGATCATGACAGATCCACACGCCGCACCCATTCTCCAAATCCTCACTTACCTTTCCAAGCACTTAAAACTGGTCCTTTGAATAACTACAGAGGACCAGAGCCAAGTGTGAAAACTAGCCCATTTCCTGGAAGCGTAACAGATGATGCTTTTCATTCACAAGGTGCATTCCTGCCAGAGGGGAAATGATGTCTATGTATGTTCAGAGTTCAAAAATTTTAGCCAGGCAAGCAAAATAATTAATTTGTGCCAATATTTTTGTTCTAATATACCCTTCCAAATATACTAATAAATACTTGCTTCAAATTAGTGGGGAGGGAGTTTACTTGAGACAGGTTTCGCTATGTAGTCCAGGCTGCTTCAAACCTCAAATCCCTGCCTCAGCCTCTTAAAGGATGAGCATATAGGAGAGTACTACCTTGCTGCTCACATTTTTTTTTTTTTTTTTTTTTTGTCTTTTTTTTGTCTTTTTGAGACAGGGTCTCCCTGTAGCTGTCCTGGAACTCACTCTGTAGACCAGGCTGGCCTTGAACTCACAAAGATCCACCTGCCTCTGCCTCCCAAGTGCTAGGATTAAAGGCGTGCACCACCACGCCCGGCCTAGCTGCTCACATTTTCTTAATAGCTCCTGGTCTTAGAAACAGATGAGAAGTCAGGGACCTGCATCTCAAGGCTTGCTCGCCCTGCCCTCAAAGGATGTGGCCAGTCTTTCTGGTCTTCATTCCTGTCAGTTGTGGGAATGCAGCAGCTCATTCTGGGAAAGCAGAAGGCTTGGTGATACGGGGCTCCAAGTAGGACTTGGTATGCTCATGACAGGCTAGCCCCTCCAGAGACTTCTCCTCATGGAGGGCTGTCACATGACAGTGTTTGGAAATTCAGTGTGCTCAAGGCTGGCCACAGAGAACACAACCTGAAAGAGGCAGGCTTTGGAGAGGGGCAGAGAAGAACATTTTGCCTGGGAATCAGGGACAGCAATGGGCAGAAGGACTCTGTGGCTACAGTGCTTATGAAGGGGGATTCTAGAGCTAAGTCCTAAGCAGGCTGCATGATGTTCACCTGAAGCTCTCTGGGAGAACCAGTAGTGGAATGAGACTGCACACCCAGCAGGCCTTCTTTGGCTTGTCCTTCCTGGATCCCAGCTCTGGTCACCCCTGAATGCTCTTGGGTACCTGCGGTCACGTAAGTATTGCCTCTGTGCCCTGGAGATAGGCCCAGACTGGACAAGGAAAATCAGACAAGCCACCTTCCCAACTTCTGCCACATGCAGGACTCAGAAAGCCTCTGCTGGCAAGAGCCAAGGACAGGCCTCCCTCGGAAACCCCAACTCCTGCCTTACTCTAGGGACACGGTGCCTCTTTCTGCTCTGAAAACTCAGCTCCTCCCTATTCCAGGCCCTCTGTATATACTGTTACCTATACCCAGAATGCTCGGCCATCGACCGAGCCAACTTTGTTGAACTCTGCCATCATCACAAAGCCTCTGCTAAGATGTTATGGCCATAACCTTCCTGGCCTTGAACATCCTGTCATGGGCTCTTTGAGTTCCCTTCACCTAACTTCAGGAGGCAATGATATCAGCATTTGTTAGATTTATTTCTGAAGGTCTGTGTCTCCCCTCTAGGGTGTGAGCCCCTCAAAAGCAGAGACTGTGTGTGTCTTGTGCTAGTGCCACACAGCATGGCACAGATGACCTTATCTCCAACTGAAAAGGACGCTGTTCCACCCCAGTGATCTTCCACATTCTCACCAAAGATGCAAAAAAGTCCCTGCTCATTAAGGGGGGGAAACACAGCCAGATAGTGGGACAGGAAGCCTGAGACACCTTTTCTCCTACAGAAGTATTAAAAACAAGCAGAACTCCCAAATGTATGAGTTAAACATACATGAAGAGAGAAATTGACACTGTCAATAATGGATTTCAATATCCTCCACCCTTTATCCCCCCAACGGTAGCTGGGGTTAGGACAGGGTCTTCCTATGAACTGTGGACTTTCCTGTCTCAGCCTCTTAAGTGCCAGGATTATAGGTGTGCACCATTATTAACTTGCTGGCTCAATATCTACCCTCTCAATAATGGATATGAAACTGAGATATAAACTCAGTAAGGAAACAGAGGACTTGGCCAGTACTACAGAATGCCTGCCTCGAGCATACAGCATACTCTCCCCAGAACGGCAGAGCACATACTCTTCCATGTGCATAGAGAACATTCTTCAGGATTGATGTCAGAACATTCTCTAGACAGATGATATAAAACATGCTCTACTAAACACTAAAAAAATCAAAATCATACAAACTGTCTTTTCTAATAGAATAAAACTGAAAACCAACAGGTAGAAGGAAAGCTGAATAATTCAGTCTCCCTAGAGGGGAGACACAGACCTTGTGGCTATTAAACACACCAGTGGATAAAAAAGAAGTCACCAAGAAAATTAGAAAATATTTTCTCAGGGGGCAGTGGCAGAGGCAGGAGGATCCCGAGTTTGAGGCTAGCCTGGGCTATACTGAGAGTTCAAGGCCTGCCTGAGTTACAGAGCAAGACATTGTCTCAAACACACCCACCCACATGAAAGGGCTGGGTATATAGATGGGTGGCAGAATAATGCTTACCCTAAAATATACAAAGCCCAGAGTTCCATCTCAAGCACTGGAAAACCAAAACCAAAGACTTGAGAGAAGTGAAAAATGAAAACACAATGTACCAAAACTATGATGTGCAAGGAAAGCGGTGCCAAGAGGAAATTTACAACCGTAAATACATGAAAATGAGAAGTTCTCAAACCAACAAGCTAACTTTACATCTAAAGGAACTAGAGTAAGAAGACTTGTGCATAAAGCTAGAAGACGGAAGGAAACAAGGATTAGAGGAGGATAAAGAACAGAATTTTTTTTGGGGGGGGTATTTTTGAGACAGGATCTCCCTTTAGTCCCAGCCGGCCTGGAGCTCACTATGCAGACCAGGCTGGCCTTGAACTGACAGAGATCTGCCTGCCTCTGCCCTCCCGAGTACTCGCCACCAAGCCTGGCATTAAAGATGGTTCTTAGCTGCCATGTGGGTGCTGGAAATTGAACCCGGGTCCTCTGCAAGAGCAGTCAGTGCTCTTAACCACTGAGCCATCTCTCCAGCCCTGAAAAAGTGTTTTAAAAGATCAACATAACCAATAAACTTTAAAAAGGTTTTGTTTTGGGCTGGAGAGATGGCCTAGTGGTTAAGAGCACCGACCACTCTTACAGAGGACCTGGGTTCAATCCCCAGCACCCACATGGCAGCTAAGAACTGTCCGAAACTCCAATTCCAGGAGAGCTCCAGTTCCAGGGGAATCCGACACCCTCTTCTAACCTCCGCAGCATTGCACGACACAGGTGCACACACTTGCATGTAGACAGTACATTCATACACATACAGAAATAAATAAAAAAATTAAAGTTTTGTTTTAAATTATGTATATGTATGTGGATATATGCACCTGAGTGCGAGTGAGACTTCAGATCCCCTGGAGCTGGAGTTAAGGGTGCTGGGAACCAAACTCAGATCCTTTGGATGAGCAGTCAGTGCTTTTAACCACTGAGCTATTTTCAGCCTCACCAATAAACTTTTAGTTAGACTCCTTGAGAGATAAAGAGCAGACCCAACTACAGCAAACAGAAATGAAACTGGACATTTAAAGCCAACTTCACAAAATAAACCTTATTCTAAAAGGTTACTCTACCTACAAATTTTATAACCTAGATGAAATGGACAAACTCCTAGAAGTACACAACTTACCAAGACAAGCCATGAAGAAACAGAAAATAAGACTAGACCTATACTACAGGGAGACCCTGTCTCGAAAAGATTAAAAAACAAAAACAAATAAACAAACAAGAATAGACCTATAAATAGTAAAGGCATAAAATTAAATAACCAACATGGAGCTGGGCTTGGCATCGCATGCCTTTCTTTGAATGCCAGCACTCTTGTGAGATGGACGCCAGCCTAGTTAGTTTACATAGCAAGTTCCAAGCCAGCTGGGGCTACAAGGAGACCCCATCTCAACACAACACAACACAGCACAACACAACACAACAACACAACACAACACAACACTAAACTAAAAAGTCCACAACCTCTACCACCAACACCACAACAAAAACCATTCTAACAATGAAAAGCTTTGGGGCAGAGAGTTTCACTACTCATTCTACTAAATAGTCAAACAATTAACACCCATCTTCCCAAAGCTGGGTGTGGTGGTGGACACTAGTAAACTAGTCCTCAGGGGGCTAAGGCAGGAGGGTAGATTTCTAGGTCAGCCTGAGTTAAATAATAAGATCGGTCTCAAACTAAACCAATCCTTCTCAAAATATTCCAAAATACTGAAGAGGAGGGAGCACTCTTTAAATCATTCCGGCCTTACTCTGATATAAAAATCAGGTAAAAAAATTACAACCATTTATTTATATCTTATGAATAGTCATGCAAAAATTCTCAATAAACACCAGCAAACTGAATTCAACAGCATAGTAAAAAGTATTATTTATCATGATGAAGTAGGATTGATTCCTAGAATGCAAGGGTGGTTAACATGAAACCAATGGAGATAAGACATTATTTACATTAACAGAATGAAGGAGAAAACCAACATGATCAGCTCAGTCGATCTAGAAAAGGCAGTTGATAAAACCCATCACCTTTTCCGAATAAAAACACTCAAAAGAGTAGGAATAGAAGGACACTATCTGTCCACAGTGAAGGAGATATATGGAAACCTCAGGAGCAACATATATGCTCTGTTCTTAGATACTACAGTCTATATGACAAAATCAAGCACTCTTTTGATAAGGGCCACCCACTGAGCCAAATTCAACTTTTGTAAAGTTCTAGTTATGCCTCACTTTCAACAAAAGCAAAAGCCCATGCCTTACTATGATTCTGTCTACCTTAAATGTTCTGGGATTTTTGTCTTTTTTTTTTTATTATTTGTACTTTATATGTATGGGTGTATTGCCTGTATGTATATAAGCACACCCATGTCGTGCAATGGCCATGATGGTCATAAGAGAGCAAAACTGGAGTTATGGACCATTGTTAGCCGCCATGGTGAATACTGGGAACTGAATCTGGGTTCTCTGCAAGAGCAGCCGGTGCTCTTAACTGCTGAGCCATCTCTCCAAGCCCAATGTTTGTCTGTGTTTTAAGCATCCTGTTTCTTTGGTTCTGTTCCTTAAAAATCTTCCAAAACATTTACTGTTAACCCTATCCCTGGTCCTTCCTCTGGCTACATAGTACCCTGTACACTTTTACCACCCTGGTAAACTGTAGAGTTCATTTGAGTCTCTCTTGTCCTCCTTGGTCAGATGGTGTCTTTTTGGGCAAAGGGAGCAACCAACCCATCCCAGATCCCCCAAGACCCAACACCAGGCCATATCCAGTGGATGTTCAATTGCACTTGCTGCTGAGGGAGGTAAGCTGCTGGCTTACCTAGAACAGACATTAAGAAAATGATGGCGGCTTCCCTAGCACCAGGGGGGACTACAGTGCTGCCATGGAGGAAAGGCTGCTTGGCAGGAGACATGATCAACCTGCAGCGTTTGACAGGAAGCAGTTCTATCAGAAAAGGGACCAATCCTTGTGAAAGATGGTAGGTTTGGAGCTGGTGCCTATGGAATTACCTGTATTCAAGGATGTAGCTAACATCAGGAAAGACATGTGGTGTAGATGATACCCACCCATAGGCAGTTAGCTCTCACCTTACAAGTGCTTCTCCTACAGCCTCTCCTTTGGTAGGTCATCATGACCCAAACTTTCAGGTTTCTATGTGACCATTAAACCTAACTTGATTTACAGAAAGAGTTCAAGCAGTTATCTCTAGACAGGAATGGTGCAGACAGAAAAGCAATGTTAACACTCTCTACAGAATCAAGTTTACCTGGTCATGCAACAGTTTAAGAACCAAGTTCTGCGTGATCAGATGAGTAAGGCAAAGGTGGTAGTTTACTGAAATTATCTACGATTAAACAATCCCTTCACATACCATCTCCCGTGGCCAGGGGCCTGCCAGGCCTGTGTCTTCACCCAAAAGAACCTTTACTGAGGAATTTCCTCCATCAGACTTGGCCTGCGAACACGTCTGTAGGATTTTCCTGGCTGCCGACTGATGCAGAAGAACCCTGCCTACTGTATGCAGTGCCATCCCAAGGAAGGTGAGCCTGGGCAGTATAAGAAGGCTAGCTGAGTAAGCCAGGAAGCAGATTTTCCCCATGGTCTCTGCTTCTGTTCCTTCCTCCAGGTTCCTGCCTTGGCTTTCCTTGATGAGACTGTGAAGTATAAACCCTTAAATCTCCAAAGTTGCTTTTGATTAGTGGTGGGGTTTTTTGTTTGTTTTTGTCTTTTTTGAGACAGGGTCTCCCTGTAGCCCCAGCTGTCTCGGAACTCACAATGTAGATCAGGCTGGCCTTGAACTTACAGAGATCCACCTCCCTCTGCTACCTGAGTGTTGGGATTAAAGGCACGTGCCACCACACCCAGCTCTGTTAGTGTTTTATCACAACAATAGAAACTAAATTAAACCACACCTAATCACTTTTATTTCCTGTAAATACAAGACTCTACTTTAGCCAGTCAATATTTACATGAACTCACAAACATGTAGTCACTGAATTTACACATCAACAATCTCAGGATGGTCTCAACAGTCCAAAAAGAACAATATATCAAGGGGGCACAGGACCAGGAATGGACAGACTGGCTCAAGGCCCAACTCCAAATGCCAACTTCATTCTGTTGGGATAGTTATTTGTCCACAGCAAGGCACCTGCAGGAGAGACCAATTATATTTCTGTGGGTATATCTAATACTTAATGAGGGTACTGACTAGACTCCTGAGAGCCTCACTGAGGATAACAACTCAATCTTAGTTTGCTCTTTACAGAGGAAACAATGAGGCTGTTGAGATGGGCACAGAAGGAGCAGGAGGTGGCACAGGAAGCAGGATATGTAGAGAGGCAAAGAGGTTGCAGAGGGCCACCCTCTGTCAGGTAGAGACGGAGTGAGAGAATGCATCTATGGCATTAGGAGCCTGCCTCATCAGGACTAGCTTTCTAGGAGGGGAGGACAGGAAGCTGGCTCTCAGAAATACGCCCCATCTGTCTTGGATTGGCAGCTGCCATTTTTTTTTTTTTTCCAAGTTTGTATCAAAGTACAGGAACCCAGCCATAACTGCAAATGAGACTACTGAACACACTGAAAATGTGTCCAAAAATAAAGCACATTAACAAAGCACCACTTATTTCTCCTGGTAGATGTAGAAAGGCTTTTCTGGGCAAAAAGAAAACCCGTGCATGAAAAGCTCTGTCAACACCACCTCCTATTTCCTTTTTCACAGGGAGTCGTGGGAAGGGAGGTTCTCCCAACCGCCTTACCCAAACAGCTATGTGCTTCTCAGGTTCTGCCTGCAGACTCCAGAAGGGACTCAAATATACACCATATCAGCCCACACTCTTCCCTGAAGGATAAAACCTCTCAATTTTTGGATTTCTACTATTATGCCATATATTTCAAGAGGGATTAAATATATACTATACTGGTAACAAGAATTGGAAACCTTCGCTGAACACGACCTGGCTGCCTCCATGACTCTGCAGTGTCCCCAGGAGAGCGCTTGTAATCTATTCATGAACCTCCTCCTGGGGAATCTCCTTCCTGTGTGGCTGAGATTCTCTCACTGTGGCAATAGCTGGGGCTTCTGTATATTCCCTGTGACGCAGGATGTGCGGCCCACCACATATCACTTGGGGTCCTAGTGTCTGCAGAGACACCTATAACTGCCCAGGCTTTTGCAGGTGGCCGATTGCTTTGGATGGACACTCAGGGTGAGGTGTGTCCACTGTGCCCTACCCAGCTGTGCAATCTTTATCCTTCCTCTTAAAACCATCAGCTGCTCTTAAATAAAAACCTGTTCCCTCTGATTGTCCATCTTTCCATTTTCTGGCTGTTGAATGCTTTCTTCAGAGGGTGTCTGTTCTAGTGCGCAGGGCCTCTCCCTCCTTTAGCCTGAAGCACCCGTGGTCACACATCGGCAGAGGCAGAACCACCCTGACTCAGGCGAGCTTTTCCCTTCCTACCTTCGGTAGAGTCTGAAAGCTAGCTAGACCCTCACGTTTCCAGAGCTTCCCAGCTAGACTGTGCGCTGGAGGAGGGGAGGGGCCTGTCCCTGGCTCAGAGCTGGGAGGCGGGTCAGCCCACGCTGGCGGAATGAATGAACCACAGGCTGGTGGACTCCACTCGGACGGAGACCCCCTGCTACCTGGCCTACGGTGTGGCTCACGACACTGAAGGCGTCCCACAGTCAGTGGAGTGTAGACGTCCTGCGAAGGCTCCGGAGCGGTCACAGAAAGGCAGCAGGAGAGGTGACCGGGCGTGCAAGGGACACCGAGACCGCCCTCGAGAGTTGCTGCTCTGCCCAGGGAGATCCAGAAGCGTGGACCTACACCCGGGGACCCCGAGCCTCCCGCTCCGCCCCCGCGTCCAGGTGCACGGCTTTCGTGCGTGGGAGGCCCACTGTCATCGGTCATCCCGGCCGAGCACATCCCACTGGCCCCGCTTACCCTGCAAGTCTCCCTCAGCTCCACTGCAGAGGCGGTCGCGTCCCCCGGGCGGCGGGCGGACGACCCACCGAGCGCCCCACCTCTCCAGCCCTGACCCACGTCACTAGGGCCTTTACTCTAGTGACCGACCCGGCAAATCCCGGGAACCAGGCCCCGCCCATGTGCTCGCCGCGTCACCGGCTGGGCCGGACGGCGAGGTCCAGATGCGCATGCGTGGAACGAGCCAGGCGTCATGGGCTAGCTGCGCACGCGCGTGCGCCCTGGCTCTTCCGGGGTGTGATATTTCTCCTTCCTGATTCGGGGAGGCGGACTGGGACTGGAAGCTCTGGTGTATCCTTTGCTTGCCAGTCTTGGGTGTCCCCTGACTTGATTTCCTCGCGGAGTGGCGAAGCAGGCCCTAGTCCCGAGTTACCTCAGCCTCATCGCCGTGTCTCATCACCTAATTCCACCTGTAGGCTTTCCGCTGGCTTCCTTCACATCGGAGATGCTTCTGCTTTTACTTTCAAGGGAATACGAGATAGGATTTGCATTCACGAAAGAGAATGCAGTGCTAGCACGTCTTCTTTATTCTTTAAAAAAATTTTTCTTTTGGTCCTTTTTGAGACAGGGTCTCCCTGTAGCTCCAGCTGTCCTGGAACTCACTCTGTAGACCAGGCTGGCCTTGAACTTACAGAGATCCGCCTGCCTCTGCCTCCCAAGTGCTAGGATTAAAGGCGTGCGCCACCACGCCCGGCTTATTCTTTTAAATTTTTAAATATTTTGTGTGTAGCCAGGCGTGGTGGCGCACGTCTTTAATCCTAGCACTTGGGAGGCAGAGGCAGGTGGATCTTTGTTAAGTTCAAGGCCAGCCTGGTCTACAGAGTGAGTTCCAGGACAGCTGGGGCTACGGGGAGACCCTGTCTCGAAAAGACAAAAAAAAAAAAAAATATATATATATAAATTATAATATATATATTAGATAAGTGTATTGCCTGCATGAGTTGTGCACCCCGTGTTGTGCATTCCTGCGGAGTCAGAGAGGCGTGGGGTCCCTGGAACTGGAGTTACCAGAGGTTTCAATGTGCTGCTAAGGAATGGGAACGCCCTATCGAAAACAGCCAGTGCTCCTAACTGCGAGTCACTCTCCACCCTGCCTACTTTATTCTTGACCAGATTTTCTGACGTTTTCCTAAAAGCCACAAGGTTGCCAGCTCCTGCCTATAGTGAGTCCCGGAATGCATGTCCCTAGTTCATCTGTCTGGATGTCCCCCCAAGTTGGTTGTCTTTCCTTCGCTATACCAGGGCTCCTCTTCTCTCTACCCACCTGTTGACATCTGGCCAGTCGGGTACTGCCCTGAGTGAAAAGGCCAAAAGCAAAGATTACTAATCACCCAGTGGTCAATACCCGGCACTTGAGAATGAGCTGGTGCTAACCACAAGGGTGCGGTAACAAAGTGCCTAACCCGGGGTTGGTAACCAGCACGTGACAGTCTAGCAAATGGCCATCCGTGAGCACCTGGCTGGACATTGCACTGTTTTCTCATCGGATCCCTGAGATTTGCTTACAACATCAGCCAATGTGGTCTTTTATTGGTGGACCTTAAAGTACTCTCACCCCCAGTGTTTGTTATGAATAACACTATAGAATCTGGAAGGACTGCCTTGCCACCCACTTTGGATATGCAGTAGGAGAGATTCTTAGAAGCAGGATTGGCATAACGATATGCCCCTTTAAAACACCTACCACATAGATGTGACTGAGTTTTCCCTTTAGTCACTGTATGAATTTATACTCCTACAAATAATGTGTGAGAGTGTGGGATTCTCCACATCTTCACCAGTGGGGTCCTTCCATACCTTTGGATCTTTGCTAATCCAATAGTTAAAACACTGTTTCTCAGGGCTGGAGAGATAGCTCAGAAGTTTAACACTGCTTGCTCTTTTTTTTTTTTTTTTTTGTCTTTTTGGACAGGGGTCTCCCTGTAGCCCCAGCTGGTTCGCTGGAACTCACTCTGTAGACCAGAGCGGCCGGAACTCACAGAGGTCCGCCTGCCTCTGCCTCCCAAGTGCTAGGATTAAAGGCGTGCGCCACCACGCCCGGCTACACTGCTTGCTCTTAAACCTTCTGTAACTCCAATTCTAGAGGATCTGACACCCTCTTCTGACTTCTAGGGGTACACTTACAGATTTGCAGATAAAATACTCATACACATAAAATAAAAATAAATAAAAATTAAAACCTCTATTATGGTTTTGACTTTATTTTCTAGCATTACAATTTTTTTTTGGTCTTTTTGAGACAGGGTCTCTCTGTAGCCCCAGCTGTCCCGGAACTCTCTATGTAGACTAGGCTGGTCTTGAACTCACAGAGATCCGCCTGCCTCTGCCTCCGGAACTCACTATGTAGACCAGGCTGGTCTTGAACTCACAGAGATTCACCTGCCTCTGCCTCCCGAGTGCTGGGATTTATGTGTGAGTGTTTTGCATGCATGTATATAAAGTAAATGCACCATAATCAAACAGTACCCAAGGAGATCAGAAGTGTGGGAACTGGACCTGGGTCCTCTGCAAAAGCAGCCAGTGATCTTAACCATGGTGCCACCTTTTCTGTTTTATCTGCATGTATCCATGTGCACCACATGTGTGCCTGGTACCCACAGAGGCCAGAAGAGGGTATTGGAGCCCCTAGAACTTGAGTTATAGATTACTGTATGCCACCTATGGGTGCTGGGAACTGAACCCCAGTCCTCTGCAAGAAGAGCCAGTGCTCTTAGCTGCTGAACCATCTCTCCAGCCCTTTGTTTTCTAGTATTTGAAATCTCTGTTCATGGACTTGTGATGATCCTGTCTGACTCCTTCACATCATATTTTAACACTTCTGCATTTTTAGCATATTTCACTCATTCTAGAATTTGTCTCAGTTTTACATATGCTGTTCATAGCTTGGATATTCCACTGGATCTTTCCTTTAGTAGATTCTTTATACTTTGTTAATAATTACCATAATTTCATCTCCTCTGTAGACCTTTATATTTATAGTGACCTCTCTTAGTTATTCTTTATCATTCTTTGAGTATTTCCTATACAGTACTGACCACACCCATCATTTGTTGACTTAAGGTTTATATAAGCTTCATAAGAGCAAGGAAGTGGTCTGTCTGGAGCAGTAGTGCTTCTCTAGCACCTAGCCCTTTGATACATGGAGACTATAACCTTAGCTGGCCTCCAACTTCAGCTCTCTAATGATAGTGGAGTTCCCATGAATGAGGCCATCTCATTGCTCCTCTCTCTTTAGAACCTGCTGTGGCCTTACTCTGGATGTTCTGAGACCAGACACATCCTGGAAGTTGAAGGAAATTTAACTTCCCCAGAAACAACTGCAGTGAAGGTCCCCATGTTGTCTTAGAACAACCCCAACATGCTTGGCTTCTGTTGTCAACACACCCGAGAAGAAGGAACCTCAATTGGAGAAGTTCCTCTATAAGATTAGCTTGAAGGCACATCTGTGGGGCATTTTCTTGTTTGTTGAGTGATATGGGAGGACCCAGCCTATTGTGGGTGGTGCTACCCCTGGGCAGGTTGTCCTAAGTTATATAAGAAACCAGGCAGAGCACAGCCCAGAGGAGCAAGCCAGTAAGCAGTGTTCCTCCATGGTCCATACTTCAGTTCCTACCTCCAGGTTCCTGCCCTGAGTTCTTGCCGTGGCTTTCCCTCAAGGATGAACCATAATTGGGATATTATAATTACAGTAGGGATATTATAAACCCAGTTCCATTTTCTCATTTTTAGTTCTCAAGAATATCTGTAGAATGTGCTAGGAAGGCAACAATCTAGAGACAAGTGTGAGCTCTAGTTAGGGCTCTGATTGAAACGAGATTTCCTCCAGTCCTTTTAGCCCATCAAATTACGAGTCCCCAGACAATAAAATCCAGAGTGGGCTGCTTCTCCAGGTCTGAGGTACATGTAGATGACATGTGCTGTTGAGACATCTTCCATGCTGGTAGCTTTCCTGAACTTTGGTGGAGGTGGGAGGTGGCTCGCAATGTATCCCAGGTTTCTGTTGTGTTTTGCTGCTTATCTGAAAACCACCAATATGCTTTGTATAGTTTGTTGGGCATTAACTTGTTCTGTGTTACTAGACTCTGACAAGGTGGTATCTGGTGCACAATGAACCTACTTCACAACAATAATTAACTGATTGTGGATAAATACTACAGCCTTCCCCTTCACAGAGGTTCAGTTTTGAGTCTACGGCAGGCATGAATCTTGGTTTCCCATAGTGGTAACCAGCTCAATAGTGCCTGTTTAGGATGGCTTTCTCTTCTAGGCGTCCTTTCCTCCATTCTCATACAGTTTTTTGGTGGTCATCTCTTAAACAAACTACCTTTTCTAAGCTCTTATCTCAGACAGCATTTAGGGAAACCCAAGTTGAGACAATATTCAAAATATTTGTTGAAGGAATAAATGGAATCATTATGGAGCTTTTGAAGTTTTCTCTTATGAGAAAGAAGCAGCGTCTCAGTCGCACTGGTGCAAAATGATGGGAGCTGAGGAGCTTCTGCCCTAGGACTGCAGGAGGTGGAACTGATGGCCGAGGTGTGGGGAGGGTAGGAATGTAAGCATGTGCTCTCACAGCAGATACGACTGGCCCTGCTTTGTGGGCTGCAGAGATTTTGGAAGAAGTGGGGCTGGAAAGATGGCTCAGCAGTTAAGAGCACCGAATGCTCTTGCAGAGGACCCAGGTTCGATTCCCAGCACCCACATGGTGGATAAGAACTGCTAAGCTGAGCATGGTGTCACACACCTTTAATACTAGCACTCGGGAGGCAGAAGCAGGAGGATCTCTGTGAGTTCAAGGCCAGCCTGCTCTACATAGTGAGTTTCAAGACAGCTAGGGCTACAGAGAGACCCTGTCTCAAAAAGACCAAAAAAAAAAAAAATACACCAGATATGAAACGTAGGAGAAAAAGACAAATGTAGGTGACAGAGAGAAAGATGAGGCCTAGGAGATGTGTAAAATTGTGCCTTCCTGATGTTTCCAAAAAGAGGGGCAGGATCACGTGTTCTGGTTTATACTGATTGCTCTCTACCTCAATCAGCACAGCCGCCATTCTAGGCTTATGCTTGACTTTTCAAGGTTGTAGAAGAAACTGCTTTAGTTTTAGTACTTTGAGTCTCCAGTGTTGTTTTTATGAAATGAGGTGGCTCAGCTGTTAAGAGCACTGGCTGCTCTTACAGAGGACCTGGGTTTGGCTCCCAGCACCCACACGGTAGCTAAGAACTATCTGAAACTCCAGTTCCAGGGGATCTAACACCCTCTTTTGACCTTGTGTGCATTGCAGGACATGGGTGCACTTACATACATGCAGGCAACACACTTATGCACATAAAATAAAAATAATATAAGCTGGGTGTTGTGGCTCATGCCTTTAATCCAGCACCCGGGAAGCAGAGGCAGGCAGATCTCTGTGAGTTCAAGGCCAGCCTGGTCTACATAGTGAGTTCCAGGATAGCCAGCACTAAAGGGAGACCCTGTCTCAAAAACAGATGCAAAAAATTAAAAAAATTTTAAATCACATTTCTTTATTTGCACATGCGTGGGCAAATAAATAAATAATAAATATGGAGGTCAGAGGACAGCTTTGTGGACTGGCTCTCTCCTCCCACCGTGTGGTTTCTGTCTGTTCATGCCTTTGCCTGCTGAGCCATTTCCCAGCCCACCTCTCTTGTTTCCTCCTCTGGTTCTCTGAAGACCACAATCACAAACTATTGCTTTTCCAACTACATCTACTCTCTTCAACTCTCCAGAAAACTTGGGCCCTCTTTGCTCATTGCTAGGCTTTCATTTTACCAAACCCAGTATGCACATGAATGAATCAAAGGCTTTGCCTTTGCTCTAGTGAAGATGGTTGTTTATTATTCAACTGCCCCAGTGCAGCAACCGGTGGCCAGGGGCTCTGCTTCTCAGTGTGTAGGGTTCCAGGCCATCCTCTCAGCATCCTCAGGAAGGCAGGAGTGTGTTTGTTTCTATCCTTGTTCTTCCAGACAGTGC
>VZQC01000191.1:40677-64114 GCA_009823505.1 Rhizomys pruinosus | reverse complement strand
TTCTTTCTTTCTTTCTTTCTTTCTTTCTTTCTTTCTTTCTTTCTTTCTTTCTTTCTTTCTTTCTTTCTTTCTTTCTTTCTTTCTTTCTTTCTTTCTTTTTTGGTATTTTTCACACAGGGTCTCCCTTTAGCCCCAGCCGGCCTGGAGCTCACTCTGTAGACCAGGCTGGCCTTGAACTCACAGAGATCCGCCTGCCTCTGCCTCCTAAGTGCTTATCTTATTTTATTTTTAAGGAGGGTCTTGTTCTGTTGCTCAGACTGGTCTGGAACTTGCTGTCTGTTCGGTGCTCTTAACCGCTAGGCCATCTCTCCAGCCCCCTCAGACTCCTTTTGTTGTGATTGGTTACACGCCTGGGCTTGCGGAAAGACTGGTGTCATTTCCTGAGTGACCATTAGGTGGCAGAATAATACCACAAAAGGATAGAGTTCCTCTCCGCCTTGTATCTCATGTGTACATATGCCTGTTTAAATAAATTAACGGGAAATTGGCTGAACTAAAAATTTGTTATAAAATGAGTTATAGGGCCTGACAAGAGGACTCATATGTTTACTTTATTCAGGAAATTGTCAGACAGTTCCCTGTCCAGACTCCCTAATTATCCTGCCTATCAAGCAATTGCATCTACCTCATCCCTCAAGGCTGTTCCCTCTTTAATGCTATAAACCCAAATGGCACATCTAATCTATAATATCAAAGTACTGATGGAGGCTCTCTCATTTTTTCATGCTTATATTTCTCCTGGCTTTGAAAAATGAATTAACCTCTTTCCCCATGTGCACCCCTCTTCTCGTACCTGTGTCAGGGGCTCTGCCATAGCCCTTTCTACTGTCTTCCAATGAGGATCCAGGCCTAGGCAAGGACAGTCTAGTTCCTTTATGGAGTCTCCTTCCTCCAACCAAGGACTGGATCCCATACACACTGCCCTACAGGCATTTTTTATTTGATACCATACCCTGGAGAAAGTCCTGAGCAATACTCACACAGGACTTCAATTTGAAAAGCTCTTAAAATTTTTATTTTTATTTTGTGTATATGAGTATTGTGTCTGCATTGTGTAAGGGCACCTGTGTTGTACAATGCCCAAGGTCAGAAGAGGGTATCATATCCCCTGGAACTGGAGTTATAAATGATTGTTACCTACCCCATGTACTGAAAACCAAACCCAAGTCCTCTGCAAGAACAGCCAGTGCTCTTAACTGCTGAGCCCTTTAAATCTCCTTTGAAATTGAGGTATATTCCACATATATGTGGTTAAGTACACAAATCTTAAGTGGCTTAGTGATTTTCACACATGGTTATACCTGTGCCATTACCAACTACTTGTGACATAGGAGGCATACAGCTCCCCTTGTGCTATCCTTGGTCACACTTCCTCAAGTAGCCATAATCAAAGGCTGAAAAAACTATTTGTTTATTTAGAGACAAGGTCTTATATAACTCAGGCTGGTTTTGAACTCAGTATGTAGGCAAGGATGACTGGGCTTCTGATCTTCCCACCTCTAACTTTGGAGTGCTGGGATTACAGGCTATACCACTTGGGTGTGCTGGGAATGGAAAGGGCTTTGTGCATGCTAGAGAAGCATTTTGCCCACTGAGACATATGCCCCCTCCCCTCTTTCCCTCTCCTCCCTCCCTCTCTTCCTTCTTTCCTTCCTTTCTTCCTTCTTCCTTTCTTCCTCCCCTCATGCTAGAGAGCAAGCACATGAAAATCAAGAGCTCTACTACTGACTTGCACCCCAGCCTTTTGGAGACAGGGTCTCCCTATATAGCCCAGGCTGGCCTCAAATTTATGAACCTCCTACTTTCAAGTGTTGGGACTCTAGGTGAACAGCAGCAGCCTGCTTCTTTTTCTTTTTAATTATATATATATGTGGGGGGGCTGCACACATGAATGCAAGTGCTCACAGTTCAGAAGATGGTACTGGATCTTCTAGAGCTAGAGTTACAGGTAGTTGTGAGCTTCCTAACATAAGTGCTGGGACTGGACCTTGGTCCTCTGTAAGAACAGTATTTGCTTTTGACGGTGGAGCTCTCTCTACAGCCCACCCCCAGCCCTGGCTTCTTTTTAATGGCTGCATGGTGTTTGATTCTGTGGGTGTGATCAACATTCATGTCCATGTTGGGGCTGGTGATACAATGACTAACTGTCCTTGCATGCTGTCCTTGCACGCTGTCCTTGAACACTACTGTCTCTTGTCTGCCCACCTTTACACATTTACCTCATAAAACTCAGGAAAGAATTCAGTTTGGGGGTCTTCTTGCTCCTGCTGTGACTCTGCTCTATCACTTTAAAAATTTTATCATTTTTATTTATGTGTATGGGTGTATTGCCAGCATGTATGTAAATGCACCTGGGTGGTATAATGCCCAAGGAGGTCAGAAGAGGGCATTGGATCCCATCGGAACTGGAATTACTGGTGGTTGTTAGCCTCTATGTGAGTGCTGGGAATCAAACTCAGGTCCTCTATAAGAGCAGCTAGTGCTCTTAACCACTGAGCCATCTCTAACCCTCTGCCCTATCATTTTGTCTTTTCCCTGTCCATCTTCCATTACCTACTCTGGATTCCTATCTCTTCTTGCCAGTTACCCAGAACCCCCTCCTATCCTAGCTCAGTTTTTCCCTCCAGTATGGACACATTCTAATGGTCAATGCCTGGGTCTCATATTTCTGCATTCCCATGGGTGACAGGAAGTCTGTTGTGAAAACAAATATATTTGCCGATTCCAAACACAGAACACCCTCAGGGAGCCAGCATCTATCCAATAAACCATTAGGCAACAAAAGTACATGTAATGGACTGCGTGGGGCAGGCTGTAATTGCTTAGGAGCTTAATAGCTGTAATTAGTCTTATTAATCTCTGCCTAAGACACACTCTTATACAGCTATGGTGACTCATGAAGCTCAGAAAAGCAGCCAGGTGTGGTGGCACTCACTTATAGTCTATCTACAAGTGAGCTGAGGAGGTCAAGGCGTCGTGAGCCACATCGTCAGACCCTGTCCTCAAAGGAAAAACAGAACAGAAATTCAACACTCACACAAAGCCATCGTCAAACTCACACAACCCAAGTTTTACCAACTTTACCAAGGGTGTCTTTAAAAAAATTTAATTATGGGTATACCTGTTCGTATGTGCATATGTGGACATGCATGCAAGTGCCCGAAGAAGCTAGAGGTATCAGACACCATGCAGCTGGGGTTGTACAAAGTTCTGAGCCATCTGATGTAGGTACTAGGAACCGAACCCAGGTCCTATGCAAGAGCAGTACATACTCACCCCTCCAACGGTATCTTTTAGAAGAAAATGTTAAGAGCAAAGCATTTCTTTCTGTTGCTTTTCTTCCTTTCTGGTCCAAGAGACAACCTTGGACTGTGTCCTGTTTACTTAGTTGTCTGTTTAAAATTTGTTCCCAATCTACATCTGATATCTAGGGTACATAAACAACTCATAAATTACTCAACATAAATGGTGAAAGACCTTGACTATACATCTTTTCAAAGAAGATAAACAAATAGCCAACATTCATTAGAGACGTTGAACATCACTAGGCACTAGGGAAATGCAAATCAAAACTGTGAAGCGCTCACTATATCACCTCCAGGAGGATGTCATAAGAGAAAAAGTTGAGAGGGGACAGAGTTGGTGTGGACGTGGAAAAATTAGAACTCTCGTCTATTGCAAACGGGAATGTAAAATGGTCTAGCTACTGTGGGGAACACTATGGTGGTTCCTCAAAATGTTGAAAGTAGAACTGCCACATGGTCAAGTAGTTCAAGGTCTCAAAAAAGAAACACTCAAATAGAGGAACATTGGGATCTTCAAACACAACTTCGCAAATATTTCTATCAGAAGTGTTTGCCACAGCCACAAGGACATGAATCTAGTATAAATGGATACACAATATTCAGCCTACACAAACAAAGGAATGTTATTCAGCAGGAAAAAGGCAAGAAGAACTTGTGTCTGTTACCAGTGACTCTTGAAGACATGGTGCTATTGAAGGGAGCCAGAGACAAAAGGCCACATAATGGATGTTTACATTTTTTTTTTTTTTTTTTCTTTTTGAGACAGGGTCTCCCTGTAGCCCCAGCTGACCTGGAACTCACTCTGTAGACCAGGCTGGCCTTGAACTCACAAAGATCCGCCTGCCTCTGCCTCCCGAGTGCTAGTATTAAAGGCGTGCACCACCATGCCCGGCCTGGATGTTTACATTTTTTTTTTTTTTAATTAATTTTATTTATTTCCGTATGTGTATGAATGTAGTGTCTGCATGCAGGTCTGTGCACCCGTGTCGTGCAATGCCGCGGAGGTCAGAAGAGGGTCTCGGATTCCCCTGGAACTGGAGTTCTCCTGGAATTGGAGTTTCAGACGGTTTTCGGCCGCCATGTGGGTGCTGGGGATCGAACCCGGGTCCTCTGCAAGAGCGGTCGGCACTCTTAACCGCTAGGCCATCTCTCCAGCCCCGGATGTTTACATTTTTATGGAATGATCAGAGCAGGTGATTCCTGTAGAGTTGAGAAATAAATTGGTGGTTCCCAGAGGCCAGGGAAGAGGAAGAAATAGGACATGGTTGCTAGTGGCTTTCTTTTTGGAGTAATGGAAACACTATGAACATAAATAATGACAAGGGCACAGACCTGAAATTTGATAGGGCACCTGGACATGATAAAGCCAGTACTGTATAATCTGATAGGGTGACTTTTATCATGTGGGTTATAATAGTAAAGCTCTTATATAACATCAAGCGTCTGGGCTGGAGAGATGGCTCAGCGGTTGAGAGCACCGACTGCTCTTGCAGAGGACCTGGGTTCGATTCCCAGCACCCACGTGGTTGCTAAGAACCGTCTTTAACTCCAGTTCCAGAGGAATCCAACGCCCTCTTTTGACCTCCCTGGCATTGCAGGCATCGCACGACAGAGGTGCACCAACCTACATGCAGACAGTACACTCATACACATAAAAAATTAAATAAGGGCTGGAGAGATGGTCTAGCGGTTGGGAGCACAGACTGCTCTTGCAGAGGCCCCGGGTTCGATCCCCAGCACCCGCATAGCGGCTGAGAACCATCTGTAACCCCAATTCCAGGAGAACTCCAGTTCCAGGGGAATCCGACACCCTCTTCTGACCTCCGTGGCATTGCATGCCACGGGTGCACAAACCTACATGCAGACAGTACATTCATACACATAAATAAATAAATAAAATTAAAAAATATTTTTAAAAATTAAATAAATAAATAAAAACAAAAAAACAAGCGTATCCTCTTCACAACCATGATTATTGAAAGTAGGAAACCAATACATATTGATGTAACAGTCTCCCTATTTAGTCCCAGCTGACTTGGAGCTGACTATGTAGACCAGGCTGGTCTTGAACTCACAGAGATCCAACTGCCTCTGCTTCCCAAATGCTGGGATTAAAGGCGTGTGCCACTACGCCCAGAAACATGTATTAATCATGCCGCTTATTCCATTAATGCCCTTTACAGCAAGGGGAAATCTGATCATGTGTTACAGTTGTCACTTCTCGCCTTTAACCAGGAACCAATTCTCAGTCTTTTTCTCCCAAGACCTTGATATCCCCATCTCCCTTCCCTTTGTCCTCCCCACTTCTCTATGTTGATACTCAGTACCGAATCCAGGCTCTTATTCATGTTAAGCATGTCTTCCACTATGACGTTGATATCTTCTAGAGGTGCAGAAATGGGTCTGTGCTCTTCACCAATTAAAGAATTAAAAATTAGGAGAAAGTTTGAAAGTCAAGCAAAGCCAAAGTTTATTCAAAGAGGACAATTTTATTAGAGCTTAAAAGAAAAGCCCCGGGGCAGGAAAGTAAATGTCAACAACTGGCAAGAGGAGAAGGAAAAAAAAAATGACTTAAGCTGTATGAAGGGTCAGCCACACAGTGGACAAGAAGTTACAACGTAGGGAGAGGAGCTTTAGAAAAAGAGTAAGGAAGCCCAAAAGTATCAGAAAAAAACCATGGTTAGTTCTGGCCAGTGTCAGAAAGAAAGAAAGAGACAAAAAAGAAGAAGAAAAAAATAGTCAGGACTCAAAAATGCAGACAGCAAACCCAGCCAAGCCTCATGGCAGTTCCCAGGGACTGCGGTAGGGAGTGGGAATTCTGGGAAGGAAAAGCACATTATTTTATTAAAAGGATAATTATTCCGCCTATCTCTTTAGCGTGGCTTAGGCTGAGTCTGGCTTCCTAGGGGTGGGTCTGCTTCCCTGAGAAGCGCTCTCTTGGTTAGATGATTGACTGGACCAACTGGATTAACTTGATTATGCTTTGGGTAGTTTGGAATGTTAGGTTTCCACCCAGGTCAGAGATTTCGTCTTTTTGACCAGAAAGAATGTCTTCCTTAATGGGTCTTTACTGTTGGTGTGTCAAAGCTACACCCCAGCTCCTAACCATTTCCAAGAGTTAATTCTTTTATAAAATTCCTCTCAGTTTGGGTTCAACTGGTGATTCCATCAGATTAGATTCAAACTTTACCTTTTGCTTCTTGGGTGTGTACCTCTTCCATGCCTCCTGGCAGCAGGCATGTGGTGCTGGCTTGGGCTAGCACTGATGCTGCCCCTGTTTATCTCTGGGTTAAGATGCTCTTTGCCAACTTTCTCTGCTATTGGATTTCCACATTGCCTGTTGAAATCAGTAAGTATCTTGTGGGGACATACTTTGAGACCAGTAAATACCCTGATACTCATCAAAGGTCTGCCCATTAAAAATTTAATACTGATTGGTGACTTTTTTCCCCAAGGCCAGATTTCTGATTCAGAAAGTTCTCCCTTACCATGTATATCAGCCATTGCTGAACTGACCCTTCTCATGGGGTCAGTTATATATATAACCATAGTCATAACCCATTTTATATATATATATATATATAATGGGTTATGACTATGGTTAAAAAAAAAGAGGTGGTGCACATTTTTTTTTTTGGTGTTTTTGAGACAGGGTCTTCCTGTAGCCCCAGCTGTCCTGGAACTTGCTATGTAGACCAGGGTGGGCTGGAACTCACAGCGATTTGCCTGCCTCTCTCTTCCGAGTGCTGGGATTAAAGGCATGTGCCACCATGCACAGGGGCGCTGCACATTTTTATTATTTTTTTATTTTTATTTTTTGGTCTTTTCAAGACAGGGTCTCCCTGTAGCCCCAGCTGTCCTGGAACTCACTCTGTAGACCAGGCTGGCCTTGAACTCACAAAGATCCGCCTGCCTCCGCCTCCCGAGTGCAGCTGCACATTTTTAATCCCAAGGCAGAAGCAAATGGATCTATTTGAGACTGAAACCAGCCTGGTCAATAGAGTGAGTTCCAGGCCATCTGGGGCTACAGGGAGATCCTGTCTTGAACAACAACAATAACAACAAAAAGGAACAGTAGATGCCTGGCTAGCAGGGAGGTGAGAGAGGAATGGGATTGGAGGTGCCCAGGAAGGGGCCCTAGAGGTCCCTGGGGTGATGGATATTGCACATTTGATGGGCAAACACAACTGTTCAGACTCATAGAAGGCACTGCCTAGAAGTTGATCATGACAGCATGTATACATTTCTACAAACGCACACATAGCTAGTGAGTTCAGCATGCTGAAGTTTTCAGAGGCTAAGGGACTGGCATTAGCAACTTCACTTGAAATGGATCAAAACCCACCATTGGCTGACAGGTAGACTGGGATAGGCAAATGTTGCAAAAAATAGTTGAGACTGAGTCTGGCTTTATAGCCCAGGCTAGCCTCAAACTCACTATGTAACCCAATACTCTCAAACTCTCAATCCTCCTGCCTCAGTCTGCAGAGTGTTAGAACTGTATAGGTGTATGTCACCATTCCCATCTTAACAAAATTTTAATAGTAAATTTTACGTGGTGTCTCTATAGAGAATAACTATAAATGTTGTCAAGCTTTCTGCACATTTGAAAATTTAAATAGTAAAATGTTGGAGAAAGATGGGTCACTGTAAAGTGATGGTATATTAGTTAACAGGTAAATGCCTTTAATAGACCAAAACACAATGCAGTGAAGTTGTGGCATCTACAAGATAACTGTAGACTCTGTTGATGAAATTGCAGTGTAAAAGGCACATGTGGTCTAGTCATGGGCACAAGGCTAGCACTGTATGAAGCAGTTTTTCAGTTTTAAATTCTATTGACTCAAAATTGCACCATGTATTGTACAAACTTAGTTTTTTAATATAAATTTTGGAGATTTCATCCATTTATTGAGTCCTCAAGATAATATGGCCCTTATCTCTCCTAAACTCTGATGGTGACATTCATTATAAATGGCTCCCACTACATTTTACAGAGGAAAGCAATAATATGACAGAGTCTGTCTGCACAGGAGCCCTGCCTGGCCTCTTGGCCACTCAAAAGCCATTCAGCTCCTTGCTGTGACTACAAATCACAAAGCTTTAACATTTACTAAGCGGGAGGTGACAGGTCCTTCCCATCTCTTTCTATTCATGGCTTCAAATTAATAATTAGTTCTTTGAAAAATGAGCCAATCTGTCTCCCGGAGGGGAGGAACCCTGAGCCAAGCCAATTAGAATCTTGATTCAGGCTGCCTTGGGAATTTAATGTAGTCTCATGGTCCATTTAAGGTCTCACAATATTGCTGTGTCCTGAAGAGGGAAGTCATGATTGTTAACTAAGGGGAGGGCCCTGGGGACCCATATGCTGAGGATGCTCCTCTGCAGTGGCTGGTGTGGGCCTAGGGGCCAGCAGCCTTTGTCCAGCCCACATGCCTGCTCTATTCTTTTCCCAGGACTTAGCAGCTGGCTCTGGGCAGGGCAGGCCTTAACCACCCGCAGAGGGAGTGGCTTCTGCCCCAAATAGCTGCACACTTGAACAAGTCTTTTGTCTATCCAGAAGACATTCAACTGCCCCTTGCCAGTTGGCCTCCACACAAAGGAGGGCGGCCCTGGGCAGGACGGTCTGTCTGTGCAGCATATTGTTGAGAGGTAGAGTCTGCACACCGACAGCTTGTCAGTTGCCTCTTCCAAGGATGCATGGAAGGAATGAATGCGATGGGATGAGGGAGGGTGTGGAATCAAACCAGACAATTTAATTAGGGAGATTTGAGGAATCATAAAATCAAGATATGGTACCCCAGAGGAAGCACGAGGAAGGATCTGGGTCTCTTCTTTCTTGGGAATTACTCACACCCGATGAAAAGGATTTTTTGTTTTTTGGAGACAGGGTCTCATGTAGCCTGGACTAGCCTTGAATTAACTATGTAGCTGAGGCTGGCCTTAAACTCCTGATTTTCCTGCCTGTACCTCCCAAATACTGGGATTATAGGTTTGTGCCATTACATCATCACACCTAGCTCAGAATTTTCTTTCAGGGAAATTTCAAGGACTTCCGAATTTAACAACTCTTGCTGGGAAAAACAAAACAAAACAAAACTTTGGGTCATCTTGATTGAAAAATCTGCTTCTGGAGCTAGGGAGATGGTTCGAGAAGAAATCAAGCATGTGGATTTGGGTTTGACTCCCAGCACCGATGTGGGGGCAGACCCCTGGGGCTTACTGCCTAGCATAGCTGAGTTGGTGACTCCCAGGCCACTGAGGGACCTTGTCTCAAAGGACAAGTGGACAACACCCAAGAACAATACCTGCTAGTACCCAAAGATGACCTCTGGCCTCCGCACATGTGCACACACATGTGCACCTATATACATACGAATTGAAAAAATATCTGCTTCTGTTTTCACAAGTGGTCATCAGGAGCAGAAACTCAGAAAATAGTTATGAAGAAGACAAAAACAGCAGCATTGAGTACAGAACACTTACCAGAGGCTCGGCATGGTGCTACCTTCCTAGATCTAGTTCATTGATCCTCCTCACCACAGCCTTGGGCAGTGGATATTTTTGCTATTGTCATAGGGGTAAAGACACTGAGGCTCAAGTTATGTAACCAGACCTCCGACACAGAGATCTGAGCCCAGCGTGGCTACTCCCCAGGCCTATGCTGGGTGCCATCTTCCTCCCTCCTTTTACAGCCACTCTTCCTCTTCCTCTGAAGATGTTGGCATTCACTCCTGCTGCCTACAAGTTTTAGGTATAACCCTCAAGTGTCCCTTGGACAGTGGAGATAGCACTCGTGCTATAGGAAGGTGAGCAGAGTTGTGCCTGGCTTTAAGCTCTGCTGTAGAGCACCAACCCTCTCAAGCACCTGTATGGAGTATGGGCTGGCAACTGCAGGTGCATGGTGAGCAGGGTGCTGTGAGCCTGTAGCCAGTGAACCAGGAAGAGTCTTTCAGAAAACCAGCCCAGCACACACTTGGGGATAGTATCACAGACCCATTTTGAGAGCTAAACAGAGCGAAGGGAGGAAGTTGTTCTCAAGAGATTTGGCCTCAAAAATGTCTTGTGGGAAGTGACATTCAATAGGAGAGGATGAAGATAAGGTCATGAGGTCAGGGTTGTGGTGACAGGCAGATACGGGGACAGAGGACCATTAAATAGCCTTTAGGGGTGGGCTTGCAAAGCCGATGCAGTAACAGGTGGGAAGGTTGGGTGGGGAGTGCACTCAAAGTGGGGCCTGAGAAGGGATGTGGAGGCTGGCCTTGAACTCACAGAGATCCTCCTGCCTCTGTATTCCAAGTGCTGGGATTGAAGTAGTGTTCCACTATGCCCAGCCAGATTTTGAAATATTTTAATGACAGCTAAAAAGACAAGAAAAGGGGGGCTGGAGAGATGGCTCAGCGGTTAAGAGCACTGGCTGCTCTTCCAGGGGACTTGGGTTTAGTTTCTAGTACCCACATGACAGCTAGCAACTATCTGTACAAGGAGTCTGTACCAACTGTTCCGGGGGATCTGAGGCCCTCTTCTTACTTCCACAGACATTGCACATCTCGGGCGCACTTACACACATGCAGGCAATACATTCATGCACATTAAATTAAAATAATAAAAGTTAAAACAAAAAGGGCAAGACTTTTGACTGAGTGGCTAAAGTGCTTGCTGCACAAGCTAGAGGACTGGAGGGGGGATCTGTAGAGCCCAGGAGAATGTCGAGTAGGCATGGCACGCACTGAGAGCCAGAGCAAGTCAGCTATCCAGACTAGCCATAGAGAGAGGTCAGGTTCAACTGAGCGACCCTGACTCAATAAAGCGGAGAAAAATCAAGGACATCAACCATGGGTCTCTGCACACTGCCCCCCCACAACACATACAGCTAAAGGAAAAAGAATGCAATGTGAAGAACATGGTAAAATAAACCATGCCCACACTCTGATACCAAATTGTAAAATAGTATATGGACTGAAAAGTATGAAAATGTAATTACAAAAATGTTAACAGGGCTTATTTGTGGGTTGAATTCTTGTGAATAACCATTGTTTCTTAATTTCCTGCATTTCCATAGTAAATACGCAGACTTTATAGTCAGAAATAAAGAACCACTTTAGAAAGTGATTATAGTTATTTTAAAATCGAGATGCAATTGGGAGTGCACGTGAAATCGGGTGAGCAGCTTATTCTGTGTCTGATGGTTATGTGGTTACATTATGTTGTTTTGAGTTCTCCCCCATGGAGAAAAAAAATCAAATCAGGTTGTGATTTTTATTCCTTGACATTAACACGTGGCATTGCAGGAGTGTGTACACCCCACGGTCAGTTCATTGGCGTGGGGATTATGTCGTCGGGGGAGTGAATGCAGAAGTCACAAGGTACTTTGATCTAGTAATCAGGACTTTATCTCTGAGCTAAGAGAGGGGATTGAGTCCTTAATGATGATCAGAAAATGCTTTTAGGAAGATTCTTTTCCTATTAAATCATTTCTTAAGGTTGCAGTAAATATGTAGGCCGCCCCAGGCAGGGAACTCCTGCACAGAGCTTTGTGGCTAGGCGACTTTGCCTTCGAAACCAATGAAAGGATACGTGGAGAAAAATCACCTGAGAGAGAAAAGGATGGATGGGAGTGTGAGCCCTGTTATTGATGACGTTGGCAAGGCTCTCTGGCCCTAGTCCCTTTTCAGGGGACTTTGATTTCCCACAAATACTATTTGTTGACAAGACTTCCACCACCAGCTACCAGAGTGCTTCCTAAACTATTTAAAATTTAGATCTTGGGGCTGGAGAGATAGCCTAGTGGTTAAGAGCACCGACTGCTCTTGCAGAGGACCTGGGTTCAATCCCCAGCACCCACATGGCGGCTGAGAACCGTCTGTAACTCCAATTCCAGGAGAACTCCAGTTCCAGGGGAATCTGAGACCTTCTTCTGACCTCCGCGGCATTGCACGACACAGTTGCACAAACCTACATACAGACAGTACATTCATACACATAAAAAAATAAATAAAATTTAAAAAATTAAAAAAAATAAAATTTAGATCTTAAATTAAGACCAGATTCATGATGCTAAGTATATTTCATCAGCTTGAATAAATTGTAAATTCGGTGTTTGAAAAGTAAGTGTGTGGTTGTTTCTTGAATTGGAACAGATGATGCTTCCTGAAGGCTTCCAGAGAGAAAATTCCCTAGGTCTGTGGTCCTTTCTCTGAGACTGCTTGAGAGTCCAAGACATTTCCCTGGTCTCATGCTTACACCTTTGGGATTTCCTATGATTGCCTTTTCATGCAGCTTAGTAGGGGACCTCAGAGGACAAGGGTTACCTCCTTTTCAGCCAATGGCAGGGGTTCTCTTTCAGCAGTGGCATAGTCTGGGCTCCCCTGTGCTCTTCCTGCTGTTTGGAGGAGACTGGAAGCATGGGAAACATTTTGTGCCCACTTCTACGGGAAGTGCTTAGAAGAGGAAAATTCTACTCTGGGTTTGATGGTAGAGACTAAAGGAGGCAATGCATCTTAGACCAAGACCGTGGACTGTTGCAACTTTGACCCTAGAAAAAGACACAGCCTCTCTAGTGGTTAGGAGATGTTATAAGCCACAGTAAGACCTTGTCATCTTTTACAGAAAAGCTATAGTTCATGGATTAGCATACCATCCAAACATCTGTGTCTTTATCAACGTAACCTACCATAATAATTAGTACTGTTTAAATGCCTCTATATCTAATTGCTTGTGCTTCATTAGTAGGATTGAAAGGTTATTCCTGGATAAACTGCCAACCCATAAAAGGAAACAGCCTGAACTGATCAGAGTCCAAAATGACATCTCCAGAGAAAGTAGACTGTTTTGCTTCTCACCCACTTGTGCCCCTTTTCTAAAGCCTAGGGAGCAATCTGTTGAACAGGGGGCATAGTAGAATGTAAGGGCTGCGATTGGGGTGAATGGTGAAAATACAGCAATATAGACTGGACACTTATTTGATCAACATGACTGTATATACAAGCCTCTCCAGCTGGGTGGTGGGAGCCTTGGGCTGTGTGGGTTTAGGCATTGCTGCTTGCAAATTGGTTTTACATGAAGGATGCTTGTACTCATTACTTATTACTTATTGTTAAAAAAATCAAATAAAAAAAGAAAAAGCCTAAGTGCAGGGGAGAAATTAAGTTGTGAGCACGGTGTGCTGGATAGCTTTAGTGTCAACTTGACACACCTGGGTTGAGGGAGCCTCAATTGGGGAATTGGCTCCATTGGACTGGCCTGTGGCCACATCTGTGGAGTATTGTCTTTATTGTTGAGCAGTGTGGGAAGGCCCAGCCACTATGGGTGGTGCCACCCTGGGCAGATTGTTGTGTACTACATAAGAGGTCAGGCTGGGCATGGGCCAGGGGAGCAAGCCAGTGAACAGCACTCCTCCATGGCCCGTGCTTCAGCTCCTGCCTCCAGGTTCCTGCCCTGAGTTCTTGCCTTGGGCTCCCTAAGTGATGAACTGTGACCTGGGAGATGTAAGCTGAATAAACCCTTTCCTTCCCAAGTTGGTGTCGGTCAGAGTGTTTTGTCACAGCAATGGAGGACAAACTAGAATACACAGCCTCCAGCAACACTATTAGCCTAAACCTCCCTTAACCCTTCTTTAACTTTTCTTGCAGGCACTTCTGAATACAAGCTACCCCAATCAGACACAGGTTGAGCTGTTTAAAAAATGTGCCTGCATGTATGTAAGTGCACCTGTGTCACGCAATGCCCTTGGGTGACAGAAGAGGGGTCTTAGATCCTATGGAACTGGAGTTACGGATGATTGTTAGCTGCCATGTGAGTACTGGGATTTGAAGCCCAGTCTTCTGGAAGAACAACCAATGCTCTTAACCACTGAGCCATCTCTCCAGCCCCCACAGGCTGACCTTTTAGACATGAAAGCCACACAGGTGAGAACTGGATGCCATTCATTATGAAAAATGGAAAGACCTTTCTGTGGTAGCTCAGGGAACCCTTCTGTCGTACAGATTTGCTCACATGAAAAGGACTTTCTGATGGTAAGAGTATCTCTTTATTCCTTATTACATAATTCTGATGGCTTTGAAAGAAATGTTGTGTGACTGAAAGGTCAAGCACCGTGGGGCCAGAGTGTTATATATTTGAATCTTTCGTGTGATTTGGCAAGTTACTTAGCTTCTTTGAACTTTAGATGCATCATCTTTTAAAGGAGGGGGGGTAAGGTGAGTCCAGGTGTGGTGGTGCACGCCTTTAATCCCAGCACTTGGGAGGCAGAGGCAGGCAGATCCTTGTTATATCAAAACCAGCCTGGTCTACATAGTGAGTTCCAGGCCAGCTGGGCCTGTAGGGAGAACCCATCTCAAAAAGACAAAAAAAAAAAAAAGTGTGTGTTGGGGATGATGAAAAGAGTTATATAATGGACTGGAGAGATGGTCTAGTGGTTAAGAGCACTGACCGCTCTTACAGAGGACCCGGGTTCGATCCCCAGCACCCACATGGCAGCTGAGAATGGTCTGTAACTCCAATTCCAGGGGAATCTGAGACCCTCTACTAACCTCCGAGGCATTGCATGACGCGGGTGCACAGACCTACATGCAGACAGTACATTCATACACATACAAAAATAAAAAAATTAAAAAAAGAAGAGTTACATTATGTGACTTTTGTAAATACAATTGCATGGGTTTGGAGAGGAAGGTGTATGGAGAGAGAATAAAAGGCAATTTAAACAGAGTGGTGATTGGATTGGCATGCCCCCAATGAGTTTGTCAGACCTACCTCAGGTGTTCTGAGAGCCCATGTGGAGTTTTGTTATTGCCGAGTTTTATTCTACTATTCATAAAGGCAATAACTATACTTATATGTGTGTTATGCCTAGATACATTGTTCTCCGTAAGGCTTTATCTGCTGAAAAGCTGCTCCTACCTAATGTCTTCCAGGGATGTTCAGGAGCCATTTTTTTTTTTGTATTTTTGAGACAGGATCTCCCTTTAAGTCCTAGCTGGCCTGGAGCTTACTCTGTAGACCAGGCTGGCCTTGAACTCACAGAGATCCGCCTGCCTCTGCCTCCAGAGTGCTAGGATTAAAGGCGTGCGCCACCACGCCCAGCACTAAGGACCATTCTTAGCTTCTGGGAATCAAACCCGGGTCCTCTGCAAGAGGAGTCAGTGCTCTTAACCACTGAGCCATCTCTCCAGCCCCATGGAACCATTTTTGATGATATCATGTATCCTTCACTCACAGCTACTGGGAACATGGCTGGGCCATGTCAGGTACTCAGTAGATGTGTCTTTTCCATCCCCAGGGTAATTTTATTTAAATGTGAAGTTGAAACTATCACTGAGCAGAACTATGAGACAATCAACCACTTTGGCAGGGCTGGGTGGTGGTATCCATAAGAGTTGAACACATGTATCTGCATGACCTAGTGATTCGTCTGCTAGAGAGACATACCACACACACCTGGCAAGTGGTGACCCAGCTCTGCCTGGCAGCACTGTCTGTTATCACCCTAAACTGAAGAGGATCCAGTGCCCACCATAAGTAGATTGTGAGATTCACAGCAACAAGAGTGAATAAACCGTAACTGTGGACATGGCTGATGCTCCCAGAGAACTCAGAGGATAAGAGCCACGCTGTAAAACTGTCACATAATGATCCAAATGGGCAAAGCTCACCTGTCTCATGTTAGAGACCATGGTGACAGTATCCTTGGGTAGATGAGGGGAGGGGATTTATGGGGTTCAGATAATTTCCTGGTTACTTCATTAGAAACGAGTGTAGTGCTGGGGATTGAACCTAGGGTCCCACGCATGGCAGGTAAGTGCCCCACCCTTGAATCACACTGTTAGCCGTACTTTTCCGCCTCTTCCTTTCCCTTCCCTTGAGTTACTTTTTTTTTTTTTTTGGTCTTTTCGAGACAGGGTTTCCCTGTAGCCCCAGCTGTCCTGGAACTCACTCTGTAGACCAGGCTGGCCTTGAACTCCCAAAGATCCATCTGCCTCTGCCTCCCAAGTGCTAGGATTAAAGGCGTGCACCACCACACCCAGTGAGTTACTTTCTTTCTCTTCCCTTGTTAACTTTTCTTGTGATGCTCCTACCTGAGCTTATCAAGTGCTGGCAGTTCAGGCAAATGTTATCACGCTCAGCCCTGTTTTCCATTTTTCTTTTCTTTCTTTCTTTCTTTCTTTTTTTTTTGAGACAGGGTCTCCAGCTGTCCTGGAATTCACTATGTAGACCAGGCTGGCCTTGAACTCACAGGGATCTGCCTGCTTCTGCCTCTAGAGTGCTGGGATCAAAGGCATCCACCACCACTCCCAGCTACCAGCCCCATATTTCTATTTCTCAACCTGGGTATAAATAATTTGTGGAAATTCAGTGAACTATACATTCGTGGGTTTAGATGAATGTTACGCTTTAACAAAAACTTTAAAAATAGACTGTGACCCTCTAGCCAATTCTTTCAGTTAGAACTGACTGGCTCAGTGTTTTTCATGTGTATTAGTCTGAATTCCAGTCATACCATTTGCCTTCGATCAGAGAATGTGTTCTATCCTTTGTTGTAACCCATCATAAATTTAAACCCCTGTGGTACATATTCAATGTTTTCTGAGATTTTACTTACCCACTAGTCAACATTCAGTTGATGTGATGAAATACTTAGGACAAACTCAAAAGAAGACAGGTTTGTCTTGGTTCACAGTTTCAGGTCACTCAACTCCGCTGCTTTGGGTCTGTAACAGCTCAGCGTGCTATGGTGGGGCAGATAGTGGAGAAGGAGGCCTGTTCAGCTTAAGATGACCCAGATGCAGAGAGCAGAGGTCCCAATATCTCCTTTAGGGTCCCTTCCTCTATATCCTCACTTCCTCCAAGAAATGATAAATGCTTAAGGAGATGGAAATGTGAAATGCATAGTACTTTAATTTGGCCATTGCACACTGTATTCCTGTATCAAATTATTGCCCTTCAAGGGGATAAACCTGGCTCCTGCTGCCACTCTGCTCAGCCCATCTTTCTTGGTAGTGCTGCCCATCGAGCTCACTACCATTTTGGGCACCCTCATCAACAGGCAGAAGGCTGTCCTACAGTGACTCTTTACAGTGTTTGGCTACCTCTGTAATCATAGACAGACAGTGCTGAGGTCATGGTACAGACAGGCTGAGAATGAGATTCTCCTCTCTCTCTGCTGGTGGCCTGCAGCTCTCCTGCAGAGCCTGCCATAGCACAGTTGCCTTCTCAGCACAAGTGATGAGTGAAGGTAAAACAGTACCTGCTTATGATACTAATTGACTCAGAAACAGAGTCATGCTTGTTCCTTATTATAAGCAATTTATTGATTTTTCACCACTCCATAAATATACCTACAGTTATAGTTCTTGTCTAGGCTTCGACTAAACAGGTGGCTTGTGGAGAGACCCATTGTGCAGATAGAAAATTTAAACCACCCCGAATCCACCGATATGCATATCATATCTCTTTGGTTATTCTTGTAGGACTGATTTTTAGCTTTACAGGAATCAGATTTATCTTTTTTTTTCAGGTTTATCTTTGAGTAGTGTGTGTGTGTGTGTGTGTGTGTGTGTGTGTGTAGGCCAGATTTCAATGTTGGATATCTTCCTCAATCACTTTCTGGCCTGGAACTCACTATGGAGACCAGGGTGGCCTAGATCTCATGGGGATCTACCTGCCTTTGCCTTCTAAGTGCTGGTATTAAAGGTGTGTGCCACCACATCACGCTTACCTTAATTTTGATACAGGGTCTCTCATTGGACCTGCAATGTATCATTTGGCTAGACTGGATGGCCAGCAAGCTCCATGGCCCTTCCTGTCTCTGTCTCTCTAGTTCTGGGATTGTAGGTGTGTGCTGGGGATCCAAACTCAGGTCTGCCTTTTAAAAATATTCTATTATTGGGCTGGAGAGATGGCTCAGTGGTTAAGAGCACCAACTGCTCTTGCAGAGGACCAGGGTTTGATTTCCAGCACCCACATGGCGGCTAAGAACTGTCTTTAAACTCCAGTTCCAGGAGAATCTGATGCCCTCTCCTGACCTCCGCAGCACTGTAGGCCAAGGGTGTACAGACCTACATGCAGATAGTGCACTCAAACACGTAAAATAATAAAAATTCTGTTATTTTTATTTTATGTGTATGAGTGTATTGCCTGTGTATGTGTAAGTGCACCTGTGTCATGCAATATCCTTGGAGGTCAGAAGAGGATATTAGATTCCCCTGGAACTCAAGTTACAGATGGTTGTTAGCCACCATGTGAGTGCTAGAAATTGAACCCTGGTCCTCTGTAAGAGCACCCAATGCTTTTACCCATGAGCCATCTCTCCAGCACCACAAACACAGGTATTTATGTTTGCACGGCAAGTACTTTTTACTGACTGAGCCATGTCTTCACCTAAGAATCAGACCCATTATTATTTTTTATGATTTTAATTGAATTTTTGTGGATATCATATAATTTATTTTGATCGGAGTCACCGTCTCCTACCTGCACCCTTCTTATAGCCCCCCTGCTAGACCTCATGTACTCTGCCATATATGTTAAGGCCTATTGAGCCAAGTTTGTATCCCCAAATGTCCTTCCGTGTGCACCCATCCACTGAGCCTGGTTAACCTTCTAGTGTCACACACTTAAAGAAAACCAGCTTTCTTTTCCCAGGAGTCATTGGTTGCTGTGATGGTTAATCCTGGGTGTCAACTTGACTGGACTAAGGAACAAATAAGAGAAAAGGGTCTTCTGATTGGACCACCTCAACCCGGATGGCCCACCCCAAATGTGGGTGTTACCTTCTGCCGGCAGGCAGTATTTAAGGCCACAGCAGCAGGAGCTGGTCCCTTTTTTTCCTCCTGCGGCTTGCACCGAGGGCTGCAGGGTGGGCCGAGAGCAGGGCGGAAAGAAAACGAGGCCGGTTTACGGAGGGCGGCAGCATCAAACCACCAGAGGTGGACACGGCACAGGAA
Organism: Rhizomys pruinosus; assembly: GCA_009823505.1. Lineage (NCBI taxonomy): Eukaryota > Metazoa > Chordata > Mammalia > Rodentia > Spalacidae > Rhizomys > Rhizomys pruinosus. The sequence goes on along the minus strand of VZQC01000191.1, from coordinate 44,865 downwards.
CAACAGCCAAGGTCGGAAACAACCCGAAAAACGGGCAAAACGGCACAGGCAAACGCGCAGGCACATTGTCAGGGCCGGCAAGAGAAATGCCAAGGGTCGATAAAAACGGAGTCGGCGACCAGGGTGGCGATGTCACGGAAGGCAGACGGGAAAAAAAGGGGGAGAAAACAGGGGGAAGAAGAAGGGAAATAGAGCGCTCGATGGTCAAAGGAGGGAAAACTGTCGCGGAAGGCGCAGCAAAGGAGCGCACAGAAGGAGGGAAGAACAAGAAGCGAGACGCGGGTCGGGGGAGTCAGCCGCGGGCGCCCGCTACCCGGGGGTTTCTCAAGGCCCAGGAACAAATGTCAGGTGCAGAGAATGAGTGGGCATGCGACCATACGCCCACTCACGAAGGCGAGCGGGCGGCACTCTGCAGAGCCCAGTGCCAACAGAGAGACCAACAGTGACCACCAAGATTTGCTAGTTCCCCGGGTACAGCCACAACCGGGGGCAGGTGGACTACAGGGACAACGTCCAGCATGGGGACCGTGTTGTTTCGGACAGAGAGAGACTGAGGCCGGTGATGGAAGGTGCCTTCCGGAAGAAGCGCCGCCAAACGACCAGCCAGGACTTACGGCACCTTAGCCACCGCATGGGATTCCGCACAACAGTGCTTCGACCAGGAACTCCGTCAGAGCCAAGAATGGGTACGTGGGCTGGTCCAGGGGATCCCTGTCTAACCAGGTGTTCCCCACCACCCAGAGCAACTGGCTTGATAGAATGATGGAAAGGCCTCTTGAAGACACAGTTTCAGCGCCAATTAGGTAGCAAAACCCTGGAAGGCTGTGGCAAGGTTCTCCAGCAAGCAATATATGCCTTGAATCAGCGTCCACATATGGTACTGGTGTCTCCTATAGCCAGAATTCAAGGGTCCAGGAACCAAGGGGTGGAAGTGGAAATGAGTCCACTCACTATGACCCCTAGTGACCCATAGGAAAATTTTTTTGCTTCATGTACCCATGACCTTGCGTTCTGCTGGCTCTAGATGTTTTGGCCCCAATGGGGGGAGTGCTTTTGCCAGGAGATAACAGCAAAGGTTCCATTGAACTGGAAGCTAATACTTCCCCCTGGACCACTTTGGGCTTCTACTACCCTTTAAGCCAACAGGATAAGGAAGAAATAACAGTAGTAGAGAGTGATTGTTCCAGACTACCATGGGGAAATTGGATTTTTCTCCACAATGGGGGCAAGGTAGATTATGTCTGGAAGGCAGGAAGAGCTGTAGGGTGCCTTCTGGCACTACCATGTCCTATGATTAATGTCAATTGGGAAACTCCAACAACCAAACCAGAAACAGGACAATAAATGGCCCAGACCACTTCAGGAAGAAGGTAAGGGTCACTCCTCCAGGGAAAGAGCCAAGACCTTCAGAGGTGCTTTCTGATGGTGGAGGAAATACAATATGTGTAGTAGAAGAAGGTAGTCATAAATATCAGCTGAGGCTATGGACCAGTTGCAGAAACGTGGATGATAATAGATATTAACTTCGTCCTATTTGATTAAGAATGTGGCTTGTTTTATATATGTAGGGATAGTAATATGTCTGTATATTGAGTGGATATTTGTGTTGTTCTCTTTTGAATTTGCAACTGAGATATGTGTTAGGGGTTGTCATATTTAGGTTATTAGATACGGAAGGACTAAGTTCTTCTCAAGACATTACCACCTACTCTAAGATAAATGCTTTGCTATTGCACATGAGATACTTATAACTTGTTAGGTGGAATTATGACCCTGCCATCGTTGGCAATTGACATTTAAGCAGAGGCTTTTATTGGGTGTCAAGTTTGACAAGGGTGGATTTGTGGTGTTTAATCCTGGGTGTCAACTTGATGGACTAAGGAACAAATAAGAGAAAAGGGTCTTCTGATTGGACCACCTCAACCCGGATGGCCACCCCAAATGTGGGTGTTACCTTCTGCCGGCAGGCAGTATTTAAGGCCACAGCAGCAGGAGCTGGTCCCTTTTTTCCCTCGCGGCGTGCTTGCTTCTCTCATCTGGTGAGTTTGTCTTGCTGGTGATCAACCTTTCGGATCCCAGCGTGTACTGAGACCGCAGATCTCCTGGAATCCATTCGGGCCTTCAGCACTAGACTGAGACTCCTGAGACATCCAGCCTTGCGGACTGAATGGTTCCCTGGATTCCGGCCTCTCCAGTTGGCTATGGCTGTTGAGCTCCGTCACGTGAACAAATCAATAAATTGTATATAGTTATATATACTCATCCTGTTGCTTCTGTTTCTTTAGAGAACCCTGACTAATACAGTTGCCAATAGTTCCTCACCCCCCACTTCTATGCTGGGTCTTTGTCTGGCTTGAGCTTGCATGTGTCTTGTGCATGTGGTCACCATTAAGTTCATATGAGTAATTTCCCTGGAAAACTCCATTTCACTGAGTTCATCTACACCTCTGGCTCTCACAGTCTTTCTGCCCTCTCTTCCACAATGGTTCCCAAGCCTTGAGTGACAGAGGTTTGATATAAGTGTCCCATTCAGGGACAAGCACTGTGCAGTATACCATGGTTGGTATTTTGGTATAGGTGTCCCATTCATGGACAAGCACTGTGCAGTGTCCCATGGTTGGTATTTTGATATAGGTGTCCCATTCAGGGACAAGCACTGTGCAATAGCCCATGCTCGGTGTTTTGGTATAGGTGTCCCATTCAGGGACAAGCACTATGCAGTATCCCGGGGTTGGTATTTTGGTATAGGTGTCCCATTCAGGGACAAGCACTGTGCAGTATCCCATGCTCGGTATTTTGGTATAGGTGTCCCATTCAGGGACAAGCACTGTGCAGTATCCCATGCTCGGTATTTTGGTATAGGTGTCCCATTCAGGGACAAGCACTGTGCGGTAGCACCATGCTCGGGTATTTGGACAGCAATGCTTTCCCGGGGTTTAATCAGTATCTGTTGCATGAAGAAGCTTCTTTGGTGAGAGTTGAGAGGTGCATTACTATTCTTTATTAATTCCACTGTGTTCCCTGAGTCTTAGGTCTAGAGGTTGCACTGTAGGTGTGTCTCCTAGGATTGGGCAAATTTCAGATATATATTTTTTGTGTTTGACCAGTTGTGGAACCTTGTAATAGTCTCTGTCTGTTGCAAAAAGAAGCTTCCTTGATGAGTTGTGGGAAGTCACTTGTCAGGCTAGTCAGGGGTGAGGGGAGATCTCCAGTGGTGTGAAGGAGCCTAGGCCCGAAGCAGGATGATGGGGAATCAGATTTATTTTTTTTAAGCCATATATGATATTTTATTTAGTGTGAAATAATTTATAGCATGAGATATAAGACTGACTTAGAATTGTTAACTCTAAGTTATATTTGCAAACATTGCCAAGATACCAGATTAAAATACTTTATCAAAGTAATTTCACAGAGATATACAACTCATAAGAAAAAAGGCAGGCAGTTTCCTGGCAAGAAGAGGTTGCTTTAAGTCTAAGGAAAAAAAAAAAGAAAAAAAACCAAAAAATAAACCCAAACAAACCCAATATTTAGGAGCACTTACTACTCTTCCAGAAGACCCAAGTTCAGTTCCCAACGCTCACATGGTAGAGAGTTTAGTGCCCTCTTTTGGCCACCATGGGCATTGCACACACATGGTGTTCCCATATCCATGGAGGCAAAACATTCATACACATAAAGTTAAAAATAACTATTAGTGCTGCTTAAAATACCGAATATTTCTAATTGCTTGTTCTTCATTGTAGGATCGAAAGGTTTATTCCTGGACAACTGTCAGCCGCATGAAGAGAAACAGCCAGAAATTGACCAGAGTCCAAGTCACCAAGCTCCAAGAGAGTGGACTGTTTTACCTCTTATCCACCTGTGCCCCTTTTCTAACCTAGGGAACAACCTGCGGAGGAGGGGGATGGTAGAAGATAAGGGCTGCGATTGGGGTGAATGGTGAAACTAAGCAAGGTAGTCTGGACACATCATTTGATCAACGTGATTGAACAACAACCTGTCCAACCCACCACTGGATGGTGGGCTGTAGGTGTTTGGGCACAACAGCCTGCATATAGCTTTGTGCATGAAGGATGCTTGTATCATGGATCATCAACTTAGAGCTAAAAAAATGAAAAAAGAAAACTGAGAGAAAGAATGCAGGAACAGTTATGGCAGAATGCATGATCTGGAAGGGGTGGGGTG